>OX578148.1:107946685-108546685 GCA_951213105.1 Amaurobius ferox | reverse complement strand
AATTTTGTTATATATAAATAAAACTTGCCTAGAAGTTATGTTTAATTTAATTTTTTTTTTCTGTGTTTTTATCTTCAGTTATTCAAGTTCCATTGTATTTTAAAATAGAAAAAGCAACAATAAAAATAAACTTACACCACGAGAGCCATTCACACCAGTCAGAGGAAATCCAAAGCAAATAACAGCATCAACAGGCATATCCAGAGCCACCTTAAATAAAAATGAAGAAACATTCAACATTTTATGCATTATACACTATTATCATGTACACGAAAAAACTAAACAGTTTCTGCAATTATGTCAATACTACATTGAGTTGAAAAATGTTACATCAAATTAGATGCTACCTGCATACATGGTAAAACAAAATTTCATCTCATATTTTCTTACCTTGAAAATTTATTAGTATTTTCCTAACAAGGAAAACTATTTTTGACTTTATTTTAATTTTAGTAGTATGCCAGATAGGTAATATAGCATTTCGATATAATATATATCATTGCACTGATAAAGTCAGTTAAGTAGCATAAATAATTTCTATATTAAATATTTTTTACTTACTCCCTTTAGTATTTAATTTTATAGTAAATAAACTTTAATTACTATACTTACTAAGCGAAGTGTACAAATTTAGTACTTATTCTAATGTGTTTAACATTTGCAATTAATACTGTATTGCTAATATATTGATACTGAAATAGTCAATATATTAGCAATAATATTAGAAATTTTTCCCTACATGAAGTGGCTAGCAATATTATAATCATTGATTGGCTAGTAAAACAGTCTAGTCTAATAACCAGTGTAGCTAATAAACTTCGGAATCATAATTGAAGTTGAAATAGAAAGTATTAATATTTGTAATGTGAACTGATGTACAGGAATCTGTGATAATGTACAATAACAACTAAACTTACATGGCAAGCAACTAAAGCTCCAATAGTCCATCCTCCCAATATCACTGCTCTATTTGGAAAGTGATTCTTCAATTCAATAACTTTTTGCTTCATTGATTCAACTGCTATCTCTATTATATCTTCTACAGAATCCATAGCAGATATTCTCAATTCAGGAGGAAAAGAAATAAATATAGTTTTGCATAGACTACTTAAATGGTTATGCAAAAAATTAAATCTGGGTGACGTATTCATAGCTCCATCAAAATCAAATCCAGTTGTGCTTATCAGCAGAATTGGATTTCCAGGAATTTTCTTCTGTAACATAAAAACAAAAGATTGAAATCATCAAATAACAATATTAGTGAAAATGTTTTTATTTTTTAATTTTTCAAAGCAAAATTGAATTTTTTATTTTAAAAAGTAAAATCTGAATTCTTATTTTTACAAATTTAAATAATTTTTTTTTTAATTTCAATGATCTTTCACCTTTTAATATCGAAGTACAACAGCTATAGCATTAATGGATAGTTAAGGGGTTGGGTATGATTTCAAACAAGACAAACTGAATATAACAGTTTGAAATCATATCTTCAAAAACATTGCAAAAAGCAATTCACCGGTCAAAACAAAACAATTTTACATTAGAATAAAAAACAAAATTCTGAAATAGTTCTAACACCTTCCGAAAGTAATTAGCTGGAACCAAATTTTTGAAATAAATTACAAGCTTCTCTTGCACTATAAGAAATTAATATTGCATAAGAAATTAATATTGATGGACTACGAAGAGCAGTATACTAAGCATCTATAAATATCTCACTTTAAATGCTAACAAAACTACTATTATTTTTTGACAATTTTCTGTAAAAATCATATTTTGATATCTCTAAAGAAAATTGGTTTAAATGAGTGGGGTTTATTTTCTTTTGCATATATATATATATATTTTAGTTGAACAAATTTTTAAGCCTAGTGCTTATTAATGTGTATGGCTTTAATGCTTGGTTATTTTTTGTTTTTCAATTTTCGAATTCTCACCATTAATATATGTTGATTATATTTAATTTGATGACTAGATAGATATATGCATGTTATTCTCTTCTTAATTGATGAATCTCTATCCTTTACATCTTTTTATGTTGTTAGCATTTTTTATGTTAAGGTTTTATGAGTTACAACTTCTCTATTCTATCAATAGAATTTCATATTATAATAATTTTATTATATATATATATATATATATATAATATGAAAATACCATGAAATATAATATAAATTTATCAGAAATCACACTTAATATATATTTCACACACACATATATATATATATATATATATATATATATATATATATATATATATTTCACATATATATATATATTTCACATATATATATATATATATATATATATATAAATTATTAAATCCAAAGTTAGAATGTATGTAGTAACTCATAATACACTATTCCAAAATTTTCTACAAAATACAAAGAAATAAAAGAAATTAAGACAAAAAGAGGAAATAATAAAGCATAATGCAAGTCATAAAGACAAAGACAATCAACAAATTTCAAAAATGAGGAATGCAAATAAGAAAACAAAAAAATCAAGCAAAAAAGCTTGCACATGGAGGAGATTTAGGCTTACGATAAGTTCATTTCGAAAAAATTCTCTTCGGGTCCATATATCCCTTCGAAATGAACACAAAAATGCTTGTTTCTGAAACACAAGATAGATTTTATCTATAAACTTGTGTTATATGGACGACAAGCATATAGATTGGAACAATAAAGGAAACATAAATACCTCAAAACACACCTCTTCAGCGCAACCATGACGAGCAAAATATGACTGGACCAATGTTGCCATATGCCAAAATGAAAAGATGTGATTTTCTGTTGCCAAAGAGAGTAATAAAAACTGTACTGTGCAAAAGCAATAAAATGAGTTATTCAACAGTTAAAGCTTCAAGATAAAAAGATGAAAATATAATTTCAAGAGAATGAAGAAGTACGGCTAAAATAAGATAATAAGGGGAGAATATGAGAATTTTAGGCTAATCGAAACTTATTAACTATACTATTTACTAAATATGCAGGATATTGATACATTTTACTGGTAATTTTGAGGTTATTAATGTGCAAAGCATGAAATTTTTTATCTGATAATCTATAAATTCTAAAAAGTTGATTAAGTATAATATTTCTAAACAATTGAATCGAGTTGCAGGAATTAAAAGGTAATAATTTATTAATATTAAATTTAAAAAAATCTTTTTTATCATATAATTTAGTAACTATCCCATGAGCAGGTTCTATAATTAGATTTATATCCAAATAATAAATATTATTACTAATAGAAGTTTCATTAGGTATTAATTCCAAATTATCCGGATAGAAATCTATATCTATGACATAGTTATCAGTAAATACAAGACAAATCAGATCATCTACATATCTATAAATTTTATAATCAGTTGAAGTAAAGAATTTTTCATATTGATATAGGTATAAATTAGCTAACATAGTGCTACTACAGCCACCTTGTGGAACACCTGAGACTTGTAAGTATAATTTATTACCTTGAAAGATATAATTATTGAAAAGAACAAAATGGAGAAGCTTAGGAAAATTGGTAAATTTAGTAAGATTAGAATGATTAGTAATATAAGCATTATATAAAGCTAAAATGACATCATATAGATCAGTGATCTTAATATTATTAAATAGATCTTTAAAATCAAAAGTTTGAAATCCTATTACTTTACCAAGCGTTTTTAATTTATTTTTTAATTCCTTACTGTTATTTAGAATAATGTAGCTATCACCAGAATCTCGTAAATTGCTATTTAGTACATTTAAATAATTTAATAATTTACTAGCAGTAGTAGAGTATGAATTATGACCACTAGTAACAGTTCTAAATTTAATAGGATTTTTATGAAATTTAGGTATAAGCACAATATATGGAAATGTCAAAAATTTATTATTAATATCTAAATCACTATACATATTGATAATTTTCAATTTGATACTATTAAGAGAGTGTGAATCAATTTTAAATAGACTATTATTTTTTAAATAATCTAGCAGATATTGAATATAGAATTTTTTACAAATAATAGCATAATTATTAGAGGCTTTATCTACATAAGTAATAACAAAAGATCTATGTAAATCATTAACAGAGTGCTTTATATTATCCATATTATATATAGATCTAGATAAATTAATACTACAAATGGTATTTTTAATAGATCTTAAAATAGTAAATTTCCACATATTAAATGCCTCTAAAGGCTGAGCATATTTAGAAGCTAATCCATAAATAAATTTATCAAGGTCCAGATTGATTGACTTTAACACTTGTTTAGAATTATTACATGAAGGTAACCTGAATTTAGTGCCAAATGACATTATAGTTCTTAAAGATTTATCTTTTACAATGGCTAAGTCTCCAGTAACTATATGACCCAAGTGTGGATTTATAAATTCAGCATAATTATCAACACTACAAATACATTCACCATCTAAATTTGTAGAGGAATCTATGTCGACTGAGAGAGATTTTGAAATTGCATTGTAATTAAAAATGGTTCTTCCAATAGGCTTGTTATATTTAAAAGTTTTAGTAACATTCAAATCTTTTACAGGCAATAATTGATGAAATTGATTAAATAAATTCTTAAAGTTTATGGAATTGCAAATAGGATGCTTAAATGATATTACACAATAAGAATTAGAACAGTTATTATTATGAAATTGATTAAGTTTTATTTTTAAATATTTTGATCTAGTAATGAGCAAATCATAGAAAATATGATTAAAATGTTCATTAGTAAGATTTAACTTAAAGAAAATAGCATAAACTGTGTTTAATTGCTTTTTCTTAACTGCAAATACCCATGATTTAATAAATTGCCATTGATATGTGTTATTGAATTGTTGATGCATACTTTTAATCTCCGCTTTAAAATCATATTGGGAGGAGCTTCCTTTACCGCGTTTCAATCTTTTGAGTTTAGCCAATTTACTATTATGTAAAAGAGGTTTAAAAAAAAAGGTGATTAAAAATAGAATATTTATTATCTACAAAATTATTCTTAACAATATTGCCATTGAGATATAATTGATTTAATCCATATGGAAACAGAGTACATTGTGATTTAATATAGAAGTTTTCAAAGAATAATCTATCAGCAGTATTTGTTTTAATGTCTAAAATATGTATAGTTATATTTTCAAAACCATGATGAGCAAAGTGTTTATATTCGATTTTATTAGAAGTAGGAAGAAAATTATTATTGTGGATATATTTTTTAACATGATCTCTATGTACATTCATACGTAGATGAATAGGATTACTGGTCTGTCCTATATAAGATGTATTACATATATTACAAGATAATTTGTAGATGCAATTAAAAATTTTACAGAAAGTCTTATGACTATGTAGATTAGTAATTTGTGAGTTAGAAGCAAATGGGCAGGTTTTACAATTTTTACTCTTACATTTATTGAAGTTATAATTTTTAGCTGGGCAATTATTATATCCAAAACAATCCATGGCACACTGTTGGTAAAATGATAACGGTCTAAACAATTCCCAACAAAATTGAAAATACCGGGCAATATTTATCAAATTATATAATAACAAGAATACATATATTTGCCAGTCACTAAATCAAATAAGATGTATAATTCATAATAGTTAAAGTAATATAAAGAGTATGGCATTAACACATATAAATAATATAAATAAAAATAAAATAATTGCTTATATATAAATATATACAACTAAGTCCATGTAAAACCTAATAAAATGTAATAAGTAGGATATTACAAGATAAAAAGAAATGATTAACAATATAAATATAATCAATTCTAAACTAGATTAATTAAAACACAAGGTATAATAAAATATATACTGCGTAAATCTTGAATTCACATAGAATCCTGTCCAAAAAAGTAATAAAAAGATTGTACTAAAAAGTACAGTTTATAAAAGGTATCTATAACACCAATACAAAAATCCCAAAGGCAGTTACCCAGTCATAAAATCACAAAACCAATAAATTAGTAAGAAATAATAACGATAGAAGGCAGCACTAGATTGATATACTTCTAATATGTAATTACCAATAGCAAAGAAAATTTGCAGTAAGATTTAAAAACGATAGATGGCAGCACTAGATTAAGAAAATTCTAATATTAAATTACTAATAGCTAAAGAATAATTGCAATACAAATATTTACCAAATAATAAAACAGAAAGGAAGACAATAATTAATAATACTTTAAGCAAAAATATAATAAGTAACCTATGCAAATAAAAGAAAAGAATAAAATAGGAGAATGAGCCACAATAAACTACAATTAACATTGGAAGAAAGTAGAGATAGTAATATATAATAAAAATTAAAATAAATTCTATTACTAAATTTAGCGCAAATGCAGCATAAATTTGAATAGATAGCAAATAGAATGTTTCTTTAATACGAAGCATATAAAAGGAATTAGGAATAAGGATAGTTCATAAATGAAAAGTTAGATAAACTAAACAGCGTAGTATAAGAATGTGAATGACAATGCAATATACATTTAATTTATTGCGCAAATGCAGCTAATAAATAAAATGTTTTCAACATAAATATAAATTATTAAATCCAAAGTTAGAATGTATGTAGTAACTCATAATACACTATTCCAAAATTTTCTACAAAATACAAAGAAATAAAAGAAATTAAGACAAAAAGAGGAAATAATAAAGCATAATGAAAGTCATAAAGACAAAGACAATCAACAAATTTCAAAAATGAGGAATGCAAATAAGAAAACAAAAAAATCAAGCAAAAAAGCTTGCACATGGAGGAGATTTAGGCTTACGATAAGTTCATTTCGAAAAAATTCTCTTCGGGTCCATATATCCCTTCGAAATGAACACAAAAATGCTTGTTTCTGAAACACAAGATAGATTTTATCTATAAACTTGTGTTATATGGACGACAAGCATATAGATTGGAACAATAAAGGAAACATAAATACCTCAAAACACACCTCTTCAGCGCAACCATGACGAGCAAAATATGACTGGACCAATGTTGCCATATGCCAAAATGAAAAGATGTGATTTGCTGTTGCCAAAGAGAGTAATAAAAACTGTACTGCGCAAAAGCAATAAAATGAGTTATTCAACAGTTAAAGCTTCAAGATAAAAAGATGAAAATATAATTTCAAGAGAATGAAGAAGTACGGCTAAAATAAGATAATAAGGGGAGAATATGAGAATTTTAGGCTAATCGAAACTTATTAACTATACTATTTACTAAATATGCAGGATATTGATACATTTTACTGGTAATTTTGAGGTTATTAATGTGCAAAGCATGAAATTTTTTATCTGATAATCTATAAATTCTAAAAAGTTGATTAAGTATAATATTTCTAAACAATTGAATCGAGTTGCAGGAATTAAAAGGTAATAATTTATTAATATTAAATTTAAAAAAATCTTTTTTATCATATAATTTAGTAACTATCCCATGAGCAGGTTCTATAATTAGATTTAAATCCAAATAATAAATATTATTACTAGAAGAAGTTTCATTAGGTATTAATTCCAAATTATCCGGATAGAAATCTATATCTATGACATAGTTATCAGTAAATACAAGACAAATCAGATCATCTACATATCTATAAATTTTATAATCAGTTGAAGTAAAGAATTTTTCATATTGATATAGGTATAAATTAGCTAACATAGTGCTACTACAGCCACCTTGTGGAACACCTGAGACTTGTAAGTATAATTTATTACCTTGAAAGATATAATTATTGAAAAGAACAAAATGGAGAAGCTTAGGAAAATTGGTAAATTTAGTAAGATTAGAATGATTAGTAATATAAGCATTATATAAAGCTAAAATGACATCATATAGATCAGTGATCTTAATATTATTAAATAGATCTTTAAAATCAAAAGTTTGAAATCCTATTACTTTACCAAGCGTTTTTAATTAAATAAAAATTGAAAGATATCAATCAAAAACTATGCATAAACTACTGTATGTACAAAAAAACCCATCTCTAGCATATCTGTTACAAATAAGTAAATATAGACCAAGACTAAGGATAAAAATAGAAGGTAACATATCACTACAATGGAAAAGGGGATGAGAAGAATATTAGGATACAAAAATCATAATTAAAAAGCATATAAATATAAATTAAAATAAAAAAGAAAAAAGACAAAAATGAGAAAAGGCAATAATAATTAGCTCAAGATAAAAGATTAAGACATTGAGAACAATCAATTGAAACTACACAAAAAATGGCGGTTAGTTCGAAATTGCATTCACATCAGGGCAGCCATACAATTCGAATTAAAACCGATAGAATAGCCAGTTTCTGACAATGGAGATAATATTTAACTATAGACACCATCGGAACTGTCTATTGGCTAGTGGAAGGAGAAAAAACAATTGAATTACAAATCAGAAAAATAAAAAAACCTCCTCGAACAGAAATATTAACTCACAAGCACTGCTACCACGTGTTGGTTGAACATTGGAATGTGTAGGTTGGACTGAGCATTTCACCTCATTTCGTCAATGCGAGTGGGCACCAGAATGAATATATTTGAACGAAACATAATATGTATGGAGACTTTCAAAAATAATAATCAGTATAGGACTCATGACAAGTGGAAATTAGTCTTTCGAAAATAGTAAACAGCATTAGACTTAGACCAAGTGGTAAGTTAGGTGATAAGAATGGGTGAAATTCATAAAAATGAGTTATCCAATCAAAAATAAATAATGCATGTGTCAAATTATTACGTGGTATATTTGAAATTATGAATAATATTATTTATAAATACTTCTGGATATTGGTAATTTTGACAAATGCGTTTAAGATTATTGATGTGGAGAAAGTGAAACTGAGGATCAGAAAGTCGATGTATTCGAAATAGCTGGTTTAAAATGATGTTTCTAAACAATTGAATAGAATTACAAAATTGATATGATAGCAGCTTTATCATAGTGAAGTTGTAAGAATCTTTTTATATATATATATGTGCAAAAAGCTGAATATTCTTAAATTTCCTTTTAAGTATTTTATATTAGCTAATTGTCAACATTTTCTTGTATTAGCATTACAATGTATTTACATCCTTTTAGACATTTGCCTCCTTGCTTTCATTATCCTTCACATTCCTTTATTACATAACTTTTGCAGGTGAATTCATAACATTTTATACTTATTTGCAATACTGTTATTATCTCACGATTGGCAACGGTTGATCTCCAATTTTATTTCCTGCGAATGGCAACAGTAATCGTGTTATTTATTGCTTTATGATAGGACATGTGCAGAATTTTCTCAGATATAATATTTTTATATTTCTATATTTTCCAATCTTTTAGTTTGTAGGCCAAGTAGACTGAGTTTATAGATATTATCTATCATGAATCTGTACAAAATAAAATCTTTTTTTAAGCTTAGTGCTTTTAAAGGCTAGTGCTTTAGCTCAGTTTGCTTACGCAGTATGTTCGGGAATTAAAAGCTATTATGAAACCTATATGTTTGTTCCCATAGTTGATGTTACATGGCATTTGTTATTTTTCTACATTAAAAAAAGTAGCTGACGCCGATGCTGCTTGACAAATTTCGCATTCCTTGTATTTCTGTCTCTTATCCCAAAATCTTTAGCATACAAAAATATGTAATTTGGTAAAATTGTAAAGAAATGATAGAGGAACATGCTGAAATAAATATTATTATTTTTTTTAATTTAAAGTTTGGCTTGAAACAGATCGCAAAGTAAGCTCAGCAAGTACCAGTGAGTAGGAGGCAAAGCCTCATGATTTGTGAAGTGAGTGACAGGGGTTGGCGAAGCGCAGTAAACAAGGGGCAGAATTTATTAGTGCTATAAATTATACTTGCTGATGTAAATTGCAGAAGTATTCTATGCAAGTTACCGATTTGAGTCTAAATGTGCTTCATGTCTTTACCATTCCTATTTTCAGAGATGTCAAAGTCTGTAAAGTTCTCCTGATTTAATAAGTAATAAATTTGTTTACTTTTACTTACTATTTATGCTTATTTGAAGTCCATACATGTAGTTCACTGTGAACAGTTCTTTTGATGTTTCTGCTTAGTTTGAAAGAAAACATTTAGTGCTTCTAAGATCATTGGCCAAACAAGATGGCAATGACAAACACTCACAACACACATACATTTTCATCCTAGCGTTTAATACGACTGCTATCCTTCTCTGACTATTACATGTCAAACTACAATTTTTCTAACCCTTTTCATCCCCTTTAGCCCTTTTCCATTACACCCAATCCACTGACATGGAGCTCCATATCAGGTGCAGACAATGACATATTCTATGTTAAAATCTTGCTGAGCCTTGTCATTCAGAGGCTTGAAATACCTCTGTACTGAATTTTGCCACTGTCTGAAGGTTTAATTTTCTGCTACAAAGTAATCTCTTCTTTTATTATATAAGATTCTTCATTTAATGGAAAATAAATAAAAAGAAGAGTGAAGAAATATAATAATTGCATAATTTTGGGATAAAACTGTTATTCATTAGATGAATAAGCAAAAATATGCAATTTTGAAGTAAAGATCACTGGGTTTAGGTGTTTCAAAATCAAAGCTAAACAAGGTAAAAAGAAGAAATACAAAACTTAACAATCATCACAATTGCTTAAAAAACAAATCTTAACTCAGAAAATTATATATATATATATTCTTACAAGCCTGGCTTGGTTAAGTAGAGGAGTAACTGGATCACACGGTTTCTTCAGCAGTTGAGAGAGATACTCAAATCCTAAACTCCCTGAATAAGCTTTTATAATCCTATCTACAAAACTGGAAGTCTATACACAGAAATAAATATACATATATGAGTACAAACATTTATTAAAATTCATAGTAAATGCACATTTAATAATTGTAGAGGACCATAATTTATGGAAGCGATAACGCAGTATAAACACCACAAGGGTGGAAATGCACTAAGAAGAAATTTAAAATTGATAGAAATACTGCAGCAAAAATAAATAGTTTCTTGCATGTTGTCCCTATGTACTCAATGCAAATTTAGTTCAATTTCTGGAAACAAATTTGACTAACTAAAAGTATGCTACAAACCATCAAAAATAGTTCTTTTTCATCGATCTCTGAAATGAAAGAGTTTTTTATTACCAAAATACCGAGAAAAAATTTGCAGAACTGCCAATAAAATTATTGCTACTTGCTCATTGGCAAACATGAAATACACTCCTCAAGACCTCTTCTGCAACCATTTTTAGAGTTCTCATATTTTGAGAAAACTTCTTCCATTTCAGCATATTTGGTACTCCTGAAAATGTATGACACATCAATTCTGATAAACTGCTATCTGCCATTAATGAGCTAAAACTACCAATGAAGATGATCAACATGTGCATTCATACAAGACATAACATAATGTCAGCAAACTGAAAATGTTCAGGTTATCTGTAGTGCAACCCAATACAATTGCTTCATAAGTTATTGAGCTTCTATCAATACTGTCATTATTCAATCTGAAAGGACCTGGGTGGTCTTTCCTTCATAGCTGGGGATCAAATTCCACAATTTGACAATAAAATGGACACAAAATATGTAAAATAAAAAATAGCAAAAATTCATCCAGTGGATCAAAAAATATTGCAGGGTTATAATTTTTAATATAGCATAGAATGCCATCTTGAATAGAGTGAGTTGCCCAAAAGTACTAAAATGGTACCCAATATTTCCTGACACTATAAACCATATACAAACAATATTAACAAAAGACTTAACTCAAAACCAGGTTGTTTTGTAGCTGCTGTACTAAATACAATTTTTCAAACAAATTTCATAAATTTGAAAATAGTTATTTTATATATGATTTTTCATTTGATAGTGAATTCCATCATTTATAGGTCACTAACATATGTTTTCTTGAGATATTGCAGGTTATTTATCAAATATAGAAAAAAATACATGCTAACAATTATGAAATATATAAAAAAAATTTTAAACTACTTTTAACCAGAAATGCATTGAATGGACACTATTATTTAAAAGTTATTGTGAACTGTTGTTCTTTTGATGTAAGAAAATTTACTTCTATATGAGGAGCGAGATATCTTCCTAAAATGTAAAGTAATTTCCATAAAGTTGGGTATACTTATTGCAATTAACAACAATAAGTCAGTTAATTCTTAACAAGATTGAGTTATAAAAAAGCTTTAATTTGCCATATTGTTTGTTCACAATATCAAAATATGTTAATCTGAAGGGAAAGTTATATGATAAACATATGAAACATTTCAATACAGAAACAGCACATTCATAATAAATAACTTACTTTGGTACGCAAAACCTGAAGCAAATTTAAGTATGCTGCTAGAGTCGTAAAACTACAGTTGTCTAGAATAACTTTATGGATCCAAACTACAAGTTCAAAATCATAAAAGCAGCGGATTAAAGCTTTTCTCAACTTTATTGCATTCATGTTAGTAGCTAATATTCTGTTTATGGATTCATGTGGTCGACCAGAATTCACTAGTTTTGCTGTCACTTCAGCATTAATTGATTCCATTACATCCTCATATATTGTACGCTGCTCCGGAGTGAAACTACTCCTGAAAAGTGACAAATTTAAAAAAAATTAATTTAAAAGTAAAAATGCAACAAACAATGAGACATATTTGGAAATAGAAATATAAAAAACAAGCTGGCAACTTAATGAAATATGTGAGACACATGAGCATGAAAGTAAAACATAACAAATCGAAAGTCTTACATTACACTATTATTAAAATCTAAAATGAATTTACACTGCATCGCCTGGGATTTAAAGCAGCAGCAACATAGCTCAAATTATTATGTGTAGCACTAAGCTCTAGCATTATTACTATGTTAAATAAGTGTCTTCCAACATATGAATGCCCATCTTTTCAAATATTTCACTTCCCATAGAATCAAATTTCCGGTTGCAATTCCACCTCCTGTGACACATGTGCACAGCAAAATCTTTTACGGTGCTGATAAGAGATCCTTTGACTTCTATCTTTCAATGAACGTTTCCAAAAGACCTATACGTAGGGAGAAAAGAGGTCAAATTGAGTGCTTCCCTTGTTTGATGATAAAGTAAATCATCCGGACATTAATGTAATTGCTAAAAATAACCATATGAAGTTGAAAAAGTAATTTTTGTAGTGTTAAATAATGCATGTGCCAACCAATTTGTAAGATCAGATTGTGGTAAGTTTCACTGATACGGGAATTTTAAAATTAATTGCATGTTCTAAGTGCAATTTTTTTCAATAATTTGTGAAAATCAGGATGTTATGTAATACGTTTCATCCAAAGCTCATTCCTCAATCTTTCTGATGATAATAAGATTGAAACTCTGTGATAATAATTTTCATTGCTATGAAACCTATTTGTGTGAAAATCACTCAACACTGTGCCTCAATATTAAATCTACTTAAAAACTAATTGCATTTTTTTTTAAATCTCGCCAAGGTGAATTGTTACACAACCTCAAATATGATTGAACTAAATTTTGTGGCTGTCCTTCACATAAATTTTCCACTATGTGCGAAACAAACATACATCCTTATTTTTTATTGTCATAGCTATCTTCAACCAGATGTTATTAAAATAATATGAAAAACAATATATTATTTTAAAGCTAACTAATCCACTAAATAATATTTTCATTTTCTGTAGCTATTGTTAAATATACTGTTCACAGCATGGTTGTCAACTGTGACCATTTCTAAAATTAACCATTTTTATTTTAAATGGAATATAATTTTAAGAAAAGCAAAGTTCTAAAAATAAGTTTATTTCCAACATTACATCAAAAACATACAATGTTTGCCATGTGAAGAGGACAGCAGTAAAAAATAAGAACTACTCGCAACAATGGTGAGTAACATCTCGGCCGACACGTCAGTATCAAAATTCATCTACAGACATTTTTTTTTTTGTCTATTTGCAAACAAAACTCATTGTTAAAACTATACGAAGATACAAATAAGCGAACAATTGCAGAACTGGCAACATTGAAGATTTCCCTCTTGTTGATAATGTTAGAAAACTTAGCAATGCATACATCGGTTGACGTACGGTCAAAATCCTTTGTTCTAATTGGCTAAATCACATTAGGATAGCTTGTCAATAAGTTTTAACCCCATGTTCCGTATTCCTGCAAATTGAGATATCAGCATCCGGAATATGCTAATTTCTACTTCACTTAATTAGAGATTGGCATACTCCAGAAATATTAACTTTTACTTCAATGACGCGGCACCATTTAAACTTGTGGATGTGTTAGTAGAGAAGGATAATACTGTGATTATTCTGTGCTTGTAGCTTGTGGTTCAGCTTCTGTTTTTGGGAAGTTAGCCCGATTGTACTTGATCTATGCATATTGTAATTTAAGCTCTTTAAGCACGTTTGCCGGTAAGTGGCAAATTACATGGCCAGTTTTGTTTAAGCCTAATTCTTGTCTGATGTTAAATTTTCAAGACAATGTAAATTCAACTTTGTACAGATACCATATCAAAGCCAAGGATACGTGTATTATTTATGTTACATTTGATGTTACTTTCATGAAAAAAGTTATTTCTTGCAAAGTCTCTTTACTTCAAGAAGTTATGACTTGATAAGAATCCATGGTTAGCTCTGCTACATCAACAAAATGGATATGTGCAATATATTAACCTTAAAATTGCGTTTAATTTTTTTTAAACCAACAAGTGGTTATGGGCTGCAGAAAAACGCTATTCTTATCTAGTGATTTTTGAAGTATGAAAGAGCTCCGAGACGGGCCACGAGCCGCAGCAAAAATAACTGCGTAGAATAATGACGGCGGCTGAAATGGAGAGGCTGGGTAGAGACAATTTCTCAACATGGATTGTCAATATAAAGTTCGCATTAATGAATGATGGACTGTATGGCTTCATCACGGGAACGGAGGAAAAACCAGGAGAGGATGCAACGAGAAAAGAGAGATTGGAATACCAGAGGTGTAAAGAATAGACTTTATCAATATTATATTATAGTCTTGAAAACGAGTACCGTAACCTAATTTATTCAATAGATGAACCACTGACGGCATGGGAAGTTTTGAAAGAACAGTTCGAGTCCAAATCCAGGGCTGTATAATGAGGTTATTTGATAATTTCTTCAATGAAAAACCAATACTGGATGAACTAATTGGACTCTTTATCTCAAGAATAAAAAAGTTAGTGTCCAAGCTGAAGGATGCCAGAGAGGTCTTAGTTTCATTCCAGACTATACGTCATCTGAGTGACGAATATAAGATAATGGTATAGAATCTCTATAGACTACCTGATGACCAGTTTAATCTAAAGCATATAGAGACAAAATTAATAGCAGAGGAGGACCGAACTGCCCAGCAAAAGCATGATGAGCAATGAAATGAAAGTAAGACTTTAGCTTACTGCATGCCTAAATTTAAGTACTATAGTAAAAATGTTTCTAAAAATTCTAAAATGTATAATTTTAAAAATTTAAATAATAGAATTGTAAATTCATATAAACGAGTAGACCCCTGCCATATATGCAAGGCATATGGCCACCTAAAGGCAGAATGTAAATTGTATCAGGCAAAATTAAGTGAATTTCAATCATGCATTAAAAATTGTAATACTGAATCGACCGACAAATTCAGTTGGGTCGTTGACACGGCAGCAACAAGACATTTTTGTAACAATTTGGAATCGTTTGACAAATTTAAAGAACTTAAAGGGACAACAATGTCCTTAGCTGCTGGTGATCAAGAAAGCCCAATCGAAGGTGTCGGATCGATCATCATTGATTACATACATGTAAAGTATGTATGTATTTAAAGATGAATAATGTTAAAAGTGCAATTCACTTAACCGAGGTCATGTATTCTCCTAAATTGAGGAGAAACTTAATTGCTGCTTCAATTTCAGAAGAGCAAAATTGCAGTCTCACTAGTACAAATGGTACCATTACTTTTTACAAACCAGATGATAGCAAATGGTTTTATGCCAAAAAGGCAGAATGGCTTGTATTTCCTCAGGCCTCAATATGAAATAAAAGCCAAGAATTTCAATGTTGAAAGGTCAACAGGCAGTAAAATTATAAAGCCTAAAGCTAAAAATGTTGAGTCTAAAATTTCTAATGATTTTAAAAGTAATGATTCATATGCTTGTAAAACTAAAAATGTTAATCATGATTTTAAAAATTCTTGCACTTTTAAAAATCCAAATGTGATTAGTAATTTTAAGACTTGTAAACCTGTAAAAAGTAATGACAATTGCAGTAATACCAGTAAAGTGTTTAAAAGTAAAGTTGTAAATTCTAGTGTTATTGTTTTTAAACCTAACAAGCCTTGAAAATATGTATTTAAGAGTTCTAATCATGTAAAATCACCCACTGAAGTCAGGGGAAATACAAGCCTATGGCAT
The DNA here is from genome assembly GCA_951213105.1 of Amaurobius ferox. NCBI lineage: Eukaryota > Metazoa > Arthropoda > Arachnida > Araneae > Amaurobiidae > Amaurobius > Amaurobius ferox. The sequence goes on along the minus strand of OX578148.1, from coordinate 108,530,286 downwards.
AAAAGGTACTGTCACCTTAACTTTGACTATTACACCATACATGTAAAGTATCTGCTGTTAAAGGAGTGCCAAACATCAGTGTTAGAAAAATCAATTGCAAATGCTGTAAATTAGTAAAAACAAGAAGAATTTTAAGCACATAAGAAGAATTAGATCTGATAAACCATTGGAACTAATCCATATGGATGTTTGTGGACCTATGCCAAAACCATCACGCAGAGGAGCTAGGTACTTTCTTAGTATAACAGATTATTTTTCGTGTAAAGTAACAGTTTATTCTATGAAAAGAAGGTCAGAAGTTTTTGATAGATTGAAACAATTTCAGCATAGAGCAGAAAGATTTTTGAATTCTAAGATTTTAAGCGTCAGGACTGACAATGGGATGGAATTTTGCAACACTGAATTTGAAAAGTTTTTAGAAACACAGGGCATTAAAGCAGAAAGGACTAATACATACACACCCGAACAAAATGGGGTTTTGGAGAGGTTTAATTTAACAGTCTTAGACTGTGTTAGGGCAATGTTAAATGACAGTAATTTCAAAGACAGCTTTTGGGCAGAAGCTTTACTCTGTTTTGCATACGATAAGAATCGGATCTGCCCAGTGGCGCAGCCAGAAATTCGTTCTGGGGGGGGGGGGGGGGGGTCAAACCTCATTGCATATTATTACGCATGTCAAATGACAATATATTGAAATAAATCAATTTATCGCCGAATAGATTTATTTATTTAACATTACGTTTACTAAATAAAAACAGTAAATAAGTACATACTTCTATAAATGAAAGTATACAATATTCAAAGTTTAATATCAAGTCGTCTAAGCTTCTTAGCCATTTTATTTAAAACGTCTTCAGGGTTTACTTCAATATCCTTGTGGATATATAACATAAACAGTCCATTTAATCTGTGCTCACCTGTTGAATTTCTTAAATAATTTTTTTAATATCGTAAGGTGGAGAAAGATCTCTCTGCGCTACACGTTGTGACTGGAAGTGTAATCATTATCTGCAGAAGTTTTCGTATACTTGGAAACATAATTTCATCACATTCATGAAAAGCTTCCAAAGCATTATCTGGATATTCTGAAGTCGGATATCTGGATATTCTGAAATCTGGATATTCTGGATTCTGAAGTCGTTCGAGTTTGCTGTGCCATATTTTTAACTCACCATACAAATTTTCACATGTGATATGACCAATATCTTCTGAATACCGGGAACATAGCGTCTTCACTGCTTCACTGTTTTCTTTTGTAAGGTCTTGGTCTTGAGCTGTTTTGCTCGGCAATAGGATTCGAAAAGAAGCTAATATATTTTTATGTTTCACAAATCTTTCATCGAGCTGTATTAGAAAATAATCTAAAAAAGGTATAAAAGCAGCTCTCCTATAATATACCTCAGGAGTATCATAGTTGAAGTTAATTCGTGTAGCTTGATATTTTACAGTTCTTGGTACTGATATGGGGATTTCCTAATTTTCGTAAAATGTTTCAACATCTTTAAAAATTACGCAGAATTCATTTTCAGAATTGTCCCTTAAACTTTGTATAATTGCTCGTGTATCTTCAGCATAACCAATGGCTTTGGAAAGATCAATTTTTTCAGATTGTAAATATTTCGACAAAGGTAAACTATACGAAAATAGTTTTTTAACAATATGTACGGAAATAACGAATTCACACTTGTTAATTGCATTGTACAAAATGCTTACGAGTAGGGTCCGGATTTCTATACACTTGCATATTTCTGCATATTTTCGTGCATATTGTGTAATAATTTTGACCATATTTGCATATTATTTGAGCTAAATTTCATGCATGAAAATCCGAGCCTTGCAAATTATATTTACGATTTATTATGACAACTATATAAAAACAGCCCTTACCTTTTTTTCCTACAAATAACCCAATATCATTGGGATTCACGTCGATTTCAGATGGTGTAAATAATGATGTCTCAACGTCTATCGGAGCTTTTCTTTCTGAACTGTCATCTTCAGAGCATTCAACATTTTTCAACTTATTTTCATTACATTCACTATCTTCTTTTTTTTCTCTTTTAAAGAAATTGTATATGCTACTCTCAAATAACTTACCTTTGCTGCTATTCATTATACAATTGCTAATATAAAAGAACAGATTAAAGATCCCTTGATTAAAAAACGTATAGGTTTTATTTTTTAAAGCTTCAACACGTGCTTCCAAAACAAGACCAGACATATGACAGCAGGAAATTCTTTTCGAAAGGAAATTTCCCTATCCGAAGGATTTTTCCCTTTCTGAAGGATTTTTCCGTTCTGAAGGGAATTTCCCTTAAACCAAAAATGAAGTGTCGAGTAAAAACAAAATTTTAGGGGAATTAAATTTGTTTGAACGAAGTACGAGAAAAAGTAAAAATATAAATACCAAAAATGAGAAGAAAAAGTAGTTATTTTTATTGTAATCAATACTTTTTTGTTTTTAATTTAAGGCTCTGGGGGGGGGAGGAGGGGGGGTCCGGTCCCCTTGGCAACACAAAGCATTAAAGTAGAAAGGACTAACACATACACACCCAAACAAAACGGGGTTTCGGAGATGTTTAATTCAACAGCCTTCGATTGTGTTAGGGCAATGTTAAATGACAGTAATTTAAAAGATGACTTTTGGGCAAAAGCTTTACTCTGTTTTGCACATGGTAAAAATTGGATCTGCCACAAATTCAAAAATCTGACACCAATCGAGTTATACAGCGGAAGAAAACCATCTGCTGCCCACATCAGAGAATTTGGATGCCAAGCTTTTGTAGGCAAGCAAGCCTAAACAGCTTAGGGGGAAATTTGACATGAGGGCACAAGCGGGCATTATGGTAGGGTATGCTTTAAAAACTCGAGGATATAGGATCTGGCTCTTGAATGAGGGGAAGATAATCGAAACCAACAGTGTGAAATTTAATGAAGAGTGCAATGCAGAGGAAGGCGGTCTGGGACCCAATATGAATGAGAAAGCAAAACCAGTAGAAAAATTCACTTTTTCATCTCACAAGCACACATATCTAGACTCGTCTGACGAGGAGTATGTGAAAAGAGAAAAAGACGATTTATCAGAGGAAGATCAAGACATTGAAAAGCAGTGAGGAAAAAGGGTCCTCTGGTGATAATCGTTCAATTCTCGATCCAGATATCAGTTGGGTCAGAAAAGTCATTCCAAGGATGACAGGATCTAGAAAGGATGTATATTACTATTACAAAGGAAAGGGACCAAGATTAAAGTCATTAAAGGAAGTAAAAAGTTTTTATGAGAAAAATAAAATTTGTAGAATCGTTTCTCAATTGCAAAGGGGATCAGGGAATCAGCCAGAAGCAAACATTGTAGAGATCCAAATCCCTAGGAACTACAAGGAAGCAGCTAATTCACCCCAAACCAAAGAGTGGAATATAGCTATGGCAAACGAATTAAGTGTCATGAAGGAAAGAGGTGTCTGGGACTTAATGCCTGCACCTATTTCCGACAAAATAATCGGTTGCTGTTGGGTATATACAGTCAAAAGAGACGAAAGGAATGAAATTGGCAGGTTTAAGGCTAAACTAGGAGCACAGGGGTTTAACCAGGAAAAGGGGCAAACTTATGAAGAGGTGCTTAGCCTGGTGATTAACTTTACAATTATTAGAACTACACTATTTTTGTATGTTTTACACTATTTTTGTACACTATTGTTTTTACACTATTTTTGTATGTTTATTAGGATGGTTTTTTATACAACTTGATATTAAATGTGCATATTTACATGCCAATCTGAGTGAGAAAATATTCATAAGTCAACCCATAGGATTTTTTGACAAAAACAAAAGTAAAAATGTATGTTATTTGAATAAGGCAATCTATGGCCTGCACCAAAGCGGCAGAGAATGGTATCTTGAGTAAGACCAAGTTCTCAGAAAACTAAATTTCATGAAGTTTAGGTGGTAGAATTGTGCATATAATTTTAACAATAAAGCTTTATTAATTATTTATGTAGATGACATAATATTATTTGCCAAAAATCAAAATGATCTAAATTCTATAACTTCTCTTCTAAAGTCTAAATTTGATATTAAAGTATTAGGTAAAACAAAAATGTTACTTGGTATTGAATTTGAGGAAAAACATAATAAACATTTGATACATCAAAATCAATACATTACTAAAATTTGTGATAAATTTTCAAATTTAAATATCCTGTTTCAAGTTTACCCATAGCTAAAGGTGTAGTTTTAAGCAAAGCAGATTGCCTGGCAAATCATTCTGAAATTGATCAAATGAAAAATATACCTTACAGAAACTTATTTGGTTGTTTATCGTTTCTTGCCAGCAGAACTAGACCCGATATAAGCCATGCTGTAAATATATTATCCCAATTTCAGGAAAACCCAGGCATGAAACACTGGGATGTTCTACTTAAACTTCTAGGGTATGTAAATAAAACAAGGGATTTCATATTAAACTTATCTAATATTCAAACTATAAATTTAAATTGTTTTACTGATTCCGACTTTGCAGCAAATAGGGATGATAGAGTGTCAATGGGAGGAATGATATTTTTTGTAGATAGGGTACCTATTTCATGGAGGATATTTAAGCATAAATGTGTGAGTTTATCTACAATGGAAGCTGAATATATTTCATTGACTGAATCTGCAAAGGAAATTATGTGGGTACAAAACATATTACTGGAATGTAATAAGTTTGGCATTCAGTTAGGATACAGTATAATATTCTGTGACAACCAAGCAGCCATTAACTTTTCCAATTCACCCATTGAGAATCATAGAACAAAACACATTGATATAAAATATCATTTTTTGAGAAATCTAGTTGAAAAGAAACTTTTTGAGATTAAATTTGTAAACGGCAAAAATAACAAAGCTGATGGTCTTACAAAACCTATTACCAAGGAAACAATTTTTAAATTCTGTGAAATCTTTAAAATTTCTTAAAAATTTTTAATTGTAATTTGAAATCAAAATTTAACTTGTCTAAATTGTATAGTTGTATTTTCAAATAAACTTCGGGGGCTGCAACTATAGCGAAGAAACTGCTGCTCACATTCTCTATGAATGTGAGGCTTACTCTGCTCACAGATTTGAACACATAGGCCAGCATGTGATTGATCCCTGGGAGCTGAATGACATTCCTGTCAAGTGCCTGCTTATCTTTGCATGGGTTACTGGTCTCTTTTCGTAGTGATCTGCACTATTTTGGGGGTAATACAATAGACGTCTGGTCGATGTGCTTGGCTCTCTTTGAGCCTCCCACCTTCATTTCATTCATTCAAATAAATTTCAACCTTTTTACAAAACCCACATTGTGTAAGATTTTTTTAATATACACTAAATTAACTTATACCATTTTTTTTCCAATCCCTCATTTAGTAGTTTAGATACTAATGAGTTTAAACTGTGTGGCGAAGGTTTAAAAGTTTAAAATTTTTCTCAATGTGATATACAAACTTTTTGACATTCCCTCAACATGTAGTTTATGTACTGTTGAGTTTATACTGCAGTGATGATTTAAGAATTTTTAAATTTAAAATTTTCCTGTTTTTAACACCGAGATATTTAACTTTTTGTTTTCATGTAAACTGTATCATGATGTGTTTATACTTTTTAAAACATTGTCTTGAAATGTTATTATACATGATATTGGAAACTGTATAAAGCAGTGTATGTTCAATATGAATATGAATTTAAATTTGATTGTATCTTGTACTCTGTGCAGGGTTGGCAGGTTTTTGAAGCATGACGGTTTTATCCAGTTTAATCCACGGTTTTAACCATTACGTCAAAAACCTGAATGTCAAAAACTGTCAAGTGAGAATGAAACAAACAATAGTCAATTATCAACAATATTGTCAATAAAAATCCTGTCCCCCTCAATCAGTACCTTAACTAGTTTTTATGTGCCCTGTGAAAAGTTTTACTTTCGGGTCCCTTGTATTTTTAAGGATGGGGGGAATTAATAAAACAAATACAATAAAACAATATATATTAATTGAAAGGGAGCAACTCTATTTGTACACTGTATATTTAATTGATTTGAATAAATTTATTGTTATTTTTATTATATTGGTAGAAAAATAAATAGCCCTTGGAAATAAAGTTTTTGGAAGAAAAAATCTTTTTGCCACCTAAAATGTAGGCCTATATACTATTCTCTTTTTCCTAACTTGTACATGTTTACTGGTTTGGGTAACAATGAATGACCTTCCTTATCTTGAATGCACAATACTGGGGACAATAAGTTTGAACAACAGGCCATGGTCCACAGCACAGAATACTATATTCAGAAGGTGCACTCCCATAGGACCCTATGGCAACATTTTTAACATGGGATGTCGCATAGACACTAGAGCTCGTGAGTTGGACCAACTGAACTACGATGCGTCTGCCAGATTTGGCGCGTTATCGCTCGCTTGGCGATTTTTTTTTAAACAGGAGGGGAACAAAATGTTGAGGACTGTACTTTTATAATTTTTGAAACTATAGAAAGGATCAGGATTTAAAAATACATTAATCTGCAACATAAATATATTCATTAGTTTAAGAATATTTAAATAAACATAGTTATATATTTAATTCAAATAATCATAAAATAGATTAAAAAATAGACACATTGCATTGTCTCACTATAAAACATAATGCACAAAAAATTACAAGCTAACATACTCAAAAGACTGAAATATTATATAATATTTTCAGTCTAAAAAGTATACTAGCGTGTTGATCGTTAATTACTTGATCCTTAATTTATTCTGGGATACTGATTGTAATGCCAGAAATGTAAAGTAATAAATATTTGGAAGGATTAAAAAATAATGGAACCAGGAATGCGGGCGGATTATCCCCACGCTAAGCAGATGGGCGATAATATACAGGTGGCCCCATATCTTACATACCACGCCCATGTTTACATACCACACTAAGCCGTTTGGCGGCAACCGAGACGGCGACGCCATGTCTACGGATTAGCTCTCAGCTCTACATTTCAGCACGTGGACCGCCGACCGAAAAAGGGATATAAGTGAGAGTTGCTCGAAGTGGGAGTCAGAAGTGGTCAAGGCAGGCTGTTGGAGTTAGACTAGTCAAGAAGAAGCGACGGTAGCAGAGTTAAGAGTTGTGTGTGCGTCTCTGATATAGGAATTCGAAGGAGAGCTCATGTTCATCTGGTATTGCAAGTGTAAAATGTGACAAAGCATCGGTGTTACCCAAGTTATATGAAAGAAGATCAGGTACCGTACAATTAAACTATATGAGGATAACCTCTTTGTCTAAATTTGTGTTTTTAAGGAAAAGCTAATTAATGCATCCCACCACGTGCTCCAACCAAATATCAATTCATCTGGCATTACACCCCCCGAACTACCATTGAGATGTATTCCACTATTGTGATATTTATTTAATTTGTAAAACTAAAGAGTGTAAATTGAGTATGTGATAAATAAATGTTTGTTCCTTTACTATTAACCTTAATTTTTAGTTTGTTAACTTAGTATCCCGTTAAGCACAGAAATAGGTGGGTTTTGCGGCCACCAACGCAATGTACACAGCAGTAAGTTTTAGAACAGATTACATGTATAATTAATATACTAATAAATAATTAATTTAATGTAAAATGCATTTTTTGACAATATTAATTTTAATCAACAAAATTAATAATCGGCACACTGATAATAGACTTTTTTTTTAAATATAAAAATATTCATATAGTAAATATCAAATTTACATAAATGCACTATCGAAGTTGTGGAACTCAATCATTAATTACCCGAGGGGGGGGGGGGGATTTCCACCATAAGGCACTTAATAAAAATTTTACATAAATATATACACATACTATATCACATTCAACTAAGAAAAAGCTATCCAAATATCAATTATTTCACATTTTATAAAAATACGGAAAATATTTTTTAACTAATTATACCACTACCTCTTAAAATTTAGTCTAATCCGGCAGTATAACAACACAGCACTAATTTCGTATGATGAACACATGTATACTTATATGAACACGTGTATACTTATAATGAACACGTATGTAGGATGGTGATAACTAAAATTATTTCAATTTTAATAAACATAAATTACATACCCTGTAACGCAACCAGTTTTCTTTTATCAATCCATTTCTATGAAATGATCTAAACACTTAATAAATAATCCTTTTTCACATTACTCAAACCACGCTAGTCTGTTGTTCTAAGTTTTCGCCGAGCGAAATAGGGTTATAACATTGAAAATTGGCTTGGACCCAAACCAAACCATTGCCAAGCGCTCGGAACAAACCAGACCATCGCCAAGAGCGCGCCAACCCTATGTTTGGTCTATCTCTAATGGCCGCCGCGAAAACGAAACTATCGAGAGTGACAGGTCTGTATAATAGTCTGTGGTCCACAGCATACCTTCCCCCCACACCTTTCTCTATAGACATTTCTGAATTTTGAACAATAACTGATAAGACTTAACAATGCATACCCCTCCCCCTTTCTTTGCCCAAATTCTAGGCTAAGTTCAACTAACAATGGTCTGACTCATTCTTACTGAAAAAATTTCTTGGCCCATTCCATTACACCTAAGGGGTAGGGTAGAGATAAAAGTTTTCCTCCCTTACTCCTTGACTTTAAATGGGAGCACCCAAATTCATAAAGGAAGACAAAGATAACTGTAGCTTAGATTTCCTGTTAGTTTCACATCATTTGGAGTCTTATTTGTTGTTGGTTTTTTTTATTTGCTTTTTTGAACAATTTCACGTTGTGTTAGTACTACAAATATATTTGTGTGTATTTGAAGTTTAAGCTGAATAAAGTGATAGTGAATTGTGGTGGAAGGCCGATAGATTTGATTTGGCAACATTATTATAAAGTTGACAGGGATGGGAAACAATGTGCAAAGTGTAAGAATTGTGGAAGTATTCGAGCAAACCGTGTAAAAAGGATGAAAACTCATTTATCACAGTGCTTGCAAAAGAGAACTTCAGATATAGATGGAGAAGTGCAGCCTGAGTCTCCACACACTCCAGAGATACAGCAACACTGGCCGATGGGTGCCACATTTGGTCTAATTCTTATGAAAGAAGATTTCCTGCAACTATACATTAAAATTGTTCAGAAAAGACTAGAATAGGCATTAATGCCAATCCATTTCCTCACTTACATCATGCATCCGAAACATATGGGTAGATTTAACAGATAGCCAAATGGAAACTGCTCGTTTTATACTACAGAAAAAATTGAACTCTATTTACCACTTCTGATGGCACTTGAAGTCCAAGAAAGCCCATTCCCAACATCTTACTTCAGTACAAGTGCAAAACACACCAATCCGATAATGTGGTGAAAAGGTATTTCGAACTGTGAAGGTTTTCGAGATGAAAACAGTGCAGCTTATAAATTAGCTGCTAGCAATGCCTAACCTGCTAGATCGACATCTATAGAAAGAATATTTTCAAATTTTGGAATCATCCATTCTAAACTGCAAAATCGTTTAGGACTAGAGAAAAGTTAACTCGTTATGTGTTATCGAATGCTACGTGGATGTAATGAGCACGAATATTAAAAACAAATTGTGCTATCTCTAAAATATTAAAATAATAAAACTTCAGAAGAGTTATGGTTGATCCAGAAAATAGACCCCTACTCATTTTCCAAAGTACGATCCTGCACCAAATTGGCGCAATTCCTCGGGTTTGCGTATACTTCGCCAATTCTGGTATGCCACGTCTTCTGGTAACCCACGGGCATCCAATCAGTGCGCAACCTGTTGGGAATCTGCATTTTAATAGGCAGTAAGTAAGTATTCTGTGTATTTCATCAGAAATTTTTCGAACGAATTCATCAACCCCTGATTCTAGGTTTTTCTCAATCGATTTCAGCGAACTTCTTTGAACTAAATCTTTTTTGATCGATTGTACTAAGCATTTTTTCTGGAACTGCTTCGGGTTAATTACATTTATTAATATTCCCCTTTTTGGCTGTGCAATCATTTCATTCTGATTTTTAGTAGTTTTTTGTGGATTGCAGACTCGAGTTACTAAATGGCATCTGGTAAGCGGCAAATGGATTTGAGCAAATGTGCAAGAAAACGTGTTCGAGTGGATGTTAGTGAAAATGAGTCCAGCTTTAAATTTTTTTATATGCTGGAAGCTAAAGTTAAGAGAGCAGTGATAGATTGGTGTATATTAAAAGGTTTAATTAGTGATAGGTTTGAATGTCCTAAGTGTGGAGATGCGATGAAATTGTGTGAAAGAGAGAGATTGATTGATGGTTTTGAATGGAGGTGTAGAAAGAGATCGGGTGATGATAAGCATGAAGTATGTAGGAGTGTGAGAAGGGGTATGTGGTTTGATAAAAGTAAATTAAGTATAATTGATATTTTAATTTTAACTTTAATGTGGTTTCTTAATATTGAATGCAAGGTTGTGATGAGTCAATTGAATGTCACAGGAAGCACTGTTACCGATTGGAAACAAGTTTTGCAGTGACATTTGTATTAGTGCTTTTTTTAAAAATAGAAGTAAGATTGGGGGGAATGGTGTGATTGTGGAGATATATGAGAGTAAGTTTGGGAAAAATAAGTGTGGAAGAGGAAAACCTGTGGAGGGACAATGGGTGTTTGGGGGGGTTGAAAGGGGAACAAATAAATGTTTTTTTGCGAAGGTTGCTAACAGGTCGAGTAAATGTTTGCTGAATGTAATTGAGAAGTATGTTGTGAAGGGGACATTGATTATATCGGACTGTTGGAAGGCGTATGATCATCTTGAACATCAAGGCCTTATGCACCTTCAGGTAAATCACAGTTATCATTTCAAAGACCCCGAGACAGGAGAGCATACCAATTCCATTGAAAGAACTTGGTCTGCAATCAAAAGAAAAGTGAAAGGGGGGAAGGTGAAAAAGTATTTAAATTCTTATATGTACGAATATATGTGGAAGTGGAAGTACAATCATTCAATTGGGGAGGAAGCTTGGAATGAATATTTGAAAGATGTCGTTTCCATCTTCCCTCCCTATAGACGTGCTGAAGATACAGAAAAAGAAAATAGTTTTTTACATCACTCGGATACGGAGGAAAAAGAGGATGACGAGGAATAAGGTTAGTTTTTTATTTGTTAATCCCGTATTTTGAAATTGTCTTTTGTATTTTCCTGTGTTTATGAAATGGGTTTCTTAATTTTGAAGTATCGTTATCTCTTGAATTTAGTTAAAGTACAAACTTTTTCTAAGTATCATTTTTTTCTTAAATTTCGTACAAACAAAGTACAAACAAAAAACAAAGTACAAACAAAGTACAAAAATAAAGTACAAACATTTTTCAAAGTATCATTTTCTCTTAAATTTAATTAAAGTACAAACATTTTTCTAAGTATCATTTTCTCTTAAATTTAATTAAAATATAATAGTTTTTTTTAATTTTTCATATTTTTATATAAATATTGCCTTTTTTTTTTTTTAAATGTTTGATGTTTCGAAGTTTTTGATATTGAGTTTAAATAAAAAAATAATTTAAGTATCGTGTGTTTCAATAAGTGTTTAAAATGCACAAAAATCGTATTTTGTAATCTTTATATGAGTATTATTCACTTTTATTCAAAACAAATTGCACTATCAGTTTTCAAAATTCCAGTTCATAAACCTCAATAATAGTACGTCACTTTAGTAGGAGGAGCCTATTTTAAAACAACGTCACTTCAGTTGGGAGGAGTCAATTTCAAAACACGGGGAAACGCGCCAACTTGGCACAATTTTGTACTTAGAAAAAAGAGTTGGAGTCTATTCACTGGATTTACCAAAGTTATAAATATTGTTTTTAATTTAAAATGAAATCAGAATACCTTGATATTTAAATTCAAATAATTGAAAAATTATTTTTAATTGTTGCTAGTATTTCAATATTTTAAAGGTATTTATGTACTTGTAAGGATAATGTTTTAAAATTACTTACATTTTCTTTATTATAATATTGTTCAAATTTATATGGGTGATCAATCTTATAATGATTGACATGGTGGTTTTATTGTTATTAAAATTCCCCTTTTGTTCGTAGCTTTTGGATTTTTGACGGTTTTATCCGGTTAAAACATGGATTAAAACAATGTCACATCAAAAACCTATCCCTAATTCTGTGGTTAAGCAACTCAATCTGCAGGAGGGAGCCGATTGTTAGAAAAACTTATAATGTAAACAAGTAATGTGTACATCAGTTGACATACGTCAAAATTCCAAAAGTTACTTTGTTCTGATTGGCTAAATTACATTAGGATAGCTTATCAATAAGTTTTAACCCCATGTTCCGTATTCCTGCAAATTGACACGTCAGCATCCGGAATATGCTAATTTCTACTCCATCCAATTAGAGATTGGCATACTCCGGAAACATTAACCTCCACTTCTATGACGCAGCACTATTTAAACTGGTGGATGTGTCAGTAGAGTGTGTGGTGATTATACTGCGTATTACTGGTATATTAGTGCTGTTTTTGCTTTTCCTGCTTCTGTTTCTGAGTAGTTATCCCAATTGAACATGTGTTATGCATGCTGTAATTTAAGCTTTTTAACAATGATTGCCAGTAAGCGGCAAAGTATGCGGCCAGTTTGTTTAGGCTTATTTATTGTCTGATGTTTAAATTTTCAAGACAACTTTGAAAATTTAACTTTGTGCAGATACCGTATCAAAGCTTTGGATACGCATATCATTTATATTATATTTTAATGTTTCTTTCATGAAAATAAACCAGTTATTTCACGTAAAGTCTCCTTACTTCAACAAGGTACGACTTGATAAGAAACTACGGCTATCTCTGCTACATCTGAAATAAAAAATGGCTATGTGCAATAAATTAACTTTTTAAATTGCTTTTAATTTTTAAGCCAACAGTAATTAGCCATCTATATTCAATTTTTTTAAATAACAACTAACATTCTTACATTATAAAGTACTACATTTTAAAATAAACGAATTTGCTATTCTATGCATGCCTCATTAATGTTGCTACCAGTGCTACATATACTTTGGTATGTGCTCAAATTTAAATGATTATGTATAGCAAAAATTAAATTGTGTGCACATTGTACATTTTAATAAAGAAAAGCTTTGAAAGTCTAGCAATAAACATAATTTTATTATTTTTGGTATTGTACTTAAATTTGGGCGAAATATGTTAAGTGTATGTAAAAATTGCATTTTGGATCTTTATTTCTTTTTTCTTATAAAAAGCAATGAATAGTGCATTACCTTGAATAGTGCAACAGTATGCGCAAATTGGTTGGTAGATATTTTTTCTGGCTGGTAAGAATTTCCAATGATTCCCCACTCCTGTGTATATATATATATATATATATATATATATACATATATAAAATTTCATGCTTTGCACATAAATAACCTCATAATTACCAGTAAATTATATGAATATCCAGCATATTTAGTAAATGGTATAGTTAATAAATTTCGATTAGCCTATAATTCTTAATATTCTCTCCTTAGTATCTTATTTCAGCCTTACTTCTACATTCTCTTGTTTTTACATTACAATATATTTTCATCTTTCTATTCTGTAGTTTTTACTGTAGAATATCTTATTTTACTGCTAATACGCAGTACGGTTTTTATTACTCTCTTTGACAACAGTAAATCACTTCTTTACTCTTCAGCGAATGGTAACATTGATCTAGTCATTTTTTGCTCATCACGATTCTACATATGTTGTGTATTTTAAGGCAGGGGTCGGCAACCTGTGGCTCGTGAGCCGCATGCAACTCTCCAGTTCCATACGAAAAAATTAATAATTTATTATCAAAACCCTTAAAAAATAAGAAAATATATTTTTAAGTACCTAATTTCTCAATAGCTTCTATTTTCATAATCGTTAATAACAAATCGCTATGCTTAACATGACCATAATGAGATAAATTTGAACTATTGTTTTGTTCTTAGAGATGAGACTCTGTGACCGCATCTTTCAGCCAATTGCATTCCATTTCCGTCTCACCCAAACAGCCACCGTCTAGCCCATACGTTCTCAACTTTGCCCACTTTGAGAATATTTTTTTTCCTAATGCCCCCCCCCCTCCCAATTTTTTTTACTTGCGAATCTGAAACAGCTATTGCCACGATTATATTTAAACGTGTAATATTATATACTATAGTCGTAAGATAGGATATGGCCCTATCTCATTTCTGAGTTTAAAGAATACTGTTTTAATGAGAACAATTAAAACACATACTTAATTATATTGAAAAGTATTTTTATTAACATTCAAAAGACATTGAATGTATAACTACTTATCTAATCAGAAGGTTGAATTTGATGCATTTTAAGGAGTTTGTTAATATCAGGCTCGATTTTACTTAAAAACAACCGTAAGTCACTGTGTTCAGTAACATGGAGCCGATTTCTCTTTTTAGTTACCAACATTGCTACAGCACTAAATTCACATTCAGCTAAATAGGAAGATGGGAATGCTATCAGAAATCGTTGAACAATCGACAATAATCCTGGGTACAGTTGCAAAATCGGCTTCTGCAGCCAAAATTCTTGCTAGCCATTTTTGAATTTAATTTTTAATTCCTCATTTGTCGTCAGTTCTATTAATTATTCTTCTAACTGGGATGATCCTGCTGTGTTGACATTTGAAAAAGGATCCAAAACCCAGTCTGGTATGTCCATGTTTAAAATGTCCTGGAATCGTTCCTTGAAATCACTGTGGAGGTTTTCCAAGTATTGACAGTAAACAAGCAAGTCGTCGTGCTGGAATGATACTGCTGATAAATTTGGGAAGTTATTGAATTCGCATCTGCCGATATTTCTTTTGTATAATAGCAGTCTGGACACAAAAGCAGCAACGCTATTTTTTGTCTTAATCAAGTTTAAGTCGTCACCTTGAAGTTGGAGATTGACATCATTAAACAATTTATACAGGTCTGTCAAGTACGCAATATCGTTCTTTGATGAGATAAGGTTGTCGCGCAATTCCGTGTCTTTGTTTCCTAGGAACTCTATCACAGACCCAAACAGATTGTAAAATCGAGTCAAACAAGTACCTTTTGACAACCAGCGTACCTCTGTATGAAGCAGCAATCGGTTGAAATCTTCATCATTGGCAATGTGAAGCTGACTAAATAATCTGTCATTCAACGAGTTACTTCTGATTTTATTAACTGCTCTGATAACATATTGCAGTGATGTATGGAGGCGTTCACTCAAATTTTCCACAACCAAATGCTGGCGATGAATTACGCAATGCACAGCAAGCACGTCAGGAACTTTATTTTTTAAGCACGCTATGAAGCCTTTGTGACGCCCTGTCATAGCCAGTGCGCCATCCGTAGCAACTGACAAAATATTATTAAAAGGAATTTCCTTTTCGTCACAAAACTTTTCCAGTGTATTAAATATGGTTTCTCCTTTTGTATCTGTTTCCAAATTCGTAGCAAACATATTTCTCATCTTTGATAAACCTCACGTATGACAATAACAATGCTTCATTGGTTGGTAAAGTGGACTCATCCAGCTGAATTAAAAATTGACAAGTCTGCAGATGATTCTCCAATGTTTTCAGCCATCTCATCAATTCATCTTTGCACAGAACTATTGCTCAAAGGAATTTTTCGGATAATATCTGCAGCTGGTATATGGAGCACAGTGGTTATTACTTCATTTACTGCTGGTAAAATTAAATCTTCACCAATAGTATGTGGTTTGCATGTTTTAGCAATCAACAATGAGATATTGTACGAAGCTCGAAGTCCGTCATCGTCTTGCTTAGAAGCTGATGAAAAAAGTTTTGATACAGTTGGCTGAATTTCGTACTTCTGTTTCATGTCTTTAAAATAGGTCACATTTTTGTCTTTCTTATCCGGGTGTATTTTATTAAAATGATCTTGAAGCCTAGAAGGCTTCATCGCTTCATTTGAAAATGTTTTTTGACAAATAAGGCACATTGGCGATGATGGATTTGTGGGATTTTCGATAAATCCGTATTTAATGTAATCCACACTATACTGCCGTCTCTTCTTTTTTGCTTCCGACATGGTTTTTACTTTACAGATACGTGAGTAGTATTAGGGTACTTTTGATGGAAAAAATCAATACATCGCGATTCACGTTCCCGTGAACGGGCATTTATGCAAATTTAATATGAACGACTCTTTCCGTTCACCGGCGTGAACCGTGATGTTTGTCAACATGAGGTTTCATGCAAATCAGTTCTCAATGGGTACGCATCTGATTTGCATATCCTGGGGCGTTTCCGGAACTGTCCATTCTCGGATATATACGACAGAGGTTTCTTGAAGCAATCAGATAGACATCGAGACGCAGAGATCGACGTTTGATCGAGACACTGATAGACTCAGACTCTGATGCAGGCAGACAGAAATGCTTTAGACAGAAGCACTGCGAGATATCGTTTGACGACGGTTTTTAGTTGAGAAGGACGCAGATGTGGTCAGTTTAGACTAGTATGTATTGAACGTTAAAATTTACTTACATACGTTCGGAAGTCACGTTAAATATTTTCTGATGTCTTATCCATTGGTTTTCCTTTGCAAAGTGTGATACCTTCGATGGTGGCTGCAAATACACGCAAGTGATAGAGTTACTTACTACCAATGCTTCAAGGAATTTCTGTCGGATTATTTACAACTGCAAACTTTTTGTACATAGTATTATTTGATGTTTTGTGGCATGGAAAATTACCTGGAATGTGTAATTTGCCTAGTTATGTTTCTCACGAAATAAAGTGAACGATGTTTTTCTTTGAAACTGGATCTGTATACTTTTATGACCCAGCCAACACTTATTGACTCTATGCCAGTGCGTACTTTGCTGTTCATCTTCAACTTCAAATTTTTAAATTTTCCAACAACTTTTAAAACCCTGTCATCAATTGCGCGCGATAATGCTAATGAAAATAAAATGAACAATCACTGCTTTTATATAGGTTGGAGACATATAACACGTATCAACAGGAATAAGATAAACATGCAGTGACTCATTTATAACACCCGGTGCCGAAGTAAAGCGCGGGGGCAAGGGTGATGCGGGAGCAGAGTGCGGGTTAAAACAAGCACAGATAATACTGTCAATTCTTGCAGGATTGTAAAAATCACGTTATTTAACAAAAACTTGTTATAACTGAATTGCTACAAGCATATTTTTTGCTATTTTTTATTAGCAGGCTTTTGTTAACTTTACCTGGATTTATATATGAGATATTTCACATGAAATTGGAAGATTTGAAAATTTTTAATTTAAATCTAAAATTAAAAATTTTTATATCATCCAATTTAATGTAGATCTGAATGTAATGGAATCTTTAAGTTCAATTTTCACCCACTTCCCGAACTACCGAAATATGTGAATTTTCGCACACGTGATAAAAATGATTAAAATACATACAATAACAAAAATTAACCAATATTAAAGTTTACTTTAGTTAGTACATGATTAGAGTGTTTTTTCTTTTGTGTGTTTTTTAAACTATATTTTTTTAATCTGCCCACCGCCCCTCCGTACCATCTCAACGCCCCCTAAATTTCTCTGGGTCTTCTACTGCCCTCCTGAAAGTCTCAAATGCCCACAAGAGGGCGTTATCGCCCACGTTGAAAACCTATGGTCTAGACTCTAGACGTGTTGTCAGTCAGTCATCCTCGGATAGCGTGGTTGACATTATGTTGCATGTGTGTTAATTTAATCGCTTGCGGTTTTTGCGTGTCTATTCGCTTGTTGTTTCAAGAAGAATATGATATAGAAGCGAATTATCTTCTCCAAGGTATGTTCGCGTATAATATAATAAAATCAGTAACAGAATTGGATTACATATCTGAGGATCATGTTAACGAAGTAATAATGGTAAATAAATTGTTTGCCGTTTTAGATAGCTAAGTAAAATATTAAAAAATCATTTTTTCAGCTCCGTCGCCAACATGGCATCTGGTAAAAAAAAGAGAAGAACTGAAGAGGAAGACCGAGAATTCGATCAGGATTGGATGGAGTCGTTTGCATTCATATGCAACACGTCGTATGCATTCATATGCGACTTGTCTCATTTGCCACGAAAAACTCGCACACAATAAGAAGTCAAATTTGGAGAGCCACTTCACTACAAAACGTACCCAGTTTGCTGGTAAATATCGAACCAGTGACACACGAAAAAAAAGCTGTTGAACAGCTCCAAAAAAAAAAAAAAAAACAGTCAAGTTCCATGCTAAGTAACTTGGGCGCAATCTTCCAATAATGTAAATCTGGCAAGCTTTGCAGTATCATTAGAAATTACAAAAAGCGGGAAACCATTCACAGATGGTGAGTTCGTCAAAGATTGTTTTATTCGTGCATCTGAAGAACTGTTTCGTGATTTTAAAAATAAAGCAGAAATCATGAAAAAAATCAAAGATTTGCCATTATCTGCTAAAACAGTACAAGATAGAACTGCTAAAATATCTTCAAATGTAACACATATGCAAGTGGAAGACATTCAACTGGCTTCTGCCTTATCACTTGCTATAGATGAGTCTTGCGACATAAAAGACACAGCACAAGTTACCCTTTTCGTCAGGTATATGTCGTCCCAAGGTCCAAAAGAAGAACTGCTAGGATTGCTACCGCGCTCTCAGGGCAAACTCGTGGAGAAGATATAGCAAATGCTGTGCAAAAATGCCTGGAAGACAATGGAATCGATATAAATAAAATTACTTCTATAGCAACTGATGGAGCTAGAAGTATGACAGGAATACATAGAGGGGTAACATCAATTCTTCAGAAAAAAAATAAACCACAAAATTCTAACGTTTCACTGCATAATTCATCAAGAAGCACTTTGTGTCCAAACATTTCCGGCCGAAATAGTTGAGGTCATGAACTTGGTAATTAAGATTATTAACAGCATCTTGGCAAAAGCACTCTACCATCGCCAGTTTAAAGTATTACAATGTTTTGCTTTGTGCTTGAGTGAAATAAAAATATTCCTCAATGAAAAAAGCATTGACCATCCCGAATTGGAAGAAGACAAATGGCTTCAAAAATTCAACTTCATGGTAGATACCACAATGAAACTAAATGAACTAAATCTAAAACTGCAAGGAAAGGGCAACCCAGCCTACGCCTTGCTTGAAGAAGTAGTTTGTTTTGAAAAAAAATGACTTCTTTTTGTTGAAGACATGGAGAGCGGTAAATTACTTCATTTTAAAAATCGGAAGCAATATCGCGATGAGACCAATGCAACTATTGACATGAATTACTTCAGCATAGCTTTAAAGAACATGAAGGATGGATTCGCTGAGAGATACGAGCCATTCAAAACAAACAAAAGTACTCTGTTCATAGTAAATCCTTTCAACACAAATACAAATGAGATCAACATTGAGCCATTTGGAATTGATGCTGGATCGCTCCAAATGCAATTGCTAGATTTGAAAACCAAAGAATTGTAGAGTGGCAAGTTCACAGAACTCAAGAGCAAGTTGGAAGAGTTAGAGGTCCAGAAATGCATGCACATCCGCAGCACAAGTGGACAGCTCTAAAAGAAATTCCGTGGGTTGAGGCCCTCATATTCGGCGCATGGAATAGTCTTCCAGAATGCTACAGTGAGGTGAAGAAGTTGGCATATGGAGTGCTGACGATCTTCGGGTCGACATATTCGTGCGAGCAAGCGTTCTCTTGCATGAATATAATAAAAAGTAAAGTTAGAAGTCAACTAACAAATAAAAATCTAGAGTCATGCTTGAAACTTAAAACAACAAGTTATAAGCCAGATTTAATCAAACTTTCAAAAGGCATGCAAAGCCAATGCTCCCATTGATGTAACTATCTATATTTGTGTTTTTATATGAATAAATATTATTCCGTATTTAAAGCCGTTTATTTTAAATCAAAAATCAAATATATATAAGCAAATACTATAATATTGAAACAAAAAATTTTAGTGGCTCTTTAAAAACTGGGAAATTTTGTAAATTGTAACTTTTGGCTCTTCCGTTTCAATAGGTTGCCGACCCCTGTTTTAAGGTATTTATGTTTCCTTTTTGTTTTTTCAATCTTTATGCTTGTCGTCCTAACAACACATGTTTATAGATAAAATCTATCTTGTGTCTCAGAAACAAGCATTTTTGAGTTCATTTCATCTAAATATTAGGACTTGATGACGAATTTTTTTTAAATGAACTATTCTTAAGCCTAGAGCTCTTCCACGTGCAAGCTTTAATGCTTGATTATTTTGTTATTCCTTTTTTAGATTCCTCTCCATTGACTTTTGTTGATTATCTTTAGTTTTCTGTACTGTAATATGTATTATAATTTCCTCTTTATGGTTGAATTTCACTTTATTTCATTGTATTCTGTAGGCAAATTTTTAAGATAGTGTATTATGAGTTACTTCTTCCATTCTAACTTTGGATTTACTATTTTAATATTATATATATATATATATATATATGTGATATATATATATATATATATATATATAACATATAACATATAATACTTCAACAGATTATAAAATTTACAGATATGTAGATGATCTGATTTGTCTTGTATTTACTGATAACTATGTCATAGATATAGATTTCTATCCGGATAATTTGGAATTAATACCTAATGAAACTTTTATTAGTAATAATATTTATTATTTGGATTTAAATCTAATTATAGAACCTACTAATGATATAGTTACTGATTTATATGATAAAAAAGATTTTTTTAAATTTAATATTAATAAATTATTACCTTTTAATTCCTGCAACGATTCAATTGTTTAGAAATATTATACTTAATCACCTTTTTAGAATTTATAGATTATCAGATAAAAAATTTCATGCTTTGCACATTAATAACCTCAAAATTACCAGTAAAGTTTATAAATATCCTGCATATTTAGTAAATGGTATAGTTAATAAGTTTCGATTAGCCTAAAATTCTCTTAATCTCTCCTTAGTATCTTATTTTAGCTGTACTTCTACATTCTCTTGAATTTATTATATTTTCATCTTTTTATCTTGCAGCTTTAACTGTAGAATATCTCATTTTATTACTTTTATGCAGTACGATTTTTATTACTCTCTCTGGCAACAGCAAATCACATCTTTTCATTTCTGCATATGGCAACATTGGTCTAGTCATATTTTGCTTGTCATGGTTGTACTACTGAAGTGTATTTTAAGTATTTATGTTTCCTTTATTTTTCCAATCTATATGCATGTTGTCCATATAACACAAGTTTATAGATAAAATCTATCTTGTGTTTCAGAAACAAGCATTTTTGTGTTCATTTCGAAGGGATATATGGACTTGACAAGAATTTTTTCGAAATGAACTTATCTTAAGCCTAAAGCTCTTCCACGTGCAAGCTGTTTTGTTTGATTTTTTGTATTCCTATTTTCATTCCTCACCTTTGAAATTTGTTGATTGTCTTTGTCTTTATGACCTGCATTACGCTTTATAATTTCCTCCTTATGTTTGAATTTCTTTTATTTCTTTGTATTTTGTAGAAAATTTTGGAATAGTGTATTATGAGTTACTACTTACATTCTAACATTGGATTTACAATTTTATATATATATATCCATGATTACATGAAATTACAGAAATATGAAAGGTAAAACATCAATATCAAAAATAAATGAGAGAACAATTCAGAAATTTATTTTTTCAAACTCATATATATGTAAATATTTTTATTCCAGAAATATTGAAACACCAAAAAGAATAGAGGAGAGACTTTCATAGTTTGCTCTATAAAGTTTAATAATTAATTTATAAAACCTTTATGAAAGTATACTTACACCAAGTCTTCACTGATTTCTGGCTTATTAATATCAATATTCGGATTGCATTTCAAACTCTGCTCAAGGTCATTAGCTAAAACCTTCGATTTATGGCTATCAAATGGAGAAGGAACAGGAGCTTCCACATTCTCGATGTCAATTATCTCGTCAACATCACTATAAATGATAAACAATCCAATAAGAAAATATAAATGAATGAGTGATATTTTGCTCTGTTACAATACTTTAACTCAGAGCTATATAATGTAGACATACATGGATATGTCGATTCCAAATACATTGATTTTATAGATACAGGCGAACCTCAATATGTCGAATTTGAAGGGAGTAGAAAAAAAATTTGAGATATCGAAAATTTGAAAATTTTTAAGAAATTCATAAAAGAATATATACATACTAGTCCTGTACTTTACACATTTAAAAAAAAATTACTTACTTTATCTCGAAGACAGACAATTGGGTATTAAACAAGAAAATGTTAACAACAAATAAAGCGAAGCTTGAAATGATTGGATACACATTTAATTTAATACTATGTACGTACATGCAAGATTAAATTTTAATAATGTATTTCTTTACTTTGCAAAATAGTGATCTATGACAGTTTGGTTACAGGTACTGAATCCTTCAATATCTATCACATTTTCCAAATGAGCTTAATTTTGTGGTGATAGTTTACTTTAAAACTCTGAATAATACCTTGGTCCAAAGTCCAAAGGCTGTAACTTAGAAGTTGTGTTAGGTGGCATGAAATGAATTTTCACGGATTTTAATTTTGGCACGTTATTATGCGCTGTACAGTTGTCCAAGAAGAGAACAATATCGCGCTTTTCAAGAGACATTTTTCTGTCTAGTTCCTTCAACCAATTAGTGAAAATTTCGGCAGTCATCCATGCCTTTTAGTTCGTAAAATTAGTCATTGGAAAAGATTTCATTCCTGAAAAACATCGGGGTTTAGCAGATATACCTATCATAAGAGGTTTGAGCCTTTCTGAACGATCCATATTAGTGCAAAATGGCACAGTTAATCTTTCTTTGCTCCTTTTCCCGACATGACATGCTTCACCTTTAATGACCATAGTTTTATCAGGTATAGACTTAAAAAATAGTCCTGTTTCATCTGCATTAAACACAATTTTTGGATCGTATTTTTCCAAATGAAAAGATGAAAATGGTAAGATGAAAAAATTCGAGAAATCGAGAGTTTGATTAGAAAGATTTCGAGCTTTGATTTACATTAGTTTTATACCATGCATGAAGGGAGATGAAAGTATTTCGAGATACCGAGGTTCGACATATCGAGGTTTACCTGTACTTTAAAGAAAATACATACTAACCCTTTCACTGAATGAAGAACATTACATACACTCAACATATGCTTATTTCAGCACATTTGGAACTTATAATGCTCAAAATATTATTTTTAGCATTTTCTCTATTGACATTATAGTCCAAGAGCCAAGTGATTTTACTTATCCAGGGTGGCCACTCTTTGGACATATTGAAATTCCCTGACTTTTCCAGGTTTTCCAGGCGAATTGAAAAGAAATTCCAGACCAGTAATTTTAACATAAAACGTGTGCACGCACGTCCCTATTTAGTTATAAATTTGATTAAAGAATCTTAACAATTTAACTCCACTATCCAAAAAAGTTATATTAAATCAGGAGAAAAAAATACACATATTTTTTTTGTTTTTACAAATAAATTTTGACATTTTTAATAAAAAATTCATGTAAATGCAGTAAAATTGTACTACTCAAATATTTAAAAGAATTTAATGGTTTTCATTGAAGACAATAAAAAGAAATAGTCTAAACTGATGTCTATAAATATGGGCATTGCAAATTGCTCACAATGACAGAGATCATTAAAGATATGCAATAACTACACTACAACAAGCCACAGCCATTGAATAAATGTCAATTCAGCAATGTCGAAAGAATGTCATTAAAATAGAAAAAAATATAGTAAAATGTATATAATATACAGAGATGCCAACCTCTACAAGGGGTCATCGGTAGAAAAATCAGGAGTTTTCAGTAAAACCGCATTGACCATCAGTAAGATTTTACGTATATTGACAATATATATTTTAAAACCTTAGAATAAGTTCAAAATGTAGTTTTGCTAACTTAACTGAGTTAATTACAACTGAATGGCACTATGTGAAAATAATTAGGAAATTAACCTTTATAATTAACCAAAATATGAAAATAAGTTAGTTTAGTCATGTTAAGGTACAACAATAGGGAGATGGAGATCAATGGAAAAGAAAAATTTCGTACTCTCGGCAACGTCCGAGGGGGGGGGGGGGGGGGCTGAATTTCACGATCGTACTATTTATAAGAAAATAATTAAAATATTAGACTTTATAATCAACCAAAATATGAAAATATGTTAGTTTAGTCAAATTAATGTACAAAAATAGGGAGATGGAGATCGATGGAAAAGGATAATTGCGTACTCTCGGCAACGCCCGCGAAAAAAAAACTGAATTTCACGATCGTACTATTTATGTGAAAATAATTTTAAAATTAGCCTTATAATCAACCAAAATATGAAATAAATATGTGAATGAAACAAAAAAATGAAAAAATATCAACAATATTTATGTGAAAATAATTAAAAAATTAACCTTTATAATCAACCAAAATATAAAAATAATCTTGTTTAGTCAAGTTAATGTGCTACAATAGGGAGATGGAGATCGATGGAAAAGGATAATTGCATACTCTCGGCAACGCCCGGGGGAAAAAAAGTGAATTTCACGATCATACTATTTATGTGAAAATAATTTAAAAATTAGCCTTATAATCAACCAAAATATGAAATAAACAGTTTAGTCAAGTTAATGTACTACAATAGGGAGATGGAGACCGATGGAAAAGGATAATTGCGTCCTCTCTGCAACGCACGCAAAAAAAAAACTGAATTCACGATCGTACTATTTATGTGAAAATAATTAAAAAATTAGCCTTTATAATCAACCAAACTATGAAAAGAAACTAGTTTAGTCAAGTTAACGTGTAATAATAAGGGGATGGAGATGGATGGAAAAAGACAATTGTGTACTCTCAGCAGAGCCCGAAAAGGACTGAATTGCGCAATCCTATAATTTAAGCGAAATATAATTTGTTTAGTAAAATATATATTTATTTTTACGAGCCCTATAAAAATAAATTAGGTCTTTTGTTCTGTTATGAAATCATTAGAAGAAGAAAATGGATGCAAACTGATAATTTTGAACTCTCAGCACAGCAGGGAATATGAACTGAATGGTAGGATGCATGGATTTCACGGGATTTTCCGTAGTTTTGGGAGTAATGTCCGTAAAACCGTAAGATACAGTAAAAATCCGTACAAACTACGGAAAATCCGTAAAAGTTGGTATCTCTGTACTTGGCGACATTTGTCCCAAATGGCGCACAAACTCCGCATTTTTACTTTTATATGGAATTAAATGGACATATGGCAACCTTTATTTAGTGGTTACGAGTACAGCGTAATACTTGGCGAATTTTTTCGAAAATGGCGTACAAACTGGACAATTCTGTTTTTATATGGACAACTAGTAAAGAAAAAAAAATCCTGAATTTCCACAAAATTCCCTGACTTTTCCCGGTTTCCAGGTTGAGTGGCCACCCTGTTATCCCATTGGGTACAAAAGGTTTGAATATCAGGGTAGAACTTTGTGATGTCAATGGAGATGGTTGAGTCTGACAGCTCAGGGGTCTAAAAAATTAGGCACATTTCTGAAATACACTAAAATTGATATCTACATATTCCATTAAGTACATGAATGAAATTGATGTCAAATGATAAGCTTTTACATCCCATTAACAGATATGCAAGTCGGGCAATCATTACAGATGGTAGGTTGGAAGCCAGACAACTCAAAAGCTGAAATTTTGAAACTTTATACACTAAAAAGTTATATTTTAAACATTTATACTTTAAGAACTTATGTTTAAAATTCATGAATTCAAAAAATTTTTACATTTAGAGGTTTAAAAATAAAAAAAAATGAATTTTAAATTCGAAAAGATTAAGATTATGCAAAAAAGTTGTTATGCAATTTACTTAAGGTTCTAATAAAATTTTATTTTTTTTTTAATATAAAAAATAACATACAAAACTTTTATTATATGATTTCTTTTGGGCTATTTCACACATATTTTAAAGCAAAAATGATTTTAATAAGTACATATTTTAGTGAGATGATAATTTGAAATCTTTTAGAACATACTGACATTGTCAAATTTTGATTGCCAAGTTTTAGAAAAGTTTCCACTGCAAAATTATGAACCTTTTCCTGGGTTTTATTTAATACAACAAATCAATTTATGCACAAAAATATCATTTTTATCAGATTATCTTGTACTTTTTATCCCAACTTACCTCATCGAACATGTAAAAGAATATTGTTATTCATTAGTTAAATACAAGAAAAATATGAATTTACAAGTCTTGCATTTATCCAAGGTGCCATATCTGATGCTAGATGACCAGTGGCATATTTTGAAATTTAATTTGGATGGGAGCAAAGGGGGGTGAATTTAGTCTATAAATTAAGTTTATATCAATCTCAAGGGGTCTAAGTAATTGGCTTTTGAATTTTACTTCTTCTCTTTCTTCTGCTGGATCTAGGAACTGGTTTTTTTCCAAATTTGAAGACTTTAGATTTTTAATGCAGTAGAATTTTTCTCCCTATTGTAGTGACATAGTATTCGGAGCCCACAGCACTTATTTTTTAATTCTCTGCTTAGTTTCTAAATGTTCTTTACTTATTCCTATTTTAATTTTTTTCTAATGGAGGCAAAAACAGGCTGTATTTCTAGTTCAGGGACTCCAAAACAAACTGAGTATATTTTTTTCTTTTTTAACACTTTCCAACATATCCATCTGTCTGTCTGTCCGTTCACATAAATGCTGTAAAAATAATTTTATCAAAATGAAATTTTAGTATGTTGTTGAGACAGTCTAAGGGACATATGGGAATGAAAATGAATATATCACCCAATTAGTTTTAGATTTAACCTGAATTGAAAAAATGAAATACATTGAACCCTTATGGGACATAATTTTCCGAACATTTTTTAAGCAGAGTTAAAATTGGCATTTTTATTCAAAAAATTTAGAAAATATACAAATTATCACGTAAAATGTGTAAAAAAAATTCAGCGAAATATGTTAGGTAGTTATTTAAATAAACATTCAAATAATAATCACACTCATATTTTATAAAGTGATCACGTCACTCGTTTCAAAATAAAATATGGCATCCATTTATTTCCCCTGTATAAGAATTGTGATGTTTTAAAGATGGTTTAAATTTATATTTAGTGTTACATCAAACCTAAAACCGCTTAATTTTTGCATATTATGTATGTATCCAAATTCTGCGCTAATGCAATTACAATAATTTATTTTAAATGGTCCCTAAACTTTGATTATTCTTATAATGCAACATGACAACACTTGTCCACACACCTAATGCACAACTGGAGAGGCTCTGCGAACCCTGAAGTTTGAACCGATTCCACACCCTCCTTATTGCCCCGATCTTGCACCTTGCGATTTTTTTTTCTTCTACTCAAGAGAGACCTCAAGGGTAATCATTACACCTAGGACGATGAGGTGAAGGCAACTGTCACGTCCTGGATTCGAGAAAAAAGGGAAGAATTTTTCAGTGACAGAATGAAAAAACTCGTTACACGTTGGGCAGTGGCGGCTCGTGAGCGACATGTAGAGGGGGGCGCTCATCTATGTATTTATGCCTATATATATGTTAGTAATATATATATATACATATATATATATACATATATATACTAAAAGTTATACCCAGGGGTTGACACAAAAATATGTGTATCCAATTGAAATGTACAAATGTTGCTCAGACTATATAGTCACCAGCAGAATCAAAATCGCTCAATTAGAAATTGAAATGTAAAATTATGGGGACTAGTTAAACTAAAAGTTAAGCCCAGGGGTTGACGCAAAAAACATATGTATATTATATCCATCAAATATGTATATCAAGTTAATATGTACATGTGGAATCAGTCGTATTCTGGCGATACGTACTGATGGTTCAGACACTACAGCCACCCGTAAAATCAAAATCGGTGGATTAGGAGGCGAGATAGAAAATTGGGGGGGGGGGGGGGGGTAACCAAAGTAAGAGTTACGCTCGGAGATTTGCCATATTAAAGTTGCATATCCAGGTGACATGTACAAATGGTAGAGAGACTCACTACAGCGACAAGCCGAACCAAAATATCTCAATTAGAAGCAGATATGTAAAATTCTGGGGACTAGTTAAACTAAAAGTTATACCCAGGGGTTGACACGAAAATATGTGTATCCAATTGAAATGTACAAATGTTGCTCAGACTATATAGTCACCAGCAGAATCAAAATCGCTCAATTAGAAATTGAAATGCAAAATTATGGGGACTAGTTAAACTAAAAGTTAAGCCCAGGGGTTGACGCAAAAAACGTATGTATATTATATCCATCAAATATGTATATCAAGTTAATATGTACATGTGGGTCAGAGACTGTAGCCACCATCTGAATCAAAATCGCTTTATTAGGAGTCGAGATGGATAAGTGTGTGTGTGTGGGGGGGGGGGGGAGGGTGCTATTTGAAGTAAAAGTTACGCTCAAAGATTTATCACTATAAAGATGCAGATCCAGGTGACATGTGCTAATGGTGCAGACACTATAGCCATCAGTAAAATCAAAATCGCTCAATTAAGAGGTGAGGTGGGAAATTGGAGGGGGGGGGGGCGTAACTGAAGTAAAAGTTAATCTCAGGGATTTCTCACAAAGATGCATATCCAGGTGATATGTACAAATGGTGCAGAGGCTATAGCCACTAGCAGAACCAAAATCTCTCAGTTAGGAAACGAGATGTAAAATTGAGGGAGCTAAGCTAAAAGTTACGTCCAGGGGCTTGGCACAAAATATATATTTAGGTGACACGTACAGATGGTGCAGAGACTATAACCATGATTAGAATCAAACTCGCTGAATTAGAAGGCGAGATAAGAAATTTGGGGGTAACTTCAATTTAAATATATGCCTAGGGCCAATATTATAAGTCTAGAGCCAATTTGGGGGCTACCAATATAGTCGCCAGCGGTCGGGCCAAAATTTCCAGAAAAACGACGTCAGATAAAAGGATCATGTTGAAAATTTAATTTTTAAGTTTTTTAACAAATACTTAGAATTTCTTTAATTTTTAGGCATTTTTTAAGGTTAAATAGCTGAAAAAGTAAGACAGCTGGGTAAGTCAACTCAAACTAAATGTCCGAAACAACACATTTATGAAAGTGTCATTAAAAATAGCCTATATGTCACAGTGTGCCAAAAATTGGAAACTCGTGACGTTTAAAGAATTATTTTGAAGTCAAACATATTGAAATTCGTCACCAGCAGATCAACCAGAGCATAGAAATAAATCCCTTCCGGAAGAACAGAACAACAGACAAACTACATCAGAAATGACGAAATGCGAAACAACGACAAACGATCCCTCAAATTGAGTGTCCTAAACAAGACACTTTATTCACGATGGCCAGAAACCACTAAAATATCATACCCCCCCCCCTTCCCATCACCACACACGTACACTTAATTCTCTCATTTGTTCAAATGTTTATTTAACCCTTTATGTCCCAAATTATGATATTTTTAGAAAACTTGTGCAATATATTTTTTTTTATGCTTAATTTAACTGTAGAAAGACACACAAAAATTGAGATTCATTTACAATAATTATTTTTATTGTAATAACACAGAATATTACACGGGACTTTAAAGTCCCGTCGGGATTTATGTTCATTACATTGCCATTACATCCATTAGTATGAAGAAGAAAAAATATTAAATATAAATGAAAAGTAATATATTTTTATACAATTAATTATGGTATTGATAAAAGCAGTTCTTTTTTTCATTAACACAAAGAAATACTTTGCATAATGTGCACTGAGAATGTGGTCGTGACTCAATTTTTTTCGAAGCACAAAACTCACACCGTCCTCTATTTTTTACAAATACTGGCCAATGTGCATTGTTTTGTTGTCTTATGTCATCAGAAACAGAAAAATTTGCTATCTTGCGTTTATTTGGGGGTGGTAATTCACTTATCTCTCCAGCATTTGATCTAGGTCTTCCCCTTTTCTTCGAAGACACTTTTGACATTGTTATTAGACCTTGTGTTACCCTTCGTTTGTATTCTAGAAGAGGTATTTTATCCTGTATGTCACAGTAGCAAATATACGAGTTTACTATTGCAATTTCTATAATACCGAAAAAAAGACGATGCCACCACTTTTGGCCTTTCTATAGTGATTTTAGCATGTCACTTTTATCCACGCCTCCCATATGACTGTTATAATCTCTTACTATTGTAGGAGCTGGTATATCCATAATTGAACCATCTTTTTGTTTTCTTTGAATTTTACAAATTTCAGTTCCATGGTAATTGGACAAGAAAAAAACACAGCGGTTGTCTTTCCATTTGAAGTATGAAATTCCTTGGTCTGTTATGCGACAGTCAAAATCACCCCTTTTCAAAGCTTTGTCTACTGCAAGAGACGGTAAACCTTTACGATTACTTTGTACAGTTCCACATGCATATATACCAACAAATTTTAGATATTCATACAATTCCACAGAGGAAAAAAAGCTATCCATCATTATGATGTGATTTTTATTTACAAGAGATTTGGTTAATTTTTGAACTATACTCCCTCCTAGACCAAATCTTTTCAATTCTGAATCATCTTTTCCCTGATATACTTCAAATTCATACATGTAACCTGACATATCTGAACGACACCATAGTTTGTATCCTTTTTATTGGTTTTTTAGGATTGTACTGTTTGAGCGTCGAGCGTCCTTTGAATAATATCAAGCTTTCGTCTATACTTTGTGTTTGATGAGGCATTCTCAGTGATTGAAAATTTTTATTTAGTTTATCCATAAGTGGTCTAATTTTATACAGTCTATCAGTATTTTGCTTTGGTATTACTTCATTGTCATTTACATGCAAGTTACCTAATATCTGGAAATACCTATTTCGTGAAAGAGTATCAGGAACAACAGGTACAGAATAATCTATATCACTGCTCCAATAATTTCGTACTCGAGGTAAACGGTGGTAGCTAAATAGCATATTTAGTCCCAAAAATCCATAAAATTCCTCTTTAGAAATAGGCTTTATATTCCTTTGTTTTTGATTTGAATAGAGGTTTGTTTGAAATACAATATTACTTATAATTTCATCGTCTAAAAATGTTAAAAAAAATCGGTAGGCAATGTTTTACCTTCGAAAGATGATGCACATGTTCCATGAGATAAGCTAAATAGAGGGATAGTTGATGTACAATCTCTTTTCTTCCAAATTCTTTTTGGTGTCATTTTTTCACTTTCAGTGTCTTCACTTGAATCGCTTTCAGAGTCTGAAATTTTATGAATGTTTGTCGCATTCAAACTTTGATTATTTGTTTTATTTTGTTCTGGTGAATCTTCGTCAGAACTACTATCCTCTTCTGATGTTTCAACATCAGATGGTAATTCGTCCCAGATAATTTTAATTTCTTCCGGCGTCAAGCCTTTTCTTCGTCTATACATTATTCTAACAAAACAGAAATCGAAAGTATTTTGTAAAAGGGAGAAAAACTCTAAAAATTTGTAAATACTCAAAGACAAAACAAAAAACCATTAAGAAATCCAATACTTCATGATAATTGAATATATTCAAGTGCTAAAAATAAATTATAATAAAATGCAATAACAAAAATTCATTTCAAAAAAAAATTATTCATTTTTCACCAGGACCTTTATGACCCAACGGGACTTCAAAGTCCCGAAAGAACAAGAACAGGTCGTGTTAGAAAATTTTCACTGAATTGGTTATATTTTGAATTAAAATTACAAGAAAGTTCGTAAAGAATAGGTAAAAAAAATATAAAGTACTTACCAATCAATATTCTGTTGTTACGAAGCTTGGAAGTACGTCAATAGCTTTCTAGCAAAATGGCCATTCAAACTGAGCGTATGACGAAATTGTTCACCCATATCCATGCGGAACAAACCGTTTATATAGTGCTGCTTTCTACTGATCATTAGAAGAAGGTTTAAATGAAAGAACTTTAAAAGTCCCGTTGGAATTCATGGAAGACTTTTAATTTTATTTGACTTTATATTAATTGGGACTTACAAGTCCCGTCGGAGCATAAAGGGTTAAACTTCCAAATTTATAACAAAGACGAGAATGAGAACAAACACATTCTTAAATGTAGAAAATTGAAGCCAAATTAGCGAAACTGAGCCAATTTGAGAAGTCCCTCTTCATGTTTTTCTACTCTTCTGTTTCTTTTTGGCTGGGGCGCGCTCAGTCCCGCGACACAATCTACTAGTAAATCTGCAATGTCTGGTTTTTTTTCACGGCAAATTTCTAATATTGCTCCTATACCATTCTTTCACTCAGGAGATGTCGACGGTAGGGACGCGGCTTTAAAAATATCCCTATATTTTCCCCTATGTGTTGAAAATTCTGTGCAATACAGCTTTCGTGAGTCGACTTTCTCCGAAGAAAGGTGTAGTGCTGCCATCTAGTGGCATTTTCATAACTTATTTTTAATAATTCTCGATTTAATTGAATCAAAAATTCAGATTTTTTCAATAGAAATTGTAATAAATCTGTATAACTAAAAAAATAATTTGGGGTGTTTACTCAATGGTGTCGTGCGTACTCGCGGCCCCCCCAATGGCCACCACTGACGTTGGGAGAAATGTGTTAGCCTCAATAGTGACTATGCTGAAAAATAAATATATGACTTAAGAATTGTAATTTAATGTACTTTTTGCCCGATCTTGCTATTTGTTTTTGTTCGCGCTCTACAAGCATGTGTGCATTACTTTTCAACCTACCCTCGTATATGCTAAATTAATAATTACATGAGTTTTTTAGCCAAGATCAGATCACACACCTGAATTTTAGCATATGTAGACATCGAAAAGAAGAACAGAACATGTCACTTTGATCGTAAGCGCACTATCGCATTTTCGTTCGGTCATTAGATTCATTGGGTGGAGGATGAAGGGGTAGAAAATAACTAACGTCTGTGGTTAAAATGCAGATCTGACGGCTCGGCTAGAAAGAAGGTGCTGATAATGCACACTAGCTAAGTTTATGGGGGATTGGGGGGGGCGAATTGAAGGTGACGACATTTCAGTTTTCATTCATGGCATGGGAAATGACGGCTTTTACCATAATTTTACGATAACAATTTGTTTTGTTTTTTACGGAATCTCTAATCTCAAGGCCATCTGAGAGGATGGCAACTTCCAAAAATTGGCCACTGAATTTCCCTGAATTTTAACCAGGCAAGGACGGGAGATTTCCAGAAGCCTGTCTGAATTACCATATTTTCGTTTTTAATATTCAGGTGAAATAGTTTGTTTAGAAAAGATGACATTCTTTTTGTACATACCCAAGATGCATATATTTTGTATCTGAAAAGGCAGAATCAAATCGAATTTAAGTCATGGGAAATATCAGGTACAAAGTTCAACTGGAAAACACAGAACCTCTTAGCATCCTTGTTAATTTCTTTAAAAAAGTTATTCTTTCTAATATTTTTAGGGTTATTGTATCAAAGAAATCTTTTATAAATTCTTTATTTATCAAAAATTGAGATATTTGAGTTTTTCATGTATTTCTAAACCATGGCAACCCTATTGAATCTTTATTTTTTATTGTTAATTTGTTGTGTTCTGTGACTATCATATTGTTAGAATTATCATTTTCCAGTTACTGTCTTCATTTTGAAAACATACTAATTTTTATATGCAGCTGTTTTATGGCTATATTGAATGGAATTGAATGAATTTAAACCAATTTTTGTAATTTAAGTGTATCTATTTCTTTTATATCATTATATTTTCTCTAAATAGAGTGCCCATGAAACATAACAATATAATTTTAAGTACTTTCAATCCACAAACTTACCTCAACAGCCAGGTGTATAACATGTCAAGATAAACTTAATTATAAACACCTGTCATCATTAAAATTTTTTGGGCCACCAACTTTTTTGGGTTGGCCACTAAAAATTTTGTTCTTAATGGCCAGTGGCCACTATTAAAAAATCTGAAGCTGAATCTTTAGAGTCTGTACAATGCACCTGTACAGAATCAAAACCTGTTTTGTTTCTGATTTAAGTCTCAATTATATTATGAATAAAATTATATTGTTTTTTGTACATTTTTTTAAATCCAGCCATTTTTTCCAGTTTTTGCCAGGTTTCTGACACTGTCTTAGCAAAAATACCATTTTGCTGACAAATGACCAACCCTATTGCGGAATGCGTAAAGAATCTTTATGCATGTCCTGTTCCATCTAGGACGAATGAACTTTTGGGAAGCTGCCAAATTAACTTTTCAACGGTGTCGTCATTTGTCACATGCTTGCTTACTCCAGAGAGGGAAATGAGCAATTTTGCTTCGCCTTCTGCTAGAGATGCAGATTCACGGTGGCTAGGTCGTCATTGGCGACTAAGTCTGCAGTCATGTTGACCAAAATTATTACAATAAGCCACCATTTCTGGTGATTGAAATTTCTCAGGAATCTTTTTAGTCCCACAGTGCCCGCAGCCTGTATGTCTGGCTGCTTACTTTACGGTCAGTCGCTTCATTGTTGCAAACTACAGGCCAATTGTCGTGCTTTTGGGGACCGTGATTCCCAGTGTTCGAACTTAGCAGTCGTTAGTCGTAATTTGCGATTAAAAATTTCAATTTGACGACTAGATTCTTCAATCTGGTCATCAAATTTGACGCCTAACAATGCTATTGTTAAATATCAGTCTTCCCTTTCCCTTTGACTAAATTACGATCCCTGGTAGAAACTGGATAGTGGTCGAAAAAAAAAGCGGCATTTTATACACGCCCTCAGTGATAAATCTGCAGGTGGTACACAGACAATAAAATCCCCCTCTGTCTATTCAGGGAAAGACAACATTGGGAGCTTTATTGTACTCCATCTCACCCCCACCCTTCAAGACTTGAAATTGCACTTCTGAAGAATTTATTTGTTTTTCTTTATCCTCAGACATTCCAATGTCCGAGACTTCGGGTATTTAATGAGTTTCTATTGCTCTCCTCCCCTTTATCCCCTCGTACATCTGTGTGTCCCACTTGGAAGAAAAGGGAGTGATCCTGTAGAGTCTTTACATTCTAATTGCTTACTATTATAGAACACACTGCGTTCCAGATTAAATCGTTCCAGCATTTTGCAAATTTGGTTAGCTAATATTTTATTATCAGACATTGAAAATGACATTTTTATAGCTGCCAAGTGTTCCAATTTTTATGTACTTGTTCCTTTTTTCAGTCTTGTTCTGGGAATCTGATTTGGATCCACAGTAGTCCGATTTTTCTTTTCCATAACATTTATATTTTATTGCATGCAAATCTGCATATGGATAAGAGTATCTACAAGTCATGAAATCGGAAGTAGGTCACCGAAAAGAGAAACAAAGTCAGGAATTTTAAGATGGAGGTTTTTCCCGTTTTTTCATCTAAAAATCCGTTTCCACGTGATTGCATCTGTTTCTAATTAATGTGGGAGAAACACATTTGCATCGACTAAAATTTATATGATTATTTCGTGTTATATACAAAAAAATTATTTTTCAGATGTATTATTAAAGAAATGAAGAGCTATATTGCACGAGTACCGCGATAAACGGCATTTGTCCGCGATCTTCGTTATATTTTGTTTTATTGTGAACATATTTTTCCACTTCTGCAATCTGTTTGCATTGTCTAAAACGTTTGTAATTATTTCGTATATACTATATTATGCAGAAAACTATTTTTCAAGCGTATTTTTAATGACATGAAAGGCTATTTTGCAGCAGTATCGCGATAAACGGCATTTGTGCGCGATCCTCTATATTTCGTTTTATTTTGAAAGTATTTTTCACTGTTACAATTTGTTTGCATCGTTTACAACGTTTGTAATTATTTTGTATATTATATAGGAAAATTATTTTTCAAACATATTATTAGTGAAATAGAAGGCTATTTTGCAGCAGTATGGGGAAAAACAATATTAGTGCACGATTGTTCCTCATGAATTAAGTTCCTATCTTTCTTTCTGGTAGGTTGGCATCTATGCATTTTTTATATCAATCCCTAAAATTAATGCGATTCATACTTTTTTTCATTATTACCCAGGGTGTCTAGCTCACCCAAGAGTTTCAAGGGCATGATTTATATTTTGTCAAAGTAACAAGAAAAAGAGTAGCAACTATAAAACTAAAACTTATTATTGACTTGCAAATACTGAACCCTAGCTGCCAACTCTGCATTTCTTTGTGAAGCTCCAATATTTGCATTGACTGCCGATTTCCGGACAAATATGCAAATTCTCCCCCGTCCCTTTTTTTTTTAAATTTTTAAGATGAATATAGTAAACAGATTTTAAAATGAAATTCCATACTTTGATGAAATTGGCCACAAAATATGACAAAATTTCGTCCAAGATTCCCTTATATTTTAATTTTAAATGTGCTTAATTCTTATATTTGTAAATAGTATGAGAAAGATTATATGGAAATGTCACTAAAATGTGATTCTCGGTTTACCCGTTTTATTATCACATATTTTCCATTTTTGTTTTTATCAACTAAAACTTTTATATTAATTGTTATTTTAACTCGGGAAAATTAATTTTTAAGCATGAAATGAAGGGGTATTGGGGCAATGATTGTATAAGACGAGCATAATTTTAAATTGTTAAATAGAAGGGTTTTTTTTAATTTTTTGTTTTTTATGTCCTTTTTGCAAAGTAAAAACAAATTAGCAATTTTTTCTATTTATTTTCTTTTGGGTTTCTTTATCAGTTTATTTTAAATTTTAAGAAAATTTAAAACAATTTTTAATACAAAAATCTGAATTATTCTTTATTTATCTTTAACAAAAATGGACATTTAAAAAATAGTTATTTTTAGAGATGTCAAAATGGCAAGTAGCCGTGTCTATTTGGCACCTAGAGTCAAAACTATAGGCGTCAAATGACGCCTAGTTCAAATTTTTAATTTCTAACACTGATAATTCCATAGCTACATGTGAATCACAGTCAATCACGATTTAAGCAACTATAGGAACTATGTGTTTCTAATTAGCGAGATATCTTAGAGAAAAATATAAATGTATCACCCCAGTGTGCGCGGGTCACAAATTCGATCAAATAAATTTTGCTTTTATTTTTACATGTTTCTTTCATGGATTTGAATTACGTTCCTTCCGAGTACTAGCCTGCATATTTAATTTTTTTGTCTGAGGAATTTTTTTTCTTTATGCAGGTGAATATTCTTTCACCAGTTAGTTATCAGGAAGTCTTAGTCTACATGTTACAAAAATCCTGTGAAATCGGCCATATACTATATGACCCAAAAATGTCACAAAATTTGAACAAAGCCACAAATTTTGTCAGATTTCCCTTTCTTACATCTGAAAATCTGTTTCTCCGTGATAGCAAAATCGGCATTCACATACGCCGATTTCCACTGTGTCTGAAGAGAGATGACCAATAATTTTCTTTTTGTCATTTTTATAATATATTTGTGTTGACTGAAATCTTTATAATTATTTCATTTAATATACAAAAATCGCAAAAATACAAAGCATCGCAAAAATCTGCATTTGTAAGCGATCTTTGGCATACCTTGTTTAATTTGAAAAATATTTTTCACATTTTCAATCTGTTTGCATCGGTATTTGTCATTGTTTCACATTTTATACAGAAAAAATATTTTACAAACATATTTTTTATGAAATAAAGGGCTATTTTTCAGAAGCATCATGAAAAACTGCTTTTGTACGCAATCCAAGGTATATTTTGTTTAATTTGGGAAATATTTTCCACTTATGTAATCTGTTTATATCGACTACAATTGGGTGATTGGTAGAATAGCCCACACCCCAAATTTCAAAGTACAAAATGTGTCAATTTGGCACCATGCACAGGGTTACAATTTCATTCCGTTTATTTTGCCAAGCTGGTAGCCTTTCCGGACATCCAATCAGTGTGCGACTTTTACGGAATAGTATTTTAATAGTAATCTGTGTATTTCATCAGATCTTTTTGCACGAAAGTTGTTTCTACTAAAAGTTGGTTTTGTGGATCTATTTCGATCAGTTTCGCTGATTTGTTTTGAAGCAACATTTTTTGGAATTTATATTTGTTTAATTCCGCTTAATTAAAGTACATAGATTTTCAGTAGTTTTTGATTGCAGATAAAGTTTCTAAATGGCATCTAGTAAGCGGCAAATGGATTCGAGCGAATGTTCTAGAAAATGTGTTCAAGTAGATGAAAATGAGTAATTGATTGGTGTGTAATGAAAGGTTTAATGAGTGATAGATATGAATTCAACATCATTCGGATACGGAGAATGACAAGGAATGAGGTTAGTTTTTTATTTGTTAATCCCGTGTTTTGAAATTGTCTTTTGTATTTCCCTGTGTTTTTAAAATGGGTTTCTTAAATTTAGTTAAAGTAAACTTTTTTTTAAATTCTGTTTTTTCTTAAATTTTATTAAAGTACAAACATTTTTCTAAGTATCGATTTTTCTTAAATTTAAAGTACAAACGTTTTTCTAAGTACCGTTTTTCCTTAAATTTAGTTAAAGTACAAACTTTAAGTTCTGTTTTTTTTTTAAATTTTAATAAAGTATAAACATTTTTCTAAGTATCATTGGTACAGATTAGATATAAAGAATTTGGTTTTTGACGCTTTTTCTTTAAACGATAAATCGCCAAATGTGACACGAAAATAAATTGCTCTTGGCACGAAATGTTTTTTTCTAGCAACCCCTTTTAGCTTTCTGTTATCTTCGGTTCCGGCCATTTTAGTTTTGTTATATTGTTGCTGTGTGTGTAAAAATGTATTAAAAATGTGAATATCATACAAAAATTAAATATAGCACATGTTAATAGATAAAATAGTGCAGAAGCAGAAAATTTACATAGAAATAATGATCGTTCTCTGATGACCGCAATGTGGAAACAGCACAATTGGATATTTACACGTGTTTTTCTTTGAAAAATTTTGGATTTCATTAAACCAGGTACTGTGTTTTGTTTTAAGCATGGCTTCTCCTTTGTTTTAGAGGGTAATTTAGTTTTTTTTTTAGTTTAATTTCTTGACTGTATTCAATTTTATGATTTTCATGTTACCTCCACGTAGTCGTCGCAAAAACAGTCATTGCTGCGTGAGACGTATTTTTTTTTTTTTAATTTCGTTAAAGTACCATGTTTTTTTTTAATACTTTAACATTATTTTATACTTATTTATGTATTATATTTTTACAATATTTTTCTAAGTATCGTTTTTCTAAAATTTCTTTAAGGTAGAATCTTTTTTCTAAGTACCGTTTTAAAATTTCTTTAAAGTACAGTTTTCTAAGTACCGTTTATTAAAATTTTGTTAAAGAGTAATTTTTAGCTAAGTATCATTCTTTTGAAATTTCGTTAAAGCACAATCATTTTCGAAGTATTGACTTTTCTTAATACTTTAACATTATTTTATGCTTATTTATGGCGGCATATTTATGCATTTTTAATTATATATGTTTATATTTGTTATATGCAATGCTCCAGATAGCGTCCGTTACGACTTTTCAAACACCTTACGTGTTGGTGCCATTTTTGGCGACAAAAAAAAAATGGCGGATTTCCCCAAATTTTTTATATCTAATCTGTTCTGTATTATTTTTTCTTAAATTTAGTTAAAGTACAAATGTTTTTCTAAGTATCATTTTTCCTTAAATTTAGTTAAAGTACAAAAGTTTTTCTAAGTATCATTTTTTCTTAAATTTAATTAAAGTACAAATGTTTTTCTAGTTATCGTTTTTTCTTAAATTTAGTTAAAGTATAAACGTTTTTTTTTAAATTTTTTTTTTCTAAGTATTGTTAAATTACATTTTCGATGTTTTGAGTTATAAGTTTTTGATATTGATTTAGAATCAAAAAATAGTTTAAGTATCGCATGTTTCAATATGGTTTCGAAAATTTAAAAAGTTTTTAATTCCGCCATTAAGCAATATTTTTATATTGCACAAAAATCGTATTTTGTAAGCTTTATTCCATGAGTATTATTCCATTTCCTTAAAATTGATCTGCACTATCATTTATATTCAAAAATCCAGTTCATAAAACTGTAGAATACGTCAGTTTCGCAGGAGGAGCTTATTTTAAAAGACGGGAAACAATGTCACTTGAGTTGGGAGGAGTCAATTTCAAAACACGAGGAAACACGCCAACTTGGTGCAAATTTTGAACTTAGAAAAATGAGCTGACGGGCTATTCTACCGATTTACCCTACAATTTTTGTAATTATTTCACGTTTTATAAAGAAAAACTGTTTTATATTATAATAAAATAAAGGACTCTTTTGCAGCAAAATCACAAAAAGCGGCATTTGTATGTAATCATCTGTATATCAATGAAATTATTTTTATTTTCTGCAATCTGTTTGCATTAACTAATATTCACAAAAGTATTCACTTTCTAGTGGGATTCACTCTTCTATGTCTGTGTATATTTAAACATTTAATAAATCAACATACTTGAGGTTGTTGTTCATGATTATATTAGATTTTCTTTATAATATTATTAATTTGCATCATGTATTATGAAATCATAATATTATGAAATTTAGTGCTTTTAAATAAAACTGAATTTTAGTGCTATTAAATAACATTGCGAAATTTATCCTTTTTAAATAAAATTTGAAATTTTAGCACTTTTATGTAAAATCATTAATTTTTGGAAGTCTAAATAATTGAAAATAGCTAATTATATCGTTTTTTCATAAAAAAAAATCAAATTTTATCGCTTTCTATAAGAATTGTAAATTTTTGCACCTTTACTAAAAAGAATCGCGAATTTGGGCACTCTTTTAAATAAAATGGTGGTACTTTTTTAAAAAATCAGAAATTTTACAACTTTTTCGAAAATTATAAGCATATATATACATATATTAATACCTATTGACAAAGAGTGAATTTAATGCAAATTAAATATGTTTAATGACCTTTAACTGCAATTCTTTAGTAAATTAGAATTTAAAATTATTGTTTTTGCTCATGCTTTCTGGTAGTAAAAAATGACAAATTAATGAAAATTAGCAATGGTGATAAAATATAAAATGGTGTAAAATGTACTCTTGAGAACTACTTAATTTTGGCTTCTATAAAAATATATGACCCTGATTGAGCACAAATGCACTGATTATAATCAAGATTGGCACCACGTCTGCATACAACAGACAAAACCAAGAACAAAACGTTTTTAAAAAATGAAAATTCTTTTATTTAACATCCTAAAAGACGTTCAAAAATTGTTAAAAACAGCCAAAGTGCTTTCGGACGTATATACGCCCTTCATCAGTGGCTACATGAGTAGTAAAAGCATGTAATGTTTATATAGAGAGACCATTTTATAACAAATTTATATAAAATATAAAATGGTAATTAACTTAATAATACAAGAAATATACACTGAAATTATACAAAGTTTAAACGCTTACGAATTTTAACTATTACAAGAAAAGAACTGATACAAATTTTAGAAAAACGTCAAGCATGATATTCATGAGAATGACGTCACAAAAAACTTTTAAGAGAGATTTGAATTGCATAGTCGAGAATGAGTCACCAAGCATAACTTAAAATTTGAACAGAATCAAAATTACAAATTAATTCACGGTAAATATAAATAAACAGGGATTCATAAAGACGAATACTACGTGGATTGTTACAACAAACCAACAGGAAAGTTTTTCAAAAACGGGAAGAAATTTATCATTAGCCATATATTGAGCAAGAGCCGTAGAAAGTTTACCAGATTTGACACCATGAGCATGTTCTGCTAAACAGATGCCAACAGTACGTTTTGTACTACCAATGTAAAATTTATAGTCACCAGTAGGGGATAACAGGGGAACGACATACACCCCACCAAACCTTTTAAAGTCATCAAAATTTCAAAGTTTATCGGATCGAATACGATTAAATAAAGTGGTAATATTAGAGTAAGCAGGTTTGAAACCAAATTCATGACAGAAATTAATAGAAGGACGGGAAAATTAATTATTTTTTCCTTCTAATTGGATTCCGAGAAATCCGATGCCCGATCCCGATGACTAGAGATGCAGATTCGCGGTGGCCAGGTCGCCATTGGCGACTAAAATTATTACAGTAAGTCACCATTTCTGGCAATCGAAATTTCTCCAGAATCCTTTCAGTCTCACGGCGCCCGCAGCCGGTAGATCGGGCCGATTGCTTCGTGAACCCAAATCGCTCTCAGTTGCCTCGTTGTTGCGAATCGTGGGCCGATTGACGCACGGTCGCGGACCACGATTTCATAGTTACGAGTGAATCGCAGTCAATCGTGATTTGGGCACATTAAAAGTACTACGTGTTTCTAATTAGCGAGATATTTTAT
Organism: Amaurobius ferox; assembly: GCA_951213105.1. Lineage (NCBI taxonomy): Eukaryota > Metazoa > Arthropoda > Arachnida > Araneae > Amaurobiidae > Amaurobius > Amaurobius ferox. The sequence goes on along the minus strand of OX578148.1, from coordinate 108,487,958 downwards.
AAAAAACTATAAGTGTCTACCCCGCTTGCGCAGGTCGCAAATTTGATCAAATAAAATTTTGCTTTTTTTTTTATAGGATTCTTTCACGGATTTGAATTATGCTCTTTCCGAGTACGTCCCACATTTTTCGTGTTTTGCTCGAGAAATTTTCTTCTTTCTGCAGACGAAAACCCTTTCTCCCATACACAGTATGTCTACAGGTTACAAAAATCCCAAAAATGTCGTGAAATTGGCCATATATACCCCAAAAATGTCACAAAATTTGAACAAAGCAACAAATTTTTTATCAGAGACATTCCTTTCTTACATGCTCTGAAAATCTGTTTCTCCGTGATTGCGAAAATGGCGATTCCCACATTTTCTGAGGAGAGATGACCAATGAATATCTTTTTGCCATTTTTAAAATATATTTGCATCGACTGAATTTTTCTATAATTATTTCGTTTAATATACAAATAATAAAAACCAAACTATTTTTCTACTGTATTATTAATAAAATGATAGGTTATTTTGCAGCAGCATCACGAAAATCTGCATTTGTACGCTATCCTCGGCATACCTCGTTTAATTTGAAAAATATTTCCCACTTTTCCAATCTGTTTGCATCGACTACAGTGTTCGTAATTGTTTCACGTTTTATACAGAAAAATTATTTTACAAACGTATTATTTATGAAATAAAGAGCTATTTTGAAAACAAAAAGAAAAAAGTCTGGAATTTTCAAACAAAATGGCTAAAATCACATGACTGGCTTGAGATTCAACAAAAAGATGATGCAACCCTTATATTCTGCAAGTTTTGTAAAAAATACAAAAAAAAAAAAAAAGAATCCATTTTCAAACATCAAGTCAAAATTATTACCTAATTCTATTTGCCTAGTGAAATAGTTTTCGTCGATATTCGCCTTCGGCAATCAAAAATCGTTAAAGTTTTTAATTGCTATTGCTGCATGAAAATTAATCATAAAATGATTTTAAAAATCAAAATATAAAGTAAATACAGTCAGCCCTCGACTTTTGCAGTTTACAGACAAAAAAATCGTAAATTCACATGTGAGTCATTTTACATAAAATAACCCATGTAGACGTTTTTATGTCAGCAAATAAAATCATAACGTAAGCATGGGGGAAGTCAGAAATTTGAGTATTTTTGCTAACAAGTAGGGGGGGGGTATAAAATTACCAAAAATGTGCTTACTTAATACTTAAATGACTTCTAATTAATTTTTAAAAAGAATGTTAGTAAGAATGTTAGTTTTAAGAATTAAAAAATTTAAATGTCGAAGAATATGAGTTATAGTTAATGCTTTCTTTATTACTTTCTAAATTAGCATGGTAAAAAACAAATGAAATTTTAAATGTCTCTCCTTATGACAGAAAATCTCTTCCAAAATTTTTTAGAAGGAGAGAAATTCTCCCCCTCTTTCCTGACTTAGTGGGAACCCTGTAACAAGGAGACTTTATATCATGAATTTTAGCAATGTAAAAGAAAACTTATTTTTGGAAATCTATTAAATTCAAGTTACATTTTAATAAATGATGAAAGAAAAATATCCTAAATTCAGGAAATTTGAACAGAAGAAATAAATTTGTAAAAAATTGAGAAATCTATTGGTGATTCTGAGAATAGGCCCCCACTCGTTTTTCAAAGTACGATCCAGCGCGAAGCTGGCGCGATTTTGTGGGTTACAATTTTATTTCGGCTACTTCGCGAATCTGGTAGCCCTCGCACGGACATCCAATCAGCGCTCGCGCCTTTTTATTCTTTGGATTCTGCATTTTAATAGGCAGTAGTAATTTTAATTAGCGTTATTTCTGGAACTTCTGTTTCTGAAATCTTACTCCATTGTTTTTACGAAGTGTTTTTTCTTGAACTGCTTGTGTGAAGTGTTTTCTCTTGAAGTGTTAATTGTTAGAAGTGTTAATTGGTGAAGATTGTTAATTTTCAGTACTTTTTTGTTGATTGCAGACTGAGTTTCTAAATGGCATCTGGTAAGCCGCAAATGGATTCGAGCGAATGTTGTAAAAAACGTGTTCGAATGGATGTTGAAAATGAGGCCAGCTTGAAATTTTTTTATTTGTTGGAAGCTAAAGGTAAGAAAGCAGTGATTGATTGGTGTGTGTTAAAGGGATTAATTAGTGATAGGTTTGAATGTCCTAAGTGTGGAGATGCAATGAAATTGTGTGAAAGAGTAAAAGCGATTGATGGTTTTGAATGGAGGTGTAGAAAGAGATCGGGTGATGATAAGCATGAAGTATGTAGGAGTGTGAGAAGGGGCACATGGTTTGATAAAAGTAAATTAAGTATAACTGAAATTTTAATTTTAACTTTAATGTGGTTTTTTAATATTGAATGTAAGGTTGTGATGGCTGAGTTGAATGTCACGGCAAATACTGTTACTGATTGGAAACAGTTTTGCCGTGACATTTGTCGGTATGCTTTGTTTAAAAATAAAAGTAAGATTGGGGGGAATGGTGTGATTGTGGAGATAGATGAGAGTAAGTTTGGGAAAAATAAGTATGGAAGAGGAAAGCCGGTAGAGGGACAATGAGTGTTTGGGGGGGTTGAAAGGGGAACGAATAGATGTTTTTTTGCGAAGGTGTCTAACAGGTCGAGTAAATGTTTGCTGAATGTGATTGAGAAGTATGTTGAGAAGGGGACATTGATTATATCGGACTGTTGGAAGGCGTATGATTGTCTTAATAATGAAGGCTTCATGCACCTTAAAGTAAACCACAGCTACCATTTCAAAGACCCCGAGACAGGAGCGCATACCAATTCCATTGAAGGAACTTGGGCTGCAATCAAGAGAAAAGTAAAAGGCAGAAAGGTAAAAAAACATTTTAATTCGTATTTATATGAATACATGTGGAAGCGCAGCCAGGAGCATTCTATTGGGGAGAAAGCTTGGAACGAATATTTGAAAGCCGTCGTTTCCATCTTTCCTCCCCATAGAAATGATGCCGATGCCGAAAAGAAAAGTGATTTTGAACATATCTCTGATTCGGAGGATGACGAGGAATGAGGTTAGTTTTTTATTTGTTAATCCCGTGTTTTGAAATTGTCTTGTATTTTTCCGTGTTTTTGAAATGGGTTTCTTAAGAACTTTTTTCTAAGTTCCGTTTTTTATTAAATTTAGTTAAAGTACAAACTTTTTTCTAAGTTTCGTTTTTATTAAATTTAGTTAAAGTACAAACTTTTTTCTAAGTTTCGTTTTTATTAAATTTAGTTAAAGTACAAACGTTTTTCTAAGTTTCGTTTTTAATTAAATTTAATTTCGTTTATCTTAAATTTAGTTATTAAAAATTCCAGTTTATAAAACTCTAGAATAAGACGTCACTATTGTAGGAGGAGCCTATTTTAAAACACGGGAATATACGTCACTTCAGTTGGGAGGAGTCAATTTCAAAACACGGCCAACGCGCCAACTTGGCGCAATTTTGTACTTTGAAAAAAAACGAGTGGGGGCCTATTTTCAGAATTTACCAAAAATTTAAATGTCGAAGAATATGAGTTATAGTTAATGCTTTCTTTATTACTTTCTAAATTAGCATGGTAAAAAACAAATGAAATTTTAAATGTCTCTCCTTATGACAGAAAATCTCTTCCAAAATTTTTTAGAAGGAGAGAAATTCTCCCCCTCTTTCCTGACTTAGTGGGAACCCTGTAACAAGGAGACTTTATATCATGAATTTTAGCAATGTAAAAGAAAACTTATTTTTGGAAATCTATTAAATTCAAGTTACATTTTAATAAATGATGAAAGAAAAATATCCTAAATTCAGGAAATTTGAACAGAAGAAATAAATTTGTAAAAAATTGAGAAATCTAGAAGTTTTTGTAACTATTTATAGTGTATATATTAACTAATTTTATAATTATTTGGGATCAGTTGTTTTATACTTTTTTAGGTAAATCAAATTTGCACTTGCATATGATTACTGTATTAGATACATGGGTATGTACATTTGTACGTTGCTACCATGTTGTTTATAACCGTAGTGGACCAGTGCGTTCTGGTACACACTGGTTCATAGGTCCAGTGACTACTATAATTAACTTCTAACGCTGAACAGTATTTTTTTTTACTAAAATCCTTATCTTTAGGGAAATATAATAAGTTAAAAAGAACTGAAGATTTTATTAAGAATTGATACATCAGGAGAGTCTCAAATAATCCAGTAAAATTGACAGATATGTCCTCTGAAATAACGTATTTACTACAGCAGTTACACCACGAGGTACAATTAATTACAAATTATGGCACAGCTCTTGGACTACACACACTACTTACAAGGTAACAATGCTAATAAGCAATTCATATATTATTGATCCTAGTGATAATTATACTCTCTTTCGAATTGCCTGGCATATGAAATTAACTAAGCAATCCATTACTATACAAAACTATAAAGCATAAATAAAAGTGTAACTTACTAAACACGCTTATATCTTTGCCCTGTATTCATAAAAAGCATTTTAGCTGGTTTCGTTCTATGAGAATCAGGATGAGCACTATAATGTTTCACATAATTATGATCAGTAGTTATTTGTTCTGTACATGGAGCAGAAATTATTCTTAAAAATTGCTCAACGGTTAGCGATTTGGTGTGGGAAAACATTGTGTTGCATCAAAGATTACTTTCATATATACAACAGTTATTTTTTGAATCACATTAATCAAATTTTGTATAGATGATACAAACGTTATAGGCACAGGAATATAGTATTCTGTGCACAGACTATTATATAGACTATAGTATTCTGTGATTCACACACAAGACAGACTATAGGATTCTGTGGTTAGGTTATAAATAATGATACGTTTTATAGCCCGTCGCTTGTATGATAACTTTTCCACCACCTGTGTTTCATCACACGAAGCGTTTAGAGACAGGGGCCGCTCCCCACTCACACAAGGGATTCTGGGATCGCTTGGCGAAACAAAATTGGCGCACTATCGCCTGTGTGGCGTAAAATTTTATTGTGATATCGCAGATATGCACAGTCGGTAAAGTTCATTCGAAGGTGGGGACATGGGTGTATATGTAAATTTCTTGGTGGGGGAATGGGCGCATATTCGCCTTAGCCATTCCTTTCACAGTACTGCAGTTTCAATTGGCTGTGTTCCTGCGCCATCTAATAAGATTGAAATCACTTTTAAGAAAAATATTTTAAAATTCTGTCAAATATTCGATGACAGTGTAATTTAGAGATTGACTGAGAAACAGCAGGGTAATACATAATATAAAATATTCGCTGAACCTGCTTAAATAACCAATTAAAAAATACTTTGTAATATAATTAGATCATAAACATTTTGTGGGTCAATGACTTTTTAAAGGAAATTTCAAGAAATACTCCTTTTACATTAACTAAAAATGCAGTTTTATCCATTTTAAAGAAATTTGAAAGCTTCTATTCAGGTAAGGAGGGATTGGACGATGAATCCAGCCCCTCCCTCTAATAGAACTTAAAAATTGAATATCGAATTATGATTAGTAGAACAAAATGTTACTGAAATGTTCATTGTACATATACCGTAATAATTTAAGTAGTTTACATACCTATATATATATCACAATTCATGTGATATCATGGCTTAGGCGTATTTCCTCCACCATACAATGCAACGAGGAGTTCGTACAACTGACGAAACCAGAACAAGGAATCTCTAACCAGAATGATTTGAGCTGCTTACCACAGAATACTATATTATTAGTAATTATATTATTACTATAACATTAGTCTGTGCTGCTTGCGATATTTTCCTTGGCGATATTTTCGTATAGCAAGCAACCCCATCGGTAACAAAGAAAATATCACATGACATCAGAAACGATATCTGATTGGAGGAAGAGACCACTCTCTCTACGGACTCTAGTGTTTCACGCACAAGAACAATCGCAATCACACGTGATTAGTCTGATGAACGACTCTCAGACGAAAAGAACGGTCTATGTAAAAAAACATTTCTTTTAATTCCGGTGAATATGTGTAGGTGTTAAAACATTTAAACGCTTAAACGAAGGTAAAAGGTAATAATAAAAAATAAATAAGGTTTTCATCACTTCTAACTAGAAAATAAAATATTTTAAAATCTAATAAACATAGAAAAAGTCATGAAACTGTAACTTTACTTGTTTGAATTTTTGAGTGAATAAATTTGGCAACAATTCGTTAAAATGACAAGTGTGCCTTCTGTCTGCTACTATTTTTCTGATATATATTAATATATACCGTTTTATAATAATAATATTATTTAATATTTACCGTTTGTTTTCTTTACAATAGTTTGCATATTGTAAGTAAAATATATAAATTTCATTTAAAGATTTTAATCGAGTTTGCACATTATATATAATGTTAGTTTCATTGCCCTAATTTCGTTTAATTAAATAAAATATTTTCTTTAAAATTGTCATTAAAATTGATTTTTTCTTTTGATTATTGCTGAATGTACTGTATAATTGAATAAATACACTAAATAAGTATTACAGTATAATTGAATAAATCTTGCATTTTTAATTATCTAAAAATTAGTACACCAATTTGTTTTCAGCCGTTGCTTTTTTCCTCATCTTCTCTAATGAAACCAGATTTTCACAATATAATATCCTAATGGATTTGCTTAATTAGAACCAAAAGTTCAACCTCTTGAATTTGTGTAGCTTTTAATATTTTATAAGTTTAATTTGCTGTGTTGAAAAAAGTCTTTATAATTACCAATATGAACAGTTTTCTCATTTTTTGCTCTATGCTTACATAATTTGAAATAAAAGTTTCTTTAATGACTGTTGAAAGCATTTTCAGAATTTCCAGGTGTTGACAGCATCATGAATAGAGCAGACACACAGATGTAAACAACTCCACTTCTTCATATTTGGGTGGGTAACCGCGGATGAACTTAGCATTGCTTGCATTTTTTTTCAAATTTCAGAAAGAAAAAGGCACCAAAATGATCTTTGGATAACCACGATAATGCGTAAAATTCTTATATCTTAACAGATTATGCTAATTGTTTGGATCTCGTATCAAAAGAGCGCTAAAAATTGAAATTTACCAGTCTTAGTGGATCGATATACTCTTTACCAGATCTATATATTATTCATGCTAATGAGTAGTTGAATAATTTAGGCTTCTGACCAAATATACTGCAGAATATCCAGATGTGTTTAACAGCATGCCCTGAAGACTTACATTGCTACCGTACATTGCTTAAAAAATTACAAGTCTCTCTTGGCATATCAGTATGGCATCAGATCATATATCATTTGTGTAATATATATTTTTGTAATTAGTTAGTTTTAATACAATTATAGCTTATCCAATTGCTAAATTCAATTAGTTACAATATTCAAATATTAATTAACTAAAAATTAGCTATTATGTATCATTTTATTAAATATAATAGGTTTGAAGGATTTTCAAACCTATTATATTTAATACACAATCTTTTCATTGAAATCATTATTATTCATACCTTAGATAATGGATTGCACTTAGAATAATCTTCATAGTGTAAAGATGTTAATTTGTTTAAATTTATATCATGCATACCATTAGCTTAATTATCATTTTTAAATGAATTATGTCTAAGTTTTTAATTATCTTTTACATTTTACACAAAGTGTTTCAACTTATTAATTAATGATTTTGTTATTTGTCCTAACCAGTAATTCCAGTACCAACACTGGATGTTGCCAGAAACTTGGAAGTAGGGAGATTGATAAAATGTTTCTTTTAAGGATTTATCAATGTTTCATTACTGCTCTATCAAGTATTCTTCAATGATCCATACATCAGGCACTTATCCATACAATTTAGAGTGCAAAATTATGTAAAAATTGATTATTATAATAAAAGCTACTGGAATTTATAAGTTATACTTTTCCTACATATATAATATATGTGTAGGGAAAGTATTTTGACAGAGTTGAACATTTGAATTAGAGTTTTCAATAAAAGAGCATGTTTTAAAATATTTCTGAATCATGATAAAAAACCAAAATTACTACTGCCTTTCTTAAATTGATTCAAGCAGCCATAGGCACAACAGCAATGTCCATATTAAAATCATTTGAATATATAAAATTTAAAATAATAATTAAGAATAACTCACATTTGATCATGTATTACAATGCATAGTATGCATTTGGGTGGTTCTACCTACCTACCTACCTAAACATGCAGCAGATGACGATGTAACATCACGTATGCCTGCCCTATACTTAGCAATGATGTTAAGTGGGTTAATCCAGAGAATACCCCCCACTCCCAATCTCACCATGCGTTCTTGTCAGCACTCAACTTTTATGGTGTCTGCAATTTTTTAATAAAGAGTCATTTCAGCACATTTTTATGACATTATCATGTGTAAGGTATTTTGATTTTTGGTAAAAATGATATGGTGTTTGAGTTTTTGTAAGCATGTGGAAATAAAAACATGGTAGACTATCACTTCTGAAAAATAGGGTGCATTTTTTATGATTTTGGTTAATACATAATGTGTATATGTTGATAATATGTATGAAGGGGGCCAATCTTGGAACTCGTATGTGGGGGTGAATTTTGTATCCAGCATGAAAATTTTTTTACTATAGTGATATTTTTCCTGTGTTTAGAAACAGACTCCTCCTACCAAAATGATGTGATTTACCATGTTATAAAATATAATTTTGAATCTGAAAGATTAGCTAATTTTAGTTGATAAAAAGTGTAAAATTCAGAATAAAGCACTTGAGAAGTTTTTGGGACACATAAAACATATATAGGACTTCAAAAAATTCAAAAGAACAAAACTTTGAAGCATTTTGCAACTATCCAAAAATTGTACACATGAGAGAGCAATTTTCAAAACAGAGAAAATATGAAACAAAATTTTAAAATTAAATTAATTTAAATAAACACTAACTTTTATTCAGACTCAAATATGAGGTCTAAGATCCAACCAGAAAAAAGGAGCATGATCAGCCCTATTGTACACATTATATATTTACCAAATTAGGAAAAAATCCACCCTGATTTCAAAAATAATAATCAACCATGTTTTCATTTGCATACCTTTACCCCAAAATCATAAAATAAACTTAATTTAAATAAAAGACCATAAATCAAAATCCTTTATACATGCTAATGCATCATTAAAATGTGCTGAAATACCTCTGTATTGAAAATATTGCACGAGGGTCATTCCATGTCAATTCAAACAAAAGAATGTGAAAATATCATCTACCCCCTTCGATTATTTCTACATATAATAGAGTTATAATGCCATACAAAATTTTAGTTGATTTCATGCATTGGTTTCTTAGTAATACATTTTCAAAGAAATGGAAAATTCTCTAGGTGTTGCTTTGCAGATGCATGAAATGAAAACCTTGTGTTTGATAAAATCCTTTTTTCCTCTGCACCTAATTGTTCACACATAATTTGTTCTGTGGATATTTCAAAATCTATGCTTATTGTCAAACTGCATGCATTTTGGTAACATTTAAATTAAAACCTTGTTATTTTTTGCCTCAGAGTTGAAAAAGTAAAAAAAAAATTAATTTCAGCGAAAACAATTTTATTTTCAAGATGAGCTCCATATTTAAATTCCCTGATAATTTCTTTTACATGTTCTTTATACAGTAACCTTGTTACCATAAAAAAAATTAAAGAGGTGTTTCTTGAAGAATGACTTTTTTTTGTAAGGTGTAAAATGGCTGTATTTTCATTAAGAGGGAACTTCTTCATCTGAAGAAACTAATTTGAGAATTCCATGTTAATCAATGTGGGAAGGAAAATAGCTAAATATAGCATTGGATTTTGAGATTTTTTCTTGAAATTTTTTGCAAAACGTAGAACTAGAATATAAGCATTGGAGCTGTTATAAAATAATGTTTAAATTCATTAAAGTATTTTTAAAATTAACACGAAAGTGCAAAAATGTGTTTTTTCAACTTTGCTCAATGCTAAAAAATATTTGAATCAAGTTAAAAAAAATTTTCAAAAAGTCCATGGAAAGTTTGAAGATTCTACTCTTTTATGCAAAAGGAATATCTGAGTTACGTTGAATTCAAATTTTAGAATTAGTCAAGCATTGAATAGAGGCAAACTAAAAATATCCAATCTGTGCATAATAGCACCATCTCAAAGTTTGACATTGATGGATCAGTAAAAGGTTGTTTCAGGAGTTTAGATCCACCCCAATGGGAACTTGTTTGTGTTACCCCCAAAGACCATAAGTGATGAGGTTAAAGTGGTCACAATAGATTTCGAGTTTTTGATTGAAAACTTCTCTCCCAGTGAAAAATCCGACTATGTTACTGAAATTAATGGTCGGTCATTTTAAATTTCCCTATAATGCATAATATATGTAAAGTATCATGATGAGTCAAATATCAGATTCTTAAATTGGATGAATCTGAGCATAAGTTATGAAAATAAAATAAAATTTTCTATGAATATTTCAATCAATGAATGTAACAGACCTATTTAATTTTGCTAAGGACGGACTAAGAGAAAGCCCTCAAATTTTCTAACATTTTTTTTTCAAAAATAAAACAAAACATTATAAAACATAAGTACATATAAAAGTGTTGCGAAAATGGCTATTTAATGTTGAAAACCCAGGCCGTCCGACTCATCCAAAGGACTTGAGCAACTATGACTTGAGCTATTTAATGTGTAATTTTTTAAATGTGTAATATCATTTAAAGACATGGTTCTCAAATATTTCTAATCTAAAATTGAAAAATTCATAAAAAAACAAGAAATTAATCAAGAAGTTTTTATAGGGAGGCAAATAAGGTGTACACTTTATTTTGGACGGAACTATTAATTTATTTCTCTTTTACATATTATGTACAGTCATGCAAATTTTCAGAAAAATTGGAAATGACATCTCTAAAAGTGTAAATGAAAACCCTTCCTTCGTAAATCCCCAAACGTCTGCCAGTAAGCTCCACCGATGGCTAATCTTGAGAAATAAATATTTCAAAAAATGTTTTTAATCTGAAGTGGTAAAAGAACTGGAAATAGTAATTCTTAGTGAACCGACCCTTTCCGGAACTTTATACTGAATCCATATCAGTCATCATCTAAGCTACCTATATATCTATAAAAAATTCTGAAACATTGTTTCAAGTAAAATTTTTGAAACGAAATTAGAAAAGAAACAATAAGTGAAAATACTTAGTGAACTATACCCATATAACTCTTCTAGAATTTGATGCTGAATCCTTATCATTTATCATCTAAGCTGTCATTTATTATCTAAGATTTTAAAAGAGATCAAAAACCTTTTAGGAAATATTGGATTTTTTTATATAAAAATATTTAAAATATAATTATGCTGGAATTGATACAAAAATAACTAATTTAGATGTAAATAAGAAAGATCAATCATATATAAAGCATTGATTATGGAACACTTTCCAACTGCAGTGCAATTTTATTTAAACATCTCTAAGATGTGATTCATTCAGCAGGAATATTTTTAAAATTATCACAATACTACAATAATTTATTATATTTGAAAATTCAAAACTTCATCGAAACAATAAACTTTATTCAAATGATGTCATCAGGGCCCCTACAAAGGGTGGGGGTCAGTTGGGACCATGGTACTGAGGCCCTGTCAATGATAGGGGCCCGTAAAGGTGTCTGGAGAAAATATTTTCTACAGTATTATTTGTGCATATGAATTTATAATAAAAAAAAATTTATGATACAATATAGCATATTTTGTACAATTATAAAATTATAAATATAGAATAAATAGAAAGCAAACACAAGTGTTTTAAACTATAAAATAAAACCCAAAGAATTGTAGAAATTAAACATATGATACGTGAGGGAACGTGTTCTATTTCTTTGATTCCACATTTGTTGCAAAAAAGTGAAAAGAAAAAAAAGATGGGGACCCGTAGCTTACAAGGAAGATGCCTTGTATGCTATGCCATCAATACAACAATAAATACTTCCCATAAATTGCCCGATTTTGAAGGGAGGGGAAGAACCTTTACCAGGCACCAGCTTCCAACAAAAAGCCCTCTTTGGTTCTCAAGGCAATAAAAATAATTGTTTGTTATTTGGCTTCCGAAATTTGCAAACATTGAACTGATAAGATAAATGCCTTTACAAAAAAAAAGAAATTGCTAATAGATCGCTGTGTCATGGTCATCTTTTTGTCTAGAGGGGTCTTTTTCACTCCCATACAAATGAGATAGGATCTTATGGGAACTGTCAGTTGTCCCAAAGCAATTAACACATCAGGGTGTTCAGTCTACAGACTCTCTTTTGCAGTTCTAGAGGACATTCAGCTTTTTAGCGCTCAAGTTCTGTAGTAGATGCCTGAAGGCAAAGTGTTGTATATCATTCTTGAAGCCGAGGGGTCGTCCTTGAAAGACCTTTTGTCTAACAGAATGTTCTTAATCAAGGTTCATGTAGGTTCTCTGGATGTTCAGTTTGCTTTGATGAGAAAGATCTCAGTATAAGGGAATGTAAAAAATTCTTTTATTTGTCAGTATTTTATCACTCATATAAATTCTTCAATTAATTATTTGTAATTAAGAAAATTTAGCACAGGGTATTAAGGTATATTTAATTTAATTCTTATATATTTTTTTCAACATTATTTTTAATTGCTGTAAAGTCTTGATCTTGGAATGAACGTTATTTATTTTATCAGAATTTTATATAGTTTTATAAAATTATTCTTGTAAAATAGTTGTATATTTAAAATTTGTATAAATTAGTTCAGTAAGATCGAACCACGAGAAGGCTTTTTCAAATATGTATTCCTGAAACTAAAAAGACACAGAATAATAATGTTACCAATATATGTACAGAAATAGAGATTTAATATTAATTTTTTTTTTTTTTTCAGTTTGAAAGCAAATGACATCATTTATAGGATGTACCTTTGTCCGGGCATTGAATTCTTTTATTTGTGTTAAAAAACTAAAAAAAGTTAAATATGATATTTTTTTTCAATTGGGTGTATACTTTAAGTACTTTTAACCAGAAATAAATTGTAAATGTATTTAGGATTTATCACAAACCGCTTTTGAGATATTAGAAATTTTACTTTTCTCACAACGAGCATAATATCTCTCAAGAGAGTTAAACGATTTCCATGTGATTAGGTATATATTTTTTAATCAGTGTCAACTAAGGCCATTTATTTTTAGCCGATTCGTGTCATACGGAAGTTCTAATTTTTTATTGTTTATGGATATCAAAATATATTCATTTTTTGGTAAAGTTTTGTGTTAGATACATCATGTATTTTAGTTATTGGGTCTGTGGATAATTTATTCGTTCTCTGAGAAGTAAATAAAACAATTAAAATTTACAGAAAAGTTGTAGTTTCTTCCAAATTATCATATAACTCGAACTAGTTGTAGAAATTTTTACAACTGATGTACTGTTGAATACAAAAATTAAAATAGTTAAAGGAGATAGGTCTCAGATACCTTTCATTCTACAAAATTAATCATATCAGAAGATCATAGGATGCAAATAGGATTTTTTCTTCTCCGGTTGAACATTTACATACTACTAGAACAAATCAACCCACTGTTGCCCGGGTCCTAAATAAGCTTCCTCTACTTAAATAATACATTTTCAGATAAAACCATTTAATTTCCATATTGCTTTCAAACCTCCTCAATTTTCAACTCATTTCTTCCTTTCATTTCGCAACTGTGGAAAGCCGGAAAATAGAATAAATAAATAAAAGAAACAAAAAGGAATCCTTTCTTAGGAGAGAAGACTTGGCTTAAACCACACCACAAGTTCCAAGGCTTTGAAGTTCATGAGCTGAAACGTTCACTATGGAGAAAAAAAAGATATGCATTTCATTAACGATACCTAAAATTTTAATTTTTATGCGTTTGTATGAAAACTCACAAAAAACAACATAGTAACTTTTTTTCCGTTAGAAAACGAAGATATCCACACATTTTCATCATCATCATCATGGTACTTGTAGGGCCTTGACCTCCTTTAAGATTTTGTCACACATATTTTAGTATCAAATAATCTAAAATATACACATTTTAATGTATTTTAAATAAATATGTTTACAAATGCCGGTTGTTTGGCCGCTAGGCCATTAGACAGCAAATAAATAAATATAATTTTTTGTAATAAGAATTTTTTGTTCTATGGGTTCAGTTCAAACATCATTGGAAAGAGCGTTATTCGATCTGTCTGATGGTGTAAAAATAGAAACTCTGTGACAAAATTTTCAATCGCTAAATAACCAATTTGCGTGAAAATTGTGTTTCAATATAAAACAACTAAAAAATTAATACGAATAAAAGAAATTTGCTGAGTTGTATTTGTCCGGGTCCTTAAGTGCCTCTGTACTAAATTCCTTCTTTGTCCGTAGCTTAGATTCCCCGCTACACACCTTCTTGTATTAAGTAAAATTAACTTTTTCGTGCCCCTATGATAAGAGACCAGCTGATTTAGACGATCCAGACTGCTATTATCTACTTTAAGAAAATTGTTTGTCACAAAAACCAGAAACTTTGTATATATAAGATTTTGATACAAAAAATTGATTAATACACAAAATCAGAGTACCTTATCTTACTTTTGTTAAACGAGTGGCAGTAGGAATAGAAGTTGATCAAATAATGATATTGGAAGATATTTTAGATAAATCTTTTTTTTTTACTTTATTGATGAATATACATTTAATTTTTCGTTTCATTAAGTGATCGTTATTTCTGCTGTGTTTTACTATTTTGTAACTAGAGAATGCAACATTAATTAAAAAGATAAAGCAAAAATTATTTTATTAAAGTTAGTTTTGCCGAAAATGCATTGAATAACGTGTGTGTTTGTGTGTGTATGGGGGGGGGGGGGAGGGTTAATCACTCCCTCAATTTATATGGGGCCCACGGCACTACCTGGTACCCTATCCCACAATTTGATGTGGGGAGCCTGGACGTCATCGAAATATAAATCACCTAGCTCTCTATGTAAAAGCAGTAAGCATTTCATCCATACATTTTTATTTCATTCACCACAGTACTACAATAATTTATTTTACTTGAAAATTTAAAACCTCAGGGGTAAAAGTAATTTAACTCTATGCGTAAAACTTCATCGAAAATGTCTGCTTTAAAATTGTCTGCAAAATCAAAAAATGTTTCATTTGTATCAGTGATATTGCAGACTCCAGAACTAAATAATTTTGCATTAAAGAAATTCAGCAAGTCTTATACAACTCATCCTACATCTTAATGTTGTTTACATTCTCTATAAGTGAAAATTAAGCTTCGTTGTAGAAATAATCAAAGCTTGATGATCATTTAAAATCACAAATATTGTAATTGCGGTGTCGCAATATATAGATGCACAGAAAAAAATAAAGCGGTTTTAGGACAGATGCAACACTGAATATAAATTTAAAAATTTTTTAAAAATCACGATTTTGACACAAGATGGATGGCATTGATTGTTTAAACTCAAATATATTGTAATTGCTCTATTTCAGAATATGGATGCACAGAAATTAAGTAAAAATAAAGCAGCTATAGGACAGGTACAGCACTAAATATAAATTAAAAAGAACGTTTAAAATCACAATTTTGACACAAGATTGATATTTTATTTTGAAGTGGGTAACTTGAACTCCTCATGTGATATGGGTGTAATTATTATTTTAATTTTTATTAAAAAAATTACCAAATATATTTTGCTGAAATTCTTTTTATATTTTTTATGGGATAATTTGTATATTTCCTAAAACTTTCAAAGTAATTTGTGAATTTTAGATTTGCTTAAAAAATGTTTGAAAAATTAGGTCCCATAGGGTTTAATATATTTCATTTTGTCTACCCAGGTTCAATCCAAAACTAATTGGGTGATATTATTCATTTATGTTCCCATAGGTTCCACAGACCGTCTAAACAATGTACTAAAATTTCATTTTGATAAAGTCATTTTTATGGCAGTTATCACAGACAGACAGACAGAATGAACACTTTTCAACTATGTTCTAAAGTATTAAAAATGGATAACTGCACATGTCATCATTCCAAAAAGTTATATCATTAGCTTTTATATAATAAATTACATAACTATGTAGGTAATACACTTTAAAGCATAATTATCTTTCATAATGCTTTTCCAAATAAAATGACAAAATTTTAGAGGCTTCTATATGTAATTTATAGTACTAAATTTCATTTGATTTATTTAATGCATTGAAGGATATCATACTCAATGTGAAAAGTGAAATTCCCAATATCTGTTCAGAATGTTCTGAACCCCATTAAATTTTTGAGTGAAATTTTGAAAAAATCGTCAAAAAATCCAAGCTTTTAATAAAGTTACGTAAATAGTCATTTCATACGCAATTTTGCATTAGAAAACGATTGATACAAATTTTAGACTGCTAGCATGAACCGCTCTCAAGATAGTGCACATTTTATAAGAAAAATTATCAAAAAATCATATAAAATAAATTATTAACTGTTGTGAAATATGTCACTTTTCATGTAAGTAATATCTATATAAAATAAAATTGAAATTCTGTCTGTCTGTTTGTCCCGTCATCACAGGAAAACCGCTGAACCGAATTTGATAAAATTTGGTGGGTAGCCTGGAAATAGTCCCACTTAAAATTTCGTCCATGTTTGGAGTTTCTACGATTAGTTGTTCTCGAGATATTAGTAAAAAACAAAATTTTCGTTTGTCTCATCATCACGGGAGAACGGCTGAACCGAATTTGGTAAAATTTTGTGGATAGCCTTGAAATAACCCCCATAAATTTAGCCCAAGTTTCGAGTATCAAAGACCAGGGGTTGTCGAGATATTAATAAAAAATGAAATTTTTTCCTAGGAGTTCTACTTTCTAACTCCGTGGTTTATTCAAACAAAAGCTTGAAAATCGTTTGAAAATGAATTAAAACTTTATCGCTGAGTTTGATGGGAGATTTTTAGCGCTAATTAGTCACTTTCTGAAAACATGAATTGTTTGAAACATGATTTAAATGGGAAATCTATCTCCATGGTTTATTTTTCACAAGCCAATGAAAAGTATAAAGAAATCAAAATGGTTATTTAATTTCGCAGTTTATGAGGAAGATTCTATCTTATATCATGTTGCTCAGAAATGCAATTAAACTAAATCTGTTAATTTTAATTATTATTTTTTCGATTTAAATAATAAATAAATGGATATAAAAATATATTTTCGAAAAGAACTATTTGATTTTTTTATAGCATTTTTGACTGGATAATATTAATTATGGACTTCAGGTTTAAACGTTATTATTATTTATATTTTCGGGGATTCTTGATTCAGGGATTATTGATATTTTCAAGTTATTATGTAATTGTTTTATTATGACAAAAATTGTTGAAACTCATAGATTATACGTTGTACGAGTAATCTTCTACAAATACACGGGTATAATATCTTCTAATGTACGAGAATATAAGTAGTACAGGTATATTGGCATATATTGGCATATAATCAATTACGACCTTCTGGTATAAAGAGTACAGGGATTATTGATATTTTCAATTTATTACATCATCTCTTTTATTTTGGCAAAGATTTTTTAGACTGATATTGTAATGCAGGTAATCTTCTACTAACACACTGGCATATTTTCAAATCTGTGACTATATAAGTAGTATGGGGTTGCATATATTGCTTCAATTCTCTTTTTTTTTTTTTTTTTTTTTTTTTTTTTTTTTTTTTTTTGTGTGTGTGTAAATTTGCTTAGAAAAGGGGCCAGGATGATTTATTCTTCAGATCTGTCCGTGAAGATAATTTTGCATAGTGAGAACAGGTATTTTTCAACTTCTCTTTAGAAGCAATAAATTTAATATTTTAACAGAATTTGCACATGATTGCAAATTATAAGTTTCTTTATATTATATACTCCGTATGAAGAACGGGTATGCTGCTAGTCATGAGATAAATTTGGTGACATCATTCTTATGAATCTAGCTCGTTCCATTCATGAGAAAAGATACTTTGGGTAATACTGTTGTATTTGAACACCAATAGTCATTTATCTACTATAAGAATATTTTATTTCTTGCTAAATTTTGTCGGAATATTATCGCCAACTTGGAAAAATAACGCTAAATCAATGAAAATGTCACCAAATTGATAAAAATAATGCTAGATCTATGAAAATTATGACTAATTGATGAAAGTTTAATATCTTAGAAAGAACTTAAAAGTAGACTCTAAGAATAACCTATTTCTCCGTCCGTCCGTACTGTTTAGTGAGAAATTTAGATGGACGTCGCCAACTTAGCGATTCTTTTAAATGTTGCCAAAGTGACAAAAATGTCGCCAAATTGATAAAAATGTGAAATAATGTTTCGCAAATTCCGATTTCCATCATAGGACGGGCATACCTTTTAGTATATAAGATATTCTCTTCTCTCCATTTTTCTGTAACACTTGGTGATGCATTTAGCAAGCTTGTTGAATAATTTAGCAAAGTATTGCCAACTTGGTGATATTTAGTCCCAGATTAGCAGAAACATCGTCAAAACTGCAAAAATGATGCGTTATTGATGAATTAATTATTAAAATATTTTAATATATGGACTATATTACTTATTGAGGATACTGTCAATATTTATAATTGTTTTTTTAGAGTTGCACGAAATAAGTTAATTGGGTATTTTGAAATAGTTTTATATGTTGCCATCCAGAAAAATCGCCAAACGTACAATTCAACGATAAAAACACAGTACCGTGGATCTTATACATTATTGTTTTATTGTAAATTTAGTAAATTTATTGTATTATATAAGGAAAACTATATGCTGGCCACATCAGATTTTTTAAAATAAAAACTTATTGAGAATGGTGCATTTTGCAAATCTCATTTAATTCACATATAAATAGAAAAAAAAAATACATTAAAAATAATTTTAATAAAAATTCTGATGTGGGCAGCACATGATTCCCTACAAGCTCAAATGCATTTTCTTATTTTTTATTTCATGCTGCATTAAATTGAGTTTAATTGCAAAAAATATTATGATTACTTTTCTGATATTATATCCAATTTGTATTTTTAATGTATCTTCGTTTCATTTAGTAACTGCACTTTAATTTAAAGTCTTCAACTCCTCAATCTTCCTTTTTTGAATCATCCCAAAATCTAATCAGTGCGAGGGTAACCCATAGGTAACTTATCTACCAAATTTTGTGAAATTTGGTTAATTAGATTTTCAGTTAGACTGGATATATATGATTTGTGCAGGCCATTTTGCAAAAAACGCATTTTCTTTTATTCCGAATTGTACCAAAATCTAATCAGCACCAGAGGGTCACCCACAAGTAACTTACCTATTATAAAATTGTGTGAAATTTGGACCTTTAGTTTTTGAGTTAGAGTGGATACATACATTGCACAGACAGACACACACACATACAGACATCACTCTAAAAATGGTTTTTTCATGTTCTAGAGGTCTCAAACCATGTAGACGTCATTCAACTTTCAGTATAAATTCATCCTTCAATGGTGCACAAATTATCCAGTCAGCTTCTTAGGTACCATCAATGATGTGTATACCACTAGTTGAGAACTGCTGATCTAAGCTCTATCTATAACCAATTTTAAGATATAGACATTTCAAGTAACGCAACTATTTTTGATTCGGAAAAGGAAAAAGAACCGGAAATGGGAATCCTTAGTGAACTCCTACCCTCTCCAGAATTCAGTGCTGAATCCAAATCAGCCAATATCTGAGCTTTATCTATAGCAGACTCTGAGAAATACATGTTTCAAGAACAATTTTTTTCTTAAGAGGAATCCTCAGTGTTTTAAGCTTTGATTCGCTATCACTAGATGGCGCAACGTATTTGGACATGAATACGTTCAAAATTACAGAAGAGCGATAATTCGTCAATTCTATCTACCTCTGCCTCTTGGCGACATTCAAAGCGTGCCAAGAGATTAGTCCCATTTCCTCTCTTGAGGAGGTGACGTATTTTCTGGGAATTCTCAGAAACTAGTTTACCAACCCCACCGCTGATTCTTTGACCGCTGTGCCTGGGGGTCAGGGAAGATCCCTTTGTGAATAAATAACTTGGGATCATGAGTGGTGAAGGCTTTGCGATTCAGTTCGGATGCTTATGGTACGAACTCGTTATTTCGAGTGATGTTGCTTACTAAAGAATATAGTAACGCGTGTATATTAAAATAATAAAAACGTGAAATATGCAATTCTATATATTTTAATATTCCTTCCATAAATAATTAAAAATATTAATTTAATACAATTTGCAAATAAATAATACAAATTTTAAAGAATTCGATTAAAGCGTTATTTTCTATGGAAAACAATGATAATTCTACGAACGGTATCATATGGGGTCAAACATACAAACAGGGCGGTCGAGAAAAGATGGAAGCCAGGTTAATTTATGAAGAGGCCCTAGCCCCAAGGCGACCTCAATCGCTTTCCACGAGCTTGTATATGAAATGTGTTCAGGAGTACGTATACTTTTCACCGAAATCTCAAATACAAAATATCTCGGAAAACATTACCTTATACTTCGATTTTGACTGACAAGGAAGTGTTCAGGAGTACTTATAACGTATTTTTTCCATTTATGTTGGTCCTATGTTTTAAAAGTGAAATGGTCCCAATCAAAATTAACAAACGTTTTATCAAATGGCAAGTGCTCTGTAGAACTCCAATTTAAATTTTATGATTGGTCAAACATAGGGAAGTGTTTAAAATGTGTTCAGGAGTCCCTATAACGTGCGAATACAAAAATTGTCAGATAAACACCTTATACCTAGATCTTGATTGACGAATAAGCACAACTCCTGGATTCATGTCTACGATCAGGAACTGTTTTTTTCCTACTCAGAACATCCGAGAAACCAGAAATTGTAAAGTGACTGTTTGGGCGGTCTGAACAGTGCCATCCAATTTAGACTGGAACCTAATGGGTGTGGCAACCACAGGGTCTATCTATACCATACTTTTACATACATTTAATACATGTACATACTTTTAACCTCAAATGAATGGACACAATTATTTGGAAATCATCGAAAGTCGTCCTAGAGATATCGGATTCTTTTTCTGCATTTAGTGCGATACTAGCCGAATATTCATTGAAAATCAACAGTCTCACAACGGTCTTGATTGAGGAAGAAGCACGATTTTTGAACTCCTGAACCCATTTGTACGGTACAAACCTCTTCCAATTGTTTAGACAACCAGAGGAATCACATGGGGGTGGCGTGGCAACTATTGAGACCGTACCATCCATCCCCTAACCTCTTGGATTGAGGGCCAGGAATATTGAACATTTCAGCCATAACCAGTTTGATGTTTTTGAAATTTTTATTCACATACCACATGACGCAAATACACTTTGGGCCATATATATACATAAATGTGATCCCCCCCCCCTCTTTGAATCGAATGTTATTCCGTCACTCTACCCTCTCCCTCTTAGAAATTTTGAAAAATTATGTAAATCAGTCTCCTCCCCCAAACATTGGAAAAAATTAAAATAATTCTTCCTCGAAAAAAATAAATTTATTAATGCGCCCCCCCCCCCCCCTTTAAACCGAATATTAAAATATTGAATCTAATGAAAGAATGTTCTTCTATAGTGGTCAGATGTCCTTATAACGTTTCTTTACATTAATTTTTTGAATACAAAAATTATTGGATAAATACTTTATACCTTTATAAAGGCTTTGACCAATAAGCACGTTTTCTGTCAAATTTCTAATGCTACAAACTTCTTTTATTCATACCCAAACCATCCGATCTACCAGAAAGTATAAGGTAAAATTGTTTGGGCAACCAGAACAGTGTCACACAGTTTAGACTGAAATCAAATGGGGGTGGCAACTAAAGACCGTACCCTCCTTCCCCTTACCCTCTTAGAATAAAGCCCAGCAAAATTGAACATTTTAGCTGTAGCTAGTTTACTATTCACTAAATTGTGACCCATGATACAGCTACATTCTGGGCCATATATATATATATATATATATATATATATATAATTCACTTTGTTTTTATTATTTGTCCTTCCACTAGCCAGTAGACAGTTCCAATGGTGTCCATAGGTAAATTATCGCTATTGTCAGAAACTGGCTATTCTATTGGTTTTAATTCGAATTGTATGGCTGTCCTGGCGAGAATGCAATTTCGAACTAACCACCGCTTTTTATGTGGTTTCAGATGATTGTTCTCCATGTCTTGATCTTCAATTTTGAGATAGTATTTATTATTGCCTTTTCCCATTTTTGCCGTGTTTGCTTTTTTATTTTATATATATTAATATATATATGTATACCTTTTTAATTATGATTTTTGTATACTCAACTTCCCTTCATCCCCTTTCCATTATAGTGATAAGTTACCTTCTATTTTTATCCTTAGTCTTGGTCTATAGTTACTGATTTGTAACAGATATGCTAGAGATGAGATTTTTGTACTTTCCGTAGTTTATGCATAGTTTTCGATTATATATATATATATATATTTATATATATATATATATAGAGAGAGAGAGAGAGAGAGATACACTTTCTTACAATGTGATCCCCCCCCCCCCCCTTATCGAATATTCAAAATATTTTTGCATAGCTGAAAATAAAATCTATCGATTAATTCCGCTGATCAGCAACCTCAAATATGACTAAACTATTTTTCCTCTAACTAATTTTTCGTATGGAGGGCCACAAAAACATAACATTTCAATCCTAGCCAGTTAGATTTTTTTTTTAATTTCCAATAATCAGACATACACATGACGAAGGCACACTCTGTGCTATATATATATATATATATATATATATATATTATTTCTGTCTATATTTACAATGTAACATCCCTCCCCCCATCCCCAATTGAATGTTAGAAATCAAAATTCTTGTCTAGCTGAAAATTAAAACAGTTGAAATGTAAAGACTTTTAGAATTTGAGTGCTTTGAAAGTGAAATGGTCTCACTCAAAATTAACAATTTTTGATCATAAGACAAGTTCTATTAGTAACTGTTCATGTCTTATCATCAAAATATAATATACTAAATTTCTCGGAATAACTATACCTCATTGCTAGACGAATAAGCCCTCGAAACTATATCTTAGATCTTAACAGACTGATACGTATATTTCTATAACTTCTGAACACATTTCAAAAACACTTAGAGCCCATCTGTTTTATATGTTCAAGAGTTGTTATAACGTATTTCATCATCAAAATTTCGAATGCGAAATTTCTATGAAAAACCATACCTTATACCCAAATTTTGATTAACGGATAATTAGCAGTGTACAAAAAGCTGTGTACACGATGTGTAGCATAGCACAAAAACTATTGAACATGTTGAGTGTAGCAATTGTTCAGTAGCGTAGGCAGGAAGAAAATTGGGGGAGGGGGGGAGGCGTTTGCCAAATCTTATGTATTACATTTTTTCAAACATATTTTCTAACTTCTTAAAATTTTATATAAAAGTAATTTGCATAAAAATTTGAAAACGAAGAATTAGGGGGGGGGGGGGATATCTATTTAACCGGGGTCAGAAACTTAATCTTCATTCTTGCACAGTAAATTCACCACTGAGTAAAACGTTTAGGTGATGTAGTAATGACGTCAAATTGATGGCCTGATCAATCTGAAAATAAAAAAGCCTCTGATGACTTTCAGTGGAAATAATCGTATCAAGTTTCTTTCAATTTGTTCAAGAGATATCATGTCTACAGACGGGCGTCTAGACAAAGTGGTTGATTTCTGGATGCACAAAACGCACAGATCCATCAATATTGAATGGTCTTTTTTTTTTTTTTACTCCCTTTACATATATCATGTGTTGTATGGAAAATATATGAAAGGAACATCTATTTTTATATAATATGTTATTCCAAATAGATTGATTCTATTTATATGTTGCCAACTAGGAATGGTAATCCTTGAATCAGAGTCAAAATGTTTATCCCACAATCTAGAGTATAATTTATGAAATTATTTTTTCTTAGTTCTGAAATTATATCAAAAGCGTTGTAGTGAGTGATGTCATCAATGTAATAGATCCACCAAAAAAGTAGTAGATTATTTTTGAAGAAATTGCCGATATCATATAATATACAATTAAAATTAGTTTTAATTCAAATCAGATATCCTCATGCAAAATTAAAGTAAAAATATCTGATGTGAGTAGCACATGACTTTCCTTATATAATGCAATCAATTTACTCTTTTTGCAGTAAAAAAAACAATGTATAAGTTCCACTGTACTGTGTTTTTAACGTTGAATTGTACATTTGGCGATTTTACGAAAGGACAACATGCAAGACTATTTCAAATTACCCAATAAACTTATATTTCACGCAACTCTATACGTATAAACAATTATCAATATGGATATCATCCTCCATAAGCGATAGAGTCCATATATATTAAAATATTTTATTAATTAATACATCAATTAGGAGTCATTTTCATTAATTTAGCGTCATTTTTGCAATTTTGACGATATTTTCGTCAATTTGGCAACATTTAAAAAGTCAGCGAGTTTGAGATATTCCGACAAATACTTCAACAAAATTTTGAAAAACGCTACGGACGGAAAATTAGGTTTTTCTTATAGTAGATTCTTTTATTCTTTCCAAGATATTGAATATTCGTCAATTAGTCATCATTTTCATTGATTTAGCGTCATTTTAATCAATTTGGCGACATTTTCGTTAACTTGTTAATATATAGAAAAGTCGTCAAGTTGATGATATTCCGCTAACTTTGTTATCATAATCTCGCTAAGCATTACGGATGGAAAAATAAGTTATTCTTATAGCAAATAAATGACTATTGGCTTTCAAATAAAAAAGTATTACCCAAAGTATCTTTTCTCATGAATGGAACGAGCTAGATCCACGAGAATGATATCACCCAATTTATCACATGATATAATATATGAAAAGTGAACATATTTCACAATATTTAATAATTTTTTGATACATTTATTTGAAAAATGTGCAATATCTCGAGACCGGTTTATGCTAGTGTTCTAAAGTTTGTGTTAATTGTTTTCTAATGAAAAACTACATAAGAAATAACTATTTGCATAACACTTTATTAAAGGTTTTGATTTTTCAAAATTTCACTCGAAAATTTAGGGGAGTTCTGAACATTAGACTGCGTTTAAAAACAATAGGCTTCCAGTATTCACGGATTGTAATTTTTGTACTAAATTTCATTCGAATCGCTCCATTCGTTCGTGAGATATAGTCTCCACAGACTCATTGACACACACACACACACAGACATAACCTCAAAAATGTTTGATTTGTGTTCAGGGATGCTTGAAACGTGCTCCCATCGAAAACTTGAAGTCGAATTTTCGACCCCTTCACAATACTTTTCATATATATTATACTTGTATATAAGAAAAGTAATATATGTTAAAATTTTATTTAATATTTCACTTACTGTTTAGTTTGACTTATTAAATTATCAAAAGAAATTTAATGCTGAATATTATTTTATTTGATACTGTTGAAATTTAGAGATTAACTGCTAAAACTGATGAAATAGCACTGTATAGCAACATAAAATATATTCGCTAAACCTGCTGTCTTAAATAATTTGAAATTAAAAATATTTCGTTATTAGTTACAGCATAAACATTTGGTTGAATATATCAATCAGTTTCTGAGCAACCACACCAACAAAGAACTTCTTGTCTGAAGAAGGAGGGTATTTTTTGCTTCTGAAACGATTGATATATTTAATCAACTATTTATGCTGTAACTAACGAATTAATTTTAATTTCAGACTACAGAAACACTTCTTTAATCGGTAAAAATATGTTCTTTTATGTATAAAGTTTGCTATGGGACGAAATCTATTATGTTATTATCGTTAAAAATATACCAAAGGAATATGTTGATCCAATTCCCAGTACCGTAGACTAGCGCAAGAATATAGCCCCCTTCCCCACCCGTACTGCAGAAAGCAGAAACACAAGTTCTCTGAAGTTGAAGAATTCCGTTTTGCGGGAGGGATGGAACAAAGCGAAAAGGACTCGACTCTTCCTAGGCAAACTTCCACCTCTGTGCTTCATTCCATACCCATTACCTTCGGATGGAATGAACTCGTCGATGTATTACTGCTTTGGCGGTCTAGTGGGTTGCTATACCTTAGTTAAACACTTGGCGATTTATAAAACATAGTTACTCATTTTATTTCTAGATGGCGCCACCACACAATAAGCCAAAATTAGGAAAGATGCCTTTTTTGAAAATTAATTTAATATTTTTACTAACTATAAAGTGTGTTCTAATTGTATTAGAAGATTCAGAAAAGCGTATTTTACAAGCAAAGTAAATTTCAGACTTTCATATTCAGTGTTTTTTTATTACTGCTCATTTTTAGAAAATTGCATTGATGGTATAGTAAGTCAATGAGTGAGACAAATAGCATGGCAAAATTTTTGCTATCAAGAAAATAAAGTCACTATTATTAAAATTATTTAAATACTTTTAACCTGACATGAATGGATACCATTGTTTAGAAGTTATGATTTGTTGAGAAATTGAAAATTAAATTTTTTCCAATAAGTAGCACTTTTGATCAAATTCAGCAAAT
This sequence comes from Amaurobius ferox, assembly GCA_951213105.1. Taxonomy (NCBI): domain Eukaryota; kingdom Metazoa; phylum Arthropoda; class Arachnida; order Araneae; family Amaurobiidae; genus Amaurobius; species Amaurobius ferox. Next base: position 108,461,344 of record OX578148.1, on the reverse strand, counting down.
AGAATGCAATTTTGAACAATTTTTCTAATCAATAAATTTCAGAGGAACACCTTTATTTTTTACCAAATATTTGTTCTCTAAAATCTATAAAACAATTTAAAAATATAAATATTTTAAATTTTGTTAAAAAATTAGTCGTTTTATATGATCTAAATTCATTAACTAAATTGTAAATAAAACCATAAGAGCAAACTACTGTAAAAATACTAGTCAATAAAAAACAGTTAAACAAGTAATAAAAATTAAGGGAAACAACCGGTTTCAGAAAACTGCAAGAGTTAATTCATCAATTGGATAAAATACCAAATTCAGAATAATATATAAAAAAATAATGAAGAAATTTGTGTCATAAACTTATGAGCTAACATCATCAACTGAATGAAAATTACATTTGATCAATTTACACTACTACTTTAAAAACTATGAATATCCAGTGAATAGTCAATAGCTATGAAAGATATTCTATATAAATATCAGATTTCCAGATTTATTAGAATTCAAGCATCTATCCATTTAACATGCCAAGATACATTAAATTAAAAATAAGTAAACCGACATACAAGTTTCAAGATCCAGACTTTTATTGTAAAGTGCATCAGAAAAAGAAAATGGTCTCACATTTTTATCTCGCGCAACAACAATGGTTTGCTGGAAATTTCATAAAACTAATATTTTATTAAATACAGATATATTCTAAAATATCATCACTATCGCATTTTAACTGTATTATATCAATTACAGCATTTAAGTTTATAGATTGTAGGAATTATTGATATTTTCAATTTCTTATGTCATCTGTTTTATTTTGGTAAAAATTTCACAAAATCATATATCATGTTCAACCAATTACTCATATATTGTGTTTACTCATATATTGTGTTTAGTATGAGTATATCTTAAAATAAAACATTAGAGCTTTCATTTTGGCATACATTGATCCAATTTCTTATTTTTTGTAAATTTGTTTACAAATGGAATCAGGATGTTCTATTCTTCCGATCTCCCTGTGAAGATAATTTTATATAGCAAAAACAGAGATTTTTATACTTAATTTAGGAAAATTATATATTTTAATAGAATGCTTTGAATAATAATATCGTTTAGAATACAAGGAATTTGCACTTAATTGTGAATTTTAAGTTTTTATAATATATTCCACACGAATAACAGATATACCTGCTAGTGATTCATATTTAATCAATGATTGCACCCATTAGTAATATTTTGGCATATACTGATTTATAATGAAATATTAGTTTTATAAAATTTATAGTCACCAACTTCTATTGTATGAGATGAAAATGTGTGTTACATTTTTATTGCATACACCATTGCATTTTTATTGCAAAGTTGTAGATTTTATAAAACTAAAATAAAGGTGTAGATCCTATAAAACTTGTTTTTTGTTTGCTTGTTTTCTACTTTTTTTACACCCATTAGGTATAAAATCCAAGGACTGAAAATATAAAACAAAAGGCAAGATATGGATGAATATGAGATTTATAACTTCCCCAGTTTTCAAGTTGTTATTCACAAAAAAAAACTGTGTACATTCCTATTGCTGGCCCAGGATGGACTGAGCTGATAATTTTCAAAATTCAAATAATGAATGGCAACGATAAGTCAAATTTGAGCTTTCTATACTGCTCTGGTTCTTGAGTTATTGACAAAAAGTGTATATTCTTTTATGGTGGGTCCAGGACTGTTTAGACAAGTATTGTTCAAAATCCAAAGAATTAAAATTTACTATGAAGGGTAATGAAATGATAAATGTAAGTTTTCCTTTTGCCCCAGTTCTCGAGTTATTCCCCAAAATTTTGTATATTCCTACGGACTGGACCGATAAGGTTCAATACTAAACGTAACAAATCCTAACAATAAAAATCTGATATGAGTAGCACATGACTTTCCCTGCAGATTCAAATTCATTTTGTAATTTCTTATTTCATTATGCATTAAATATAGGGATAATACATAGAATACCCAACCACATAGTGAGTACCACAGCTTTATATGATCTCTGTCTGTGTAATGCTTTATTTAGATGCATTTGTGATAAAAAAATTTGACACATATTAACATATTTTTGATCTAAACAATTTCCATTGTCAGTTTATTTATGATCCCTATTTTCACTGATGAAACAGCCTTTCACCTGGTACGGAAAAGTGGCGTAAGTCAGCTTTTTCCTTTATCATAATTCAGTTGATTTTAAAGATACAGATATGCGGGGTTTTTTAATGATCTTGTTACATTAAAAATAAAAATTTTCTGATTGACCAAATTTGTCTAAGGGGGTTGTATAAAAATTTTAAAAATGTAACTTTTTGAAAATTAATAGGACTATTATTTCAGTAACATAGTCTTATTTGACTACCTTACTCTCAACATTTTTGCAATTTACATTGCCCACTTATCTCCAACAGGTAAAGCATTAAAGTGTGTTTCAATCTTTTTGGAACACCTTGTATATATATATATATATATATATATATATATATATATATATATGTATATACACACATAGGATGTCCAGTGCTATCGGTGCCCAATGGCTATTTCCTTAACCGATAGTCACAGATATACACTTCCAATTGCAAAAATGTTTTAAATTTTAAAATCTATTATCTTAGAAACAGCTTGAATCAATAAACGCATTTCTGAAAGAAATACGAAATATAAATTTTTATACAGTCCCCCGGTCCTACCAATTATATTTAGGAAAATCATCCTCATACAATTTTATGCAAAATAAAAAAGAAAATCATCCTTTTACGACCAAAATTGACCGACTTATAGCTGTTTAGAGTTGGAGCACTTTTTGTGCTGAGAAATGGTCAATACTGTCCCTGATTGGTTGGTTGCCTGAAACGGGACAATTTTATGCGTGGAAAAGAGACTTAAGTCATAAAGTTTAATGCTTCATAACAAGGTCAATTTTGGTCGTAAAAGGATGATTTTTTTTATTTTGCATGAAATTGTATGAGGATGATTTTCCTAAATATAATTAGTTGGACCGGGGAACCGTATAAAAATGTATATTTTGTATTTCTTTCAGAAATGTATTTATTGATATAAACTGTTTCTAAGATAATAGATTTTAAAATTTAAAACATTTTTGCATTTGAAAGTATATCTCTGTGACTAACTGTTGAGGAAATAGCCATTGGGCACCGATAGCACTGGACATCCTGTATGTATAATACAGAAATTTTGACCTTTCTCCAATAATTTGCCCTTGTCTTTCATAATTCTTATTCCAAATTCCTATTGTATGTCACACACTTATTGCAACTATATTAAATTCTATCTCACTCTGCTAATATTAACAAAAGTCTGCCAGTGCTTCCTCTTTTTCTCTACCATACCATATATAGTCACTAATCTTAACCTCAATGTAAACTTTCTCATATGAAACTGCATCCCCATCACATTCTTAAAGCATAATGACTTGAAGACACCATGTTTCCCATGTCGTTATCCCCTCCGCCAAAACTGTAACTTGTGTGAACCAACTCAGACTGCTCTGAGATATCTTGCGAGATGGACGCCGACGGAAAGCTTGGCCCAATGTAAAAAATTATGTTTTAAGAGTCGTCTAATAAAGTAGATTTTTGTAACCTGAAAGGTTTCTTCCTTGGACTATTTCAACAGCCATTACATATATATTTATATATATATATATAAACATATAATATGCAGATTTTTTTTTACTTTCTTGATGAAAAAATCTACTCTGCATTGGTAAGTATGCATGTTGAAATTTTGTACCCTGATATTCAATATATTCATTTATATACTCCTGATATTTTAATGCATATTTTATTTTTATGTTTTTAACTTTTAGGTATATTAGATTTGATTTTTCTAATCTATGAACTACTGTAATGGATGATGGATGTTTGGATCTATCTTCTCAAGATTTAGAAGAAATACCTGAATTGATCTTTGAAACGACAGCTGACAAACTAATACTTGATTTTAATTCTATAGCTATATTGCCTTCTATCTCATGTGAAAAGTTATCCCATATAATATATCTTTCTTTAAATGGTAATATAATAGAAATTCTTCCACCAGAAATTGATAAGTTGATACTTTTAAAAGAATTGTACTTAAAAGAAAATTTACTACAACAGTTACCAGATAATATCAGTAACTTAAAACATTTAAGAAAACTTCATGTTACTGGTAATCAAATTAAAGCATTCCCTGATTCTTTTCCATTACTACAGTGTCTGGCAGAATTAATTGCTGATGAAAATGAAATTGAAAGTTTACCTGCAAATTTTGGACTGCTGCATAATTTATTGCATCTTGAACTCAGTTATAACAATATCTCATGTTTACCTGAAAGTTTTGGAAATTTAGTAAAATTAAAAGAATTTAGTATTACTAATAATTCATTGAGCTGTTTTCCAGCCAGCTTTGAGAATTTAAGTGCTGTTGAGGTTCTAGATTTGTCTGATAATAAGATTAATTCATTGCCTGAAAATTTCTTATCTGCTTCTACTTTGGAGAAGATTTTAATTTCTAATAATTGCCTTTGTTCTTTGCCACAATGGTTTTCGAGATTACATAATGTTAAAGAAATTCGTATTGATAGCAACACATTGCAAGATATTCCTTTCTCAGATGATTTTGGAGAAAATTGTAAATATTTGGAACATTTAGACTTGCGTGGAAATAATATTAATGATCTTCCTTCATCCTTTGGAAACCTCCATAATCTTAAGACATTACATTTAGGAACTTCTGGTGAACCTGAACGTAATCGCCATTTCAGTTTTGGAAACTATATTACGAGACTTCCATGCTCTTTTTCGCAACTGTCTAAGTTGACAATATTAGAACTTGATGAAAATAATCTTACTGAATTACCAAATAGTTTTGGATGCCTTTTGAACATCGTATATTTAAATTTAACGCACAATGATCTCAAGTGGCTTCCTGATAGTTTCTGTGATCTTCAAAAGTTGAAAGTCTGTTTGCTGTCAATAAATCTTTTAACTTCTTTGCCTGATAGTTTTGGATCACTTTCATCATTAGAAGAATTGAGATTAGATGACAATATGGTATGCAATTTTTATTTTTAATTCCTAGTAATTCATTGTAAGCTTTTTTAGAATTGTACAGTCATGCCTCTTATTCGCTGATTCAGTATCTGCATTTTCAGTTATCCATGGTTAACACAACTTGAAAAAATATTTTGGAAAGTAAAAAAAAATAAATGTATGCATACATTTAAGTTGCATACAAATCATAAAAAGGGAGTTTTAGAAAGCAATGCTTTTTGCTTTTACTTATATACTCGAAACGGATTCCTTCTGAAGGGCTTCTTCACCTTTAAAAGAGTTTGAAGTTACAAAGGCTCATGTCTGGTAATAAGAGCGTTTATATCAAATTGGTTAAACTCTTTTAAAGTTAATTATAGAGTACAACATCCTTAAGAACAAACACAGTATAAAATTGTTCAACCACTTTTGTAGGCAGCACTTTTTCAAAACCAGTTGTTTTGTAGTACTAATTGTATATGAAGTACAATAACATAGCAAATTTAGACTTTATAGCTGCTTAGGTTCACGATTTCCAAAAAAAGAGTGCATTCCTATTACAAGCCTAGGCTTATCGGGCTGGTAAGGTTCAAAATCCAAAATATTAGAATGTACCACAAAGGACAATAATATATAAAATATGAGTTTTGTAGTTCCTCCAGATCTTGAATTATCCGCATAAAATGAGTACATTTGTATAGTAGGCCCAGGATGGACTATCCTGATAACCTTTGGACTTCCTAGCTGCTTCAGTTCTCTAGTTATTCCTCCCAAAACAAGTACATTCTTATGATAGGCCCAAAATGGGCTAACCCAATAAAATTTAAATTCCAAAAGGAGTTACTCCCCAAAAAAAATAACTACACTTCTATGGCGGGCCCAAGACAGGTTAACCCGATGAGGTTCACAATTCAAAGAGCTAAAATGTACCATAGAAGACAATCCCATACCAAATTGGGACTGTTTTGCTGCTCTAGTTCGAGTTATTCTTAAAAAATAAATACATTTTTATGGTAGGCCCAGAATTTATTGGCTGGCTGTAAGGTTTAAAATCCAAAAATTTAAAATATACCACAAAAGACAGTGATATGCAAAATATGAGTTTTCTAGGTACTCCTGATCTTGAATTATTCCCAAATAACGAGTTCATTCCTATAGTGGCCCCAGGACAGATTAACTGATAAGATTCAAAATCCAAAAGAATTGAAATATATAACAAAAGACAACAATATACTAAATTTGGACTTTTTAGTTACTCCAATTCTCTGTTCCCCCCAAAACTAGTGCATTTTTATGATTGACCAAGAATGGGCTATCCCAATAAAATTTCCAAAAAGCTAAAATATAGCTACAACAAAAGGAAATAACATATTAAATTGGAACTTTCTAGCTGCTCCGGTTCACAAGTTATTCCTAAAAAATGTTTGAATTCCTATAGTCACCCAGTACAGGCTAGCCTTATGAGATTCAAAATTCAATGAACTAAAATGTACCAGAAAAGGCAATGACATACCACAAATTTTGTATTACTATTATTAATAGTACCTGAGTAGTCAGACCCTCGAAGATTTGAATCCCACTGACGAAAACCAGATCAAGTAAAACAAGAAAATTCTATTATGCATAAAGTATCATTCATGCATACATTTAGGGGTGATATTTTTAAAATTATCACAATACTACAATAATTTATTATATTTGAAAACTTAAAACTTTGGAAAAAAAAATTAACTTTATTCAAATGATGTCATCAAAATATAAATTGCCTGGCTCTCTATATAAAAGTAGTGATTATTCCATTCATGAACTTTTATTCCATTCCTTTCATTCAGCGGTGATATTTTTAAAATTATCACAATACTACAATAATTTATTTTACTTAAAAACTTAAAACCATGGCTGTAAAAGTACTATCTAACTCCATGCTTAAAACTTCATCATAAAAGGCAATACTATAAAATTATTTGCTTCTCTATGTAAAATCAATGAAGGTATTATTCATATCAACTATATTCTAGACTCCAGAGCTAAATAATTTTGCATTAAAAAGATTCAGCAATTATACAACTCATCTTACAGCTTGTTGTGTTTACATTCGGCATACATAAGAATTAAGCTTAGTTGTAGAAATAATCAAAGTTTGATGATCATTTAAACTCAAAAATATTGTAATTGTGTTTTCGCAATATATAGATGCACAGAAATTATGCAAAACTAAAGCAGTTTTAGGATGGATGCAACACTAAATATAAATTAAAACGAACTTTAAAAATCACTATTTTGACACTTGAAAAAAAGATGGATGCCATATTTTATTTTAAAGTGGGTCACATAATGTGTGCAATTATTATTGTAATTTTTATTTTAAAAACTACCAAACATGTTTTGTTGAATTTATATATATATATATATGAGATAATTTGAATATTTCCTAAAATTTTCGAAGCAATTTGTGAATTTTAAATCACTTAAAAAATGTTTGAAAAATTTGGTCCCATAGGGTTCAATGTATTTCATTTTCTTCAACCCAGGTTCAATCCAAAACTAATTGGGTGATATTATTCATTTACATTCCCATATGTCCCACAAACCATCTCAACATATTAAAATTTCATTTTGATGAAGTCATTTTTATACTAATTACGAATGGACAGATAGACAGGCAGACACAATGAACAAAGTCATAAACACTGTTCAACTATGTTGTAAAGTGTTAAAAAGAGGTTGTCAAGTAGTAGAATACCTAATCTCTAATCCTAATCTTAACAATAACTGGTGGTAGCATTCAACACACATTGGGAAAATATTCAGGATATGGAAATTGCATTAAAGGACTGTAATTCCAATTCACTACACTTATTTGTTTAATGAGCATGTCACCACTACTCTTTTACAACCCTTACTCTTTGGAAAATTGCTTGATACTAAACTTTACAAAATACATTTTAGCATGATATGAAATTGCAAATTCTCTTGTCATTAGTTTAGCTCTGTTAATTTTAAAATGTTTTATCAGTATCTGAGTTTTAAACTCATTTCTTTTTTCATTTTGTATTTGGTTGATGGACATAAAAATGGGAAGACAGATACAAGCATGAAATTCTGTAAATAGATGGAAGAATAAATACCATATATACATGCATATAAGTCAAGAAATTTGTAACAAAAAAAAAAAAGCTTCAAAGTGGGGGAATCGACTTATATGCGGCGTTTAAAAAAAAATTTAAAAGTCTAAAAGTTATTTTTTCCCACAAGGCAATCCATCTTAAAACGCTGCTGTAGTAATTATGCAGTCGTACCTTCCGAATTTCTCTGCACTTCAATACTCTCCTGTGAGTCACTGCCCTCCCAATGCTCCCGACTACCAGCGAATCTCATCATAATATATATACATACAATTTGCTAGTTTTCATTCTGTGTTTATCTCTCTCTTCTCCGATTACGGCCGATTGTCTTCAACAAAAGAATGGCTCTTCTACACACTCCGTAACATGAATTATTTAAAACAATAATGCAAGATTTTAAGGTGAAAGTGTTTTTTGTTTTGTTTTTTGAAGAGAGTATCTAATAACAAATGTGCTATTTTAAGTCGATTCGGGTTTAACAGAAAAATCGACTCAAATAACAGGCAGAACCAGATATTGTTTTGATTGTGTGGTGGGTCAAGGACACTTGAGACAGGAATGCGATACCTGTTGGAAATGTTCGCGAAATCATTCAAGAAATATTGCTTTAGTAATTGATGGCATAGATGATGATGATGGATAATAACAGTGATAAATGATTTGATGATAACAAATGATAACAGTGATTTTTATGACATTGGCATAGATGGGATGATTGCTGATATTTACATGATGCGCCAATGGTTTTTTAAACTATGTGACGAGTTTGACTCAGACTATATGTTTTAGGCCTGGACTTTGGATTCTACTTGGAAAGCTACTTTGAATTCTGAGCTTATTCTCCATTGATCACAATGATGATTTGCTCATCCAAAATATCTATATGTTACATCTTACGACGGGAGAAATTTTGTGTACTGAATGCCAGGGAGTGTCTGATTTCTGGAAGCGGAGATCGAGAACAACTCAACTTTATATAATGAGATAAAACATTTGTGTTGTCATGTCACATATCATGTAAGCATGTAAATGTTAATAAAAGGTATTCATCTCACAAAATGCTTATTCCATTACACTTTAGGGAACTATAACATGAAAGCTTTAAAGACTTTCATTGACGCATCCCTTTAAAGACTTTCATTGACGCATCCCTTCTTTTCAAGTATGACTTATGTTGCCCTTTCTCAAAATATACCACCTAGCTCCATCAATCAACAGTAATTGTTCTTATAATTCAGTTTAAAAATAATTAAATGACAATTTTAGTTAATTTTCAACTAAAATAAATTATTGTGCATTAATTTTCAAATAAAAAATCTTTATATTTCAAATTACATCTGAATTCTGTAGTATTTATTAGTTTTTATTTTTAATTTAGTTGCTTGAACTGCCAGAATCATTTGGAAAACTCAGCAATTTGGTGTCTCTGGATTTGTATCGCAATAAATTGAAGAAAATACCTGCTACCTTAAATCTCTTAAAATCATTAAAACAGTTAGATTTAAAAGAGGTAAATCATATTTTATGTCAGCTATGTTATCTTCTATGTATTTTAAATATTTTAATTAGGTTTGTGTGCTTTTCCTTATTAAATTCACTATGTCCAGTTGTATGTTGATTGAAGAAGCTTACCTTCTAATTTTAGCCTTCACCAAATTCTAACTTTTCTTCATTTTTTTTTTAAATATATTTTCTTTATAAATAAGACTTTTTCAAGCAAATTTTATGCAAGTTTGGCTATTTTTCGTATATAGACTTTTTATGAACTAAAGATGCATTTCAAAACATAAGTATTGCTCACAATAGTAAAACACAAGTTTAAAAGCATGTGAGAGGTCTCGCATTGTAATTTTGGACACAATGAACTGATCTCCTTTGGCATCCATAAAGAAATTCGATTATATTTTGGTATGCTGAAACAAATCTTTGTCCCAGATGAAGGAAAGGGTTCTGGATTGGACTAGGTGTGTTTTTTGGCTCGACCAATTTTGAAGTTAGTGGTCCTAGTTCAGTAATGATGGGATGGGGTGGAAATCAACATATTAAAAAAATGACCACAGAAGACCCTGATTTTCTGTAGAAAATTATAAAATAATATATCTTAATCTATATTAATAAAATGCAATGTCTATGTGTTCATTATTCCTGTACAACAATAACCAGGTCACGCTCGGTTATGAAATTTGACATGCATAGATAGTGGCGAAGCGTCAAGTGTTGTGGTGTCGAGTGTGGATACTCGTATCTACCCAAATAATTTATAACAATTAAATAATTATCCAAAGTATTTATAAAATATTATGTCCAATATTTATTTTAGATATATATAATTTGAAATAAATGTCTAAAAATTTTTTCTGTGTAAATAAATTCATACGGATATCGACAGATTGTTGCTCTGCTTAGAACCTGTGTCCTCGTTTCTGCTTGCATTGAGTGAGTGAGAGAGAGAAAGGGATATTTTTCAAAGTGTCTCTACCTGTCAATGTTTTATTGAAAGCTGAAAAAATATACTCATACTGATTCTACCATACCTACAACAGTGCTCAGATAGATGTATCTATCTGCATTACACACATTTACCACTTTTGAAATCTTTGAGGTTATTTTTTAGATTCTGAACCTTACCCATCCAGCCCGTTTTGGGCCCACAATAGTAAAGTGCTTGTCTTTTAGAAATTATTTAAAAACTGTAGTAGCTATAGATAGCTCAAATTAGGCATATCTTGCCTTTCGTATATTTTGAATTTTAAACCTTACTAGTCCAGCCTGTTCTGGATACATAATAGGAAGTTGCATGGTTGGAAGAATAACTCGAGGACTGAAACAGCTGGAATGCTTATATTAAGCATATCATTGCCTTTGGTGGTAATGTTTTAATTCCTTGGATTTTGAATTTTATTATCCAGCTCAGTTTGAGCGATGTAAGTTGTATGTTTTATAGTAATGACTTGAGAAAGGGAACAGTTCATCCTCATCATCAATGGACTGACGACCCACTGTAGGCCTTGGCTTTTCCACAGAAAATTCTTCCAAGCTGTTCCATTTGAAGCAGTGCTTCTCCAATTTTTAACCTTTAACACCTCAAAGTATTTGTCCACACAATTGATCCATCTCAACTTCGGCCTTCCTCTATGTTTTTTACCAATCGATGTGAACATAAAAAATTTCTTTGATTTTTTGGTTATACATTCTTAGTAAATGTCCTGTCCATTGCATTCTGTTAAGTTTAATATATTTAACTATGTCTGAAGATAATCTAATTTGTCTAATTTGTATAGTCTGATTGTCTAATTTATATAGAGTTCAAAATTGTATTTTCTTCTCCAAATATAATTTTCCTGAATTCCACCAAAAATTTTCTCTCAAAGATATAAAGTTCCATGTTTCTGAAGTATAAATTAAGGTAAGTCTTATGAGTACTTTATACAGCTGTAATTTTGCTCTACCAATCGAGTGTGATCAAAAAAATATTCTTAATCAATAAAACATCGATTTGCAGCTATAATTTGTTTTTGGATTTCTAAACTAATGTTATTTTTACAGTTTATTTGAGATGCAAGGTAGTTAAAATGCTTGACAGATTCGCATTTGTTACAAACCAACATCAAATGAAGGGAATAGACTCACTTCTAGTAAAAGCCATGTAGTATTTAGTTTTGTCTTGGTTAATTTTCAGATTCATTTTATCAGCAGCTCTTTCAAAAGTCTCCTTCGGGTCATTAGTGGTTCTGGCTATAATATTGATGTCATAAGCATATGCGAGAATTCAAATAAGTTTGTAGCTATGCAGTATAATATTTCCTTTAGTGTTGATATTTGAATGTCTAATTACTTTCTTCAGGGCTAGGTTGAAAAGTAGACAAGAAAGTGCATCTAACTGTCTAACACCATTTTTTATAACACCAAAGCAGCTTACAAAGCTAAAATTAAGCATATGTTATCTTTCGTTACGTATTTTGATTCTTTAGATTTTGAACAATACTGGTCCAGTCCGTTCTGGTCTAATAGGAAGTTACATGCTTTGGGATATAACTTGAGAACTGAAGCAGCTAGAAAGCTCAAATTTGGTACTCATTGTCTTTGTGATATATTTACTTTGGATTTTGAGACCCGCCATAGAAAAGTACATGTTTTGGAGGAAATTCAAGTGAGCAAAAAGCAAATTTTAAAGATCCACACAAACATTTACTTTAAAATGAAGTAGAAAGTAGAAAATAAATTAAAAACATTTTAGTTGCTAATTTTGGTTCCTGGTTTTATGTCTCTCCATATTATTTTATAACACTTCACCACCAATGATCAAAATGTTAAAAATATCTTTGTAAACAAAACATTCGATTTAGCAAATAAAATCATTATTGAAAGGTTGTGTTTCTAAAAAATGTAAAATGAGTGCTTCCAATAAAAGTTGCCCAGTCAGCCAATAACAGTGCAGCAATGTGCCATGCAGCCCATGTTTGGCCTGAGAGTCAGACCAGCCCGAAATTTTAATTACGCCACCATTGAAAACCTCTAATGATAGATAGCCAGTACAAGTCCTTATTACTTAACAATGTGCTGGCCCCTATTTAATTTCTGATAAGTTGCCAGCCCCTATTCAGTCCTGCACCAATCAAACTATATCATCAAAAACATGTGGATGTTCTCAACCCATGATTATAATTGGATAATTATGTTCATTAGAATGTTTTCTATGTTGATTGGAATTCTCTCGAACCAAAGCAGCCCTTAGACCCAGTGGCATTTGCCAGTAGGCCAGTCCAACCCTGGAATGGTTGATTACAAGAGTCAATGGATAACAACACAGACTATCATCATTTTGACCAATCACCACCTTGATGTGAATATGGAGAAATAGAAAAGTATTAACCATACTGAATTCTGGAAATGTGCTCTAAAATGGTTATTGTAAAGTTTTTTAAGGTTATTGTAAAGTTTTTTAATACATTTTATTAACAATGAAGAAATCAGTCTATTTTGCAAAGAAAATTTTCAAAATTCAATAAAATTTGCAATTTTTCTTGCATGTAACAGTTATAATATTGGCATGAGGCCTATAAAAAGGTATTTTCTTTGGCAGTATGCATATGTACACTTGCCTAGTTAGTAAATGTATACGAGGGCCAATACTTGAGTTTTTAGAATGTGGCAATACCAAAAATAACAGCTTTCAGTGCAGATGATTTTTTAAAGTTTAAACTTCCAGTTGAACATTGGCTGTTAAAATACGAGAAATGCTAAAATTATTTTATGGCATTGTTTTGAAATTAATAATGTAGTGACAGAACATGGATTTAAGTTGAAGAGATTTTCAAGCTATGATTTATATTTCCCATGGGGGTCAGCCCGGGGAAGCCTGCCCCACCCCCCACCCCACCCCTTGGGCTGACAAAGCAAAAAGTGAAGGGCGCTGTTAGCACAAGGGAGAACTAGGTCTGCCTTTGAGAAAGTACCAGATGCTCTGAAGAGTGACGTCACAGGCTCCTCCCTGCCCCTATATAAACAGTGAACGGCGGGGAAGCCGCTGTTCACTCGGAAACTTCAGGATTTCGTTTACCCAGTGAGAAAATTGTGGAAGTGTATGTAGATCATGCCAACGCTTCGCGAATTAAGTGTTGCTGTAAGTTGAAATAAAGTGTGACGTTACGACACAGTGTGATAACAGTGAATTGGTAGTTTCGGAACGAGGACCTGCATGGTGAATAGGTGAATTTAATAATGGTCCTGAACTTTCAACTGATCTAACAGTGAAATACATCTTTAACGATCAGTGTGTGTGTGTTTATGTGCGTATTTCGGCTATTTAGCAAATTTTGTGCTTGAATAACTGAGGAGCAAGGTAAAAAAAACGACACTGAGTGAAAAACGAAAAGGGCTAGGCCTACAGACACTGGGAAATTATTTTTAAAAAAAAAGTAAGATTGAAAATAGTGATGTTTACCTGAGTTCTGGTTACATTGATGAGACTGCAGTCGAAGTAAGCAACAGCCGTGACCCCGGGCTGTCTTCAAACGCTTGTGAGGAAGTAAAGGTAGGCCAAAACACAATATCAAACACAGTTGAAATGGAAATTCTGACTGCAGATATTTCTAATTATGTCAAGAAATCTAACCTCACTGATGAAGATAGGATAACAGCGCTAAAAAATCTTTGGGAACCATATGCGAATTACATTTTTCCTGTCACTGTCACTGGTGCTGTATCAAGTCAAGGAAAACCTCACCACACTCAGAAGTTCTGCTCATCTTGGCTGAGTAAGCATAACTGTCTAGCTTACTCAAAGGCAGAGGACAGTGCCTATTGCAAATTTTGTGTTCTCTTTGCACCCCATGAAGTCGGCACAAGCCTCAAGTCAACTTGTTTCAAAAGAATTTAATAATTGGAAACAGGCCTTGGAGAAATTTAGCCAACATGAAACGTTTTTCTATCATAAGGATTCAGTTCTCAAAGCCGATGAATTCTTAAGGGTCGCGGAAGGAAAAATGGTTCCTGTTTAAACAGTTTAGTTTAAGGAAAACGGTTTAGTTTAAGATCGACACAAGCCACAGGTCAACTTGTTTCAAAAGAATTTAATAATTGGAAACAGGCCTTGGAGAAGTTCAGCCAACATGAAACTTTTTTCTATCATAAGGATTCAATTCTCAAAGCCGATGAATTCTTAAGGGTCATGGAAGGTAAAACGGTTCCTGTGGATCAAGTAATGGACAGAGGCAAGCAAAAACAAGTTTTGCAGAATAGGGCTATTCTTAAACCTATTATCAAAACAGTGATTTTTTGTGGAAGACAAGGACTGGTCATGAGAGGACATAGAGACTGTGGGATTTTGACGTATTGTCAGAACCATGCCAAAGCGAAGGAAATTTTAGAACCCTTTTGCGACTCCGAGTTGATGCAGGAGAAGAAATACTGAAAACTCACCTACAAGATTGTGCAAAAAATGCAACTTGCATAAGTTGGAATATACAAAATGAGATTATTTCAGCATGCAATGATTCCATTATGAAGCACATAGCAACTGAGGTGAATGAGGCCAAATATTTTGCGGTTTTATGTGACGAAACCACAGATATTGCAACGGTAGAGCAAATGACACTTTGCATTCATTATTTGAAACGGTTTGATACAAATGATAAGTATAAAATTGAATTTAAGATTGTGGAGAACTTCCTTAAGTTTGTGCCCCTGACTGAAACTGCAGGTCGAGCAATTGCAGATGCTGTTCTTAAAGGCCTTGCAGACTGCAACATTGATATGTCTTTCCTCCTTGGACAAGGGTTCGATGGAGCTTCTGCAATGAGTGGGGAGTACAATGGCGCCCAAGCAATTATATATGAGCAACACCCCAAAGCCCCCTACGTTCATTGTGCAGCACACTGTTTGAACTTAGCCATAACATATTCATCTAGAGTTCCGGATATCAAATTGCAACGTACAGACTCCTAAAGAATACTACAGACTTTCTGTTTTCATTCCATGCATTGATAATTTCATCACTCACCTCCATGAAAAATTTCTCAAACATAAGGAATTTCTACAAAGTTTTGCATCTGTCGTTCCAAATGGAAGGCAGCCAACACTGGAAGAAAACGAGATTTGTTGCCTTATCAAGGAAATTTGCAGATGATTTAAGACCTGGATCAGATAATACTCTGAAAGCTGAACTACATCTGTGGTACATGAAGGTCTCTGCATTGAATAAGGAAACTAAAAGCCCAATCGAACTGCTTAACTTTTGTGACCAAAGGACCTTTTCTACTGTGTTTGAACTTCTAAAAGTGTATGCCACCCTCCCAGTATCAACAAGTAGTGCTGAGAGGTCATTCTCCACAATGAAGAAGTTGAAAACTTACTTGAGAAATACTATGAGTGAAACTAGACTGAATGGACTTGCGTCAATGAACATTCACCGTGAAGTAGTAATTGATCCAGACCAGATAATAAATGCTCTGGCTACAGAGAAGAACAGGAGGCTGGACTTCGTTTTATGAATATGTATAGATCATAATTGAATAATATAACAATACGTAATCATAAGAGAATGGTTGAAAACAAGTACACAGTATAAGCAGACCAGAACAAATAATTTTATCTTCATCTATTTCTTAATTTGTGTTGTATAAATATCTACTACTTCTTCTTCTAATCATTTAATTATCTTGCACTGCACTGCAGAATTGTTAGTAATTTGATAAAAATAAATGTACGAAAAAAGACAACCGCCTTGTTAATTGATATGGCCTCTGACCATTTTTTCTTCAAAAATTTATCGAGGAGTCAGTGCACCACTGCCCCCCCCCCCCCCCCTCCCCTTAGGAATATTCTAGGTGCGCCACTGATCTGAGATGAAGGAAGTAAGATTTGTTTTTCACTTTTAGTTGACGAAACAAAAAATTGTGTTTAAGAAGTTGTTCTTATTTTCCCTTGTATTGCATAATTATTTGTAATTTTATTAATCCTTTCTTGCATGTTTAGAATGAATTTGGCTTAAGCTCTGATGAAATTCCTGAACTTAATTATTCAGCAAGATATTGTGCACGTAATCCTGAATTGCAAAATAATTGGCGTGGCCGAAAAAGGGAGGATATTATGGATGAACTTTGGGTGAGTTTGACTAATATTTATGCTTGCAATTTTCAAAGTGATTGTAATTATATTTTCACAGTATTTTGCTAGTAAAATCATGCATTAGTCTGATTATTTAAAATTTATGTGCAGTTTTTGAAAGAATGTAATTACTCAATATTTCCTGCCATTGTTAGATTAAAAAAAATAAAATGCAACTTAAGTAGCCCTGGAATGTTTGAACAAGTATAGCCAACTAATTTATTTTTGTACTTATTTAAATACAACACATATTAAGAGACTTAAAAAAAAACGATATTAAATATAATTTTATAATATTAAGTTTGAAAAACACTGTTAATCAGTTGAAAAATGAGTTATGCAATTCAAATAATTGACTAGTTTATTCTGCTTTGTATAATTGACTATTTTAAATTGGTAGCAAAATTTGCTAGTGATCAAAAATGCTAATAGCAAAAATATTTTTTGACCAGCAAAAGCAAATAAATAATTTCACGACATGGAAACAGTCAATGTGCCTGCTAGAAAGTGAACAATGATTCAAATTTTGGGGAAATTTAAAAATTCAATGAATTTTTCTTATCCTAGCTGAACATATGAGTGAGATTTTAAAAATTGAGTGAGAATTCAAAAAATTTTGTTCCAGTGAAACAATTCTAATTTATAAACATTTGCAATTTAGTTAACTAATATACAAAATGGCGAAAGATAGTTCAATTAAAGTGCCATTTTTTAAGTTTGATAACAAAATTTCAGTAGGTGCATTTGTGCTCCCGCAAATGTGCCCCTCCTCAGAATTTTGTTGAGACACAGCTCAAATAAATTTATAGGAATTCAGTTTAAAAATACTATTTTAAATGTTTAGCAACAGGTAACAAGATTTTAGTAGAACGAATATGTTTCCTGCGGACACCGGAATTGCGATATTATTTCTCAGCATTTTGGCAAAGGATAACTTAGTAAATTTCTGGGATCAATTAAAAAAATGCTATTTTTGATATTTAGGGACACGATTTTAGCAAAAATAATATGCCTCCCATGGATACAAGAATTACGATCTTTTTGCGAATCTCGACAAAATTTTGGCATGATTTATATGTTTTATAGATTGTAGGAATATCATTCTAAAAATCCATAATGGAAATTCTGTAGAAATCTGTAAAAAATCAAAGTATTTGCACTGTTTTATCGAGAGAACGGGACAAATTGTGATCTCCTTTAAAAATTATGAGATTAGCAGCTATGAAATTGTGATAAAATTGTTAATGAACTAGCATGCTAAAATCATTGAATATCATCAAAATAACTGGAATATTTCATTATTAGTTGACAGGTCCGTTGAATTATTTTTCTTTTCCTTTGATGTATAAGATGGACGGAAGTTCAAAGAGCCATTGCTCCTTTTACCTGTGTCAGCTCTAAATTTATAGCTCCAATATTTGCTCCATCAGATAAATTTAAAATGCAGATAGGATTGACTATTTACATATGTAATTCCATTCTGCTTTACAGCTTACAGTGCCATTGCAGATAGGCACTCAGGTTAAAAGATCCACACGTATTCCATCACATTCTGCCTGGGAGATAAATGGTCAGTGAACTCAGTCAAAGTCAGTTAACTCTCTCTAAATGCAATTATCTGATGATGAAGGGTGATTAAAGGAAGGAGGATGAAAAAAGGGAGCACAGTGTGTCAAGAATTGAAGACATGTCGTAAATTTTTATCATGTTCCTTAATCACTGAACTGAAAGGGGAAGTTCAAGAAGCATTTGAACAGAAGGAAATATCTTTATTCATACTACAAAAAAACATTGCACAGCAATTTTTAGTGTATGAAATTCTCTAGAAAAGTGTGAGATTCTCGCACTGTAACGGAAACTTGTGGAAAATGAATAAAGAAATCGATTTTGGGGAAGGAGAGAAAATGCAAATGAACCAGAAAAGGCAACTAGCAATCTTTGCTACTGCATTTTCCTGTTACTAGCATTTCATTTTTTTAACTAGCAATTTGCTACTTGCTCTACGAGAGTACACCCTGTTGTACATAATTATGAGCAACGTGGGTATTGTGATGGAATCATAAATTTGGTTGGGATAATTTCTTGTATTTCAAAAATTTGTAAGAATCAAATTCATCTCATCAGTAGTTAACATCTATACTATCGGGTCTTTAACTTATCAATTCAGAATTAAAATTAAATGAGAATTGCTATTCTTTTACAATGATAATTCCTGCAAGATTCCGATTTTGTACTGTTTTATTCTAAAGTTTCCATTGTTTAAATTTGATTTGTTTGTTTTCTTTAGACTCCAATTCTAACAAACATGCCTTTTTAACAGAAAGATGCAAGATTCTCTTATATAGCATATTTGAACCACTGCTCAAATTATCTTTAACAGAAAATGAATTTTCTTAGACAACTTTCCTAGTTATGTGCTCAGGATTACTCCTTGTTCTAGTCTCATATAGTCGCAGGTGTTACACTTGATAACTAGTGGGCGCAGTAGCCCAGTGGTTAGTGTGTGGGAGTTGCACTCGGTAGGTCCGGGTTCGTTTCCCACCGCTGCCAAAACTACTGCCGTGTTCACACAGAGTACAATCACGTTTAACATGTGGGTCCGTAAGTATTTCCGAGAGGTTGGTGGTATTGGGAAGGAGGGTACGGTCCCTGTGGATGCCTCCCCCACTGGGTTCCGGTCTAAATTGCATGGCACTTCCTGGCCGTCCAAATAGTTACCTTATACCTTTATGGTAGGTCTGACGGTCTGGATCTCAACAACAACAACTTGATAACTAGCCTCATGTGGATAAGAATCTCCCTTATGTGAGATCCCGTATATACAATATTCTCAAGCCATTAAGGTTTATGTAGTTGGTTATGATCATTGCCAGAAGATGTACCTTCAATCCAGACAAACAAGTTTATTTCTGTGAGTTGATGTACGCTGACACTTTAAATTGTTTTATTATTATTTTGGTAATGTAGTTAAACATGTATGAAGTGTGTTAAATACTAATAGAGTTATAATCATCAGAAATTGAAGGTGTCCACAGATTTCTAAACACAACTCTGTGCATAAGAAATACATTTGAATTCGTATTTTTTTTAATATTTCGCACAAAGTTGAAAATACTAATACATTTTAATTAACTCATGGTACAGATTAAAATATTAAGAAACAATTATTTTCAAAATATAAATTGCATTATGAAATTAAACCGAAATAGTATTTTGTTATAGGGATTTTAAATTTGTTTATTAATATAGTCTCATCAACTTCTAATGTTATTATTTTTGGCATGTCATGTTTTGCATTTCAACATAATCTTTAACATGCTATCCGTTTGTGTATTGATATGGACACAAAAACGTCAGAACAAATTCATATGTAGGTTATGTAATAAAGGGGAACTAGATAGACTTTTTTGGAATTTGTATAATTAGAACACAAATTATTCAAAATTTAAGATTTTCATGGAATTTTCTTCTATTGAAACCAATTATAATTCCCGGAACAATGATAATAGTATAATCTTGTGAGATAGTTTGAACTATGCTATTGTGTGTGTGTGTGTGATGTAAGTTGTATTAAAATAGTATACTTAAAGCAAGTCAGTGGCATCTAATTCATTGGCATAACTGACCTGTTGCCAACTTGAAAAAAAATTAAAGAATTTTTAAGAAAGAAAGTTTAATGAATTACAAGCAAAAATACATAGAAAAATATTTTTTTATTTTTCATTCTGATACTAATTTTGATGTATGTAGGCCTAAACAATTTGGAATATGAATGCATGAAAAAGTTGAATAGAAACTTGCATTCCAAATATTTCCCCATGTGTGTAATATGTATAATGTCAATGGCAAATCTCTGTATCTGTGTATTCAATTTTTATGCACCTCAAGAAGGTCTTAAAAACCTGGCATCATGGGAAATTTAAATTCAAAATCTTGGAAGAAAATTCATTAAAAATTGCATTTTGTCATTAAAAATCTGAAAACATTTAGTAACAACCTGTAAAATAAAGCTTTATTTTATTGCCTTGAAAGATTCAAAGTATCTCTATAAGCATATTTTTTCTGGTGTGCTAAAATCCAAAATTTTGATTTCATGGTGGATCAAAATAAAATTTTCTAATATTTCCTGTTTTTTTTTTTTTTTTAAGTTAATTACTAATTATAAATATATTTTACAAAATAAAATGATGATCATACTACAAAATGTTATAATTTTTGGGTGGAAATTTACAAAAACTCAATGAGTTTTATTTTGAATATAAACTCTGGAATAGCAGTATGTCAGTGTCATTCCATTGTTAAACAGTTATAATGTTGTGTTCTATCCACATGTTCTAATTTGAGTTAATCTAAACATTATAATTTTTTATTAAATTTTAATGGTCTAAACATTATAATTTTAGGTAAATGAAAGTGAACTAAGAGATGCTAAAGATGGTGAAGGCGATGTGTTGAGCTATGCTTTGAAATATTCTTCATCTCTGTGGAAAAAACATGGTGAAGAGCGAAATAGAAATGCAGTCACTTCTGAAAGGATAGATGGGTGTATTGAAGGTCTGAACAATGCTTCTCTTAATGAAGAATCAGGTAAATCTTTTACTGTGCATATTTACTTTTCTCATAGCACATAAACTCCTGTTTGTAAAAATTGTAATACCATAAAAGAATCATCAGAATTGAATGAAATTTATTCCACAAATGACCTGTATTGATACAAATGAACCATTAAATTTACAAAGCAAAAACAACAAAGTTACACATCAAAAATCAGTATTTGGTAAAGCCACCATGCACTGCAATGAATGCTTCTATATGATGTAGCAGCGAATCAAACAAATTTTGAATTTTTACCCAAGGAAGAGAATACCAGATTGCTTCTATCTAAACCCAATGTTAAGTTGTATTAACTATATGATAAGCATCACAAGTGAGACGCTGACCAACAAAATCCCAGACATGTTCAATATGCGACATATCCTGTGAATAGGCAGACCAAGGAAGAAGCTATATCTGTTGTGCTGAAAAGAAATCTTAAATGTTCCTAACAACATGTGGACAGGCATTGTCTTGTTAAAATATAGCTCCAGGAATGTGTTGAAGGGAGGATACACTTTTGTGCTCCAGAACTTCTCAAATGTACCTGTTGCTGTTGAGATTACCCACAATTCTTAGGAACTGAGATCGTCCATGATACCCAATGGCTCCCCAGACTATCACTCTTGGTGTTCGTCTAGTATGACCTTGCATAACGTACTCCGGAAGGTGGTGTTCACTGCTATAGTGTCTAATGGGGATGCAGCCATCACTGTACCCCAAATAAAAGTGGTATTCATCACTTATGCCACATTTCCGTACCATATGAAAGGCTGTTTCATCAGTGAAAATAGGGATCATAAACAAATTGTTGATGGAAATTGTTTAGATAAAATAAAGTACTTAAAAGTACTTAATTATTGAAAAAGTACTTAGTTACTGTAAAGTTCTTAAGAATCCGTGATTGCATCGTGAGCCTACACAGAATTCACAAAAATATCTCCTATGTATTATCATCTTGTTTTTTCCTTTTTGTCATATGACACAAATTTACATCTCTAATTTTATATATGGTCCCCATTCACAATGTTCAATTTTCAATTAAATATAACTCACTCAATTTTAAAGATTCAGATATGCTGGGGGTTTTTTAATGACCTTGTTGCATTAAAAATACAAAATTTCTAATTGGCCAAATTTGTCTAAGGAGATTGTATAAAAATTTAAAAAGTGTAACTTTTTGAAAATTAATGAGATCGCTGTTTCATTAAGATAATCTTATTTCCTACCTTACTTTCAACATTTTTGCAATTTACATTGCCCACTCATCTCCAACAGGTAAAGAATTAAAGCATGTTTCAATCTTTTTGGGACACCCTCTATATATATATATATATATATATATATATTGCACACACACACACACACACACACATATATATATATATATATACTATATACGTGGTGTCCCAAAAAGATTGAAACACTCTTTAATTCTTTACCTGTTGGATATAAGTGGGCAATGTAAATTGCAAAAATGTTGAAAGTAAGGTAGGAAATAAGACTGCGTTAATTAAATGATCCTCCCATTAATTTTCAAAAAGTTACACTTCTTAAATTTTTATCCGACCCCCCCCCCCCCCCCCCCCTTAAACAAATTTGATCAATCAGAAATTTTTATTTTTAATGCAACAAGATCATTAAAAAAACCTTATATCTGTATCTTTAAAATTGAGTGAGTTGTATTTAATTGAAAATTGAACATTATGAATGGGGACCATATATCAAATTAGAAATGTAAGTTTGTGACATATCACAAAAAACATAAGACTGGAGGATAATTTTAATTATGTGCCTTAACCGCGTAGTAAGTACCACTGCTTTATATGATCTCTGTCTGTGTAATGCTTTATTTAAATGCATTTATGATAAAAAATTTTGACATATATTAATGTATTTTTGATATAAACAATTTCCATCGTCAATTTGTTTATGATCCCTATTTTTACTAAAGAAACAGTCTTTCACATGGTACGGAAAAGTGGCATTAGTCAGATTTTTTCCTTTTTGCTTTTAAAGATACAGATATGCGGGTTTTTTTTAATTTTTTGCATTAAAAATAAAAATTTTATGATTGACCAAATTTGTCTACGGGGGTTGTATAAAAATTTAAAAGGTGTGATTTTTTTTAAAATTAATGGGAGCACTATTTCATTAATGTAGTCTTATTTCTTACCTTACTTTTAACAATTTTACAATTTACATCACTTATCTCCAACAGGTAAAGAATTAAAGCTTGTTTCAATCTTTTTGGGACACCCTGTATATATATATATATATATATATATATATATATATATATATATAATATATTTGGGAGGGGGGACAAAGAAGGTTACAAACAGTTTCTTTGGTACATTTATCTTTATTATTTTCAAAAACTACTGGTGATTCTCATTGATATTTCTAGAAATATAAATTTATATTTTTTTTTTTTACTTCCTGTCATCTATAATTTCTAATACAAGATTATCTATGTCCTGAGAAAATCTATAGTTGATACTTTG
Source organism: Amaurobius ferox (assembly GCA_951213105.1). Classification (NCBI taxonomy): domain Eukaryota; kingdom Metazoa; phylum Arthropoda; class Arachnida; order Araneae; family Amaurobiidae; genus Amaurobius; species Amaurobius ferox. The sequence continues at coordinate 108,437,458 of OX578148.1, read as the reverse complement.
CACTGTATGCAATACTGCTACTCATACATGCAAAACATTGATTTTGTCTTTTCTGATTAGCATTATTTCAGATTCATGTTTCTGTTATTGGAATTTAACTTTTTTCTAGGCTATCAAGGGAATTCACCAAGAAAATCTGGAACTGGGGGAATCAATGTTGATTCAGAAAACTGGGACACTGATTTGCTTGATGTTCCAAATTGTATGTAGTGTCACCTTTTACAATATAATCAAAATTATTCACCATGTGTACTTATGGCTATTGTAATGTTTTGGATATGATCTTATTTGAGATCAAATTAATCTATTTAATAAAGTTATGTTTATTGCATTCCGTGTATTATTTAGATACTTTGTTCTTTGAATGTAGACCAGTGGCTCTTAATTTTTGAGTGGTATAAAACAAATATTATATTTAAAAGTATATTTATTTAATAGAAAAGTTCTGATTACAAAGGAAAGTATTAAACATCAAAATTAAATAATTTGAGATGATGCAGACATTGCTGTAGGATTATTTTATTCTTTAGCAACTTTTAAAACTTTTAGCCACAAATTTTATTCTTTTAGTTTTTGTAAAATGAAATTTTCTGAAGTTATTTTAATGCTATATTAAATTGTTTTGTACAATTAATAGAATACTAAAAATATAGTCTTTTATGATATATATATATATATATAGTTGTTTTAGCCACAAAGTTTTAGTCATTCTAATGTTGAATTTGGCAATAAGCCGTGTAAGGCCTGGGTGGTGGATTTCTTTGATGTTGGAGCAAATTTAATATATTTAGGCAAACAATTCATTTTCAGCCAAGTTTAGTTTAGCTCTTACTTTTAGCTGCATATTGTATCAATATTTTAGTTTTTATCAAATATTCACAAAGATCTATTGCATTTGCATCTGTATAGTTTAGGTAAATTTATAAGAATAAATAAATAAATTAAAAAAAAAAAAAAAAACCTTCCACGTACATGGAATCTGTAGGAGCAAGCCATTGAAGGTTCATGAAATTGTTGATAAAAGTAAAAAATAATAATTTTTGATCCTGAAAAATCCTTGAGTTTTATTTGGCAAAACTATGGGGATTCCTGTTTTAGTGTATGGCTTAATTTTATAGAAGTGTCAAATTGCTTATGACATTATTTGAAATTTCCATAAATGTGGGTTTTTTTATTATTATTATTATTTTCATATGCTTTCAAAATAGACTATTTTGGATTTGTTTTAAAATTTTATATTGCTTTAAATGTAATTCACAGGCATGTGCCTTTATATCCGAAATATTTCACTTCATTACAGATAAGTTTATTATGAGACATATTTTATACATATATTTAATATTTGTTTGCAAAAATGTTATTTTTCTAACATATGTAGTATAATGTATAGAGAAAGCTTTGTAACAGGGTCAATAATTCAGATTCAAGTTTTCGACAGATCTACACATTTTACGCATTCTTGAACTGGAATTGAAAGTTTTGAGAATGTGTGCTAGATTTTTATGGTCTTCCTAGCATATTATGTAAATATGGAAGATTCCCTAAGAAAGTTATCCCCCCCTCTTGGTAATAAAACTGTATTTAACTCTTGTCTAATAAACGTAATTCTCCCTATCCTCCTTCCTTTCATTTAATATAGATAATATAAGTGTTCTAAAAATGAAGTTGGTGATATATATATTTTTTTTTATATTGTTTCCTTATTAACATTTAATCTACTGATAATATCATTTTTTATTCCTTTTTATCTATACATCATGTCCTTTCCCCTCTCTCACTCCATCTATAAGAAAGGTTTTGTTTTTAAACTACTAGCCTCCTTTGGCAACCAGTCTGGTAATTTTTTGAAAAGAATCTGCTTGCAGTAGATCTGATGTCATATGATCTTAGAAACAACTCATCATAGACGGTACTGAATAAGAACTACCATACATCTCTTTGCAGATACTACTCATTTACCTTTCAATAGCATGCATATTTTCTGCCTTTTGATTAAAGTTCATATAGCCTTCTAGAAGCTGACAAAATATTTCCTAAGTGTATTTACAGAGTTTTAGCAGTTTATTTAATAAAATAATTTAAAAATTCATTTTGCATATTTTGACAAAAAATAGCTTATTTTTAAAAAATTCGTAAAAAATCTAGAAAGGATTTTTGATGCGTATAACTTTATGTAAAGTACATTTTGCAGCCTTTATAATGATTTCAATTTGCCAATATTTATTTTTATTCTTTTTGCATCTCCCTCTTTATCTAATCATATTCTATACTAATACTAATTCTTTAAAAAGTACAGTTTAAACAAAAAATACTTTTTTAATTTCATACATAAGTTGCTTTTTTAAAGTCATTACCTTTTCTTTTTTTTCTTCTCAATTTAGCTACAGATGATAAATGTTCAGTTTATTCAGAAATGGATCATGAAAAGAATTTTGAAAACTTTGACTCTGATTGGGAGGATGAGAGTTTTGATAATCCTAAAAGTATGTATTTTTTACTTGTGTTTATTTGTTTTTCTCTTTAACTTGAATATTAACTCGTATTATTGCAGTTTGTTTTTATCGTATGCTTTTTAAATTTAGTGGATGAAGTTAGTTCAGATATAGCATCTGAAACTGATTGTTTGCTTTCAATTTTTGGCAAATTATACTATATCTCTTAATATTTTTTATAATGGGTTATTTTTACAGCTGTATTGAATGATTCATGCAGCTTGCAAAACTGGTTGATTTTCTATTTAATTTATCATAGTTTTTTCACTAGTGCTGTAAATCCTGCTAGTCATTTACATTTCTGCTTGATTTTAACTGTTTGTTCATAGAATCCTACTGTTTGTCATTTCCTCCTTGGCTGCATTTTCTACTCTATCGATTGAGGCTGATCTTGCTATGGTTACACAGGTTGCTCTGGGTTTTTGATTATATTTGGTGTATGTTTTTTTTTTTTCCCAAAATAGTTTTTATGCACCAAATTTTATTTTGATGTTCCATTTGAAAAATTTGTTGTGATATATATAAATTCTCAAATACCAAAGATAATTGCTTTAGAAAAGACAAATAGTATTGTAGTACATATTATGATTAGTATATGAATAAACCATGATTTTTGATTTTGACATTGCCAGAATTCACAATCGCCAACATTTTCGCCAAATTGAATTTTCATTTGCAAAATGCTACAATGGTAATCGGCAGTGTGATTGATCCCTGAGTTTAATTATATTTTACCAAGCTAAAAGCTGTGTATAAGAAAATTGAAGGGAATATGGTTATACATTGTGAAAACATAGTTTTTCACTTTTAATTTTAAAATATAAATATTACTTTCTACGCATTGAGCTAAAGGAAAGTATGGTGATAGTAATTGTGACTTGTACCACTTTTCTTGATAGATATGCTTGTAGCACTAGATTAAATAAACTTTTTACTTTAACTGATATAGCCTAATAAAAGTGTGATGATTGTGATTTAATCTCATCAAATTTTCACTTTAATTACATCATTGGGGTCCCTAGATACCAAACATGACTTTTGTCTGTCTATGGATGCAATTCATATTATTGGCCCTTTACAATCTCAACCACTAAAACAGTTTGGGAATTTGAGTGACAAATTTCATATTGTTATGAGTGTATCCTCATTAATCTTGTGTATACACACAGGATACAAGAATGAGTCCAAGTTTCTGGGTAACTTACGTTTATTCACAAGCACAAAGTAAACAGGAACAATATGCAATCAAACAGGACTTAAATGCTCCACCAATTTCACAAAATAAGCTATATTATTCTCAAAATGCTGACTGAAATAATTTCACAAAACAGCAGCTACTATTCTCAAAATATTGACAAAAGTCACAGTTCACTGTAGTTCGTATCTTGTCAACTCATCAACTTGAACTGTAAGGGAGTGATGAGGCCTTTTATAGCCTCTCTATAGAAACTTCTGGATCTCTCCATATATCCTAGACTAATCCTTATTTTGTGGAGTTTCTAGAAAATTCCGGAAGTTACCAAATTGGCAATAAATTACCAAATCTGGATACCCTTCTTTGAACTAGGGAAATTGTAGCAACCCTTGGCTCATGTCATGGACTGTGTATTCAGTGTCTAGTCTTCAAGATGCAGTGAAAGTAAAGGCACCAATGACAGAATATTATGTGCTTGCAACAATGTATAGATATGAAAACTGAAAAAAAAATCCTGAAAAATGAGTATAATTAAGTATGAAACAGGATTTTATCAAAATTGTTAGGCCTTCATAATCTCAAAAGCTGCTGATGCAATTTGGACTTAATGTGAGTAGTATACGGCCTATGTTGTCTAGATGTGAACACACAAAGAACTCCAAAAAATTTATATAGTTTAGCTATAAAACAAAATTTTGTCACAATCAGTTACCCTTCATAATCTCAAAAATCACTGAAGTGATTTGGACTAAATTTGGACGATATATTTTATGTGTATTATGTAGATGTGAATGTATAAAAGAAATTTTTAAACATCTTTATTGTTTAGCTCAGATGTCAAATGCCCACTTGTGTCTCAGGATTGCCCAGATCCTCTCCTTTTTTTTTCTAAAAAGGAAAAGGAATCGGTCTAAATTATTCAGATCTACTGTATACATGACCTGTATCAACTTATTTGATAATTTTCTATACATATGCATACAATTTATTACATTATGATACAAAATATAAATTTCGGCTAATTCCTTGTCTAACCAATCACATCTCTGATAATTACAGATTCACTTTTTAACACTTTACAACATAGTTAAAAAGTGTTTATGACTTTGTTCATTCTGTCTGTCTGTCTGTATGTTCGCACGATAACTGCCGTAAAAATGACTTTATCAAAATGAAATTTTAGTATGTTGTTCAGACGGTCTGTAGGACCTATGGGTATATAAATGAATAATATCACCCAATTAGTTTTGGACTGAACTCAGGTTGAAAAAATGAAATACATTGAACCTTATAGGACCTAATTTTTCAAACATTTTTTAAGCAAATTTAAAATTCACAAATTGCTTCGAAAGTTTTAGGAAATATTCAAATTATCCCATAAAAAATATGAAAATAATTTCAGCAAAATATATTCTGTTGTTTTTTAAATAAAAATTAAAATAATAATGACACCCATATTATATGAAAAGATTGTGACCCACTTCAAAATGAAATATGGCATCCATCTTGTGTCAAAATCGTGATTTTTAAAGTTCTTTTTAATTTTTATTTAGTGTTGTATCTGTCCTAAAACCGCTTTATTTTTGCTTAATTTCTGTGCATCTACATTCTGAAATAACGTAATTACAATATATTTGAGTTTAAATGATCATCCAACTTTGATTATTTCTACAATGAAGCCTAATTTTCACTCATGGTGAATGTAAACACATAAAGATGTAGGATGAGTTGTATAAGAATTGCTGAATTTCTTTAACACAAAATTATTTAGCTCTGGAGTCTGCAATATAGCTGATATGAATGAAACATCTATTGATTTTACATAGAGAATAGACGATTTTATAGTAGACTTTTTCGATGAAGTTTTAAGCATAGAGTTAAATTACTTTTACCTCCATGGTTTAAAGTTTTTAAATAAAATAAATTATTGTAGTATTGGGATGAATGAAAGGAATGGAATAAAAGCGTATGAATGAAATATATGCTGCTTTTACATAGAAAGCCAGGTGATTTATATTTCAATGACGTCATTTGATTAAAGTTCATTTTTTTCGATGAAGTTTCAAGTTTTCATATGTAATAAATTATTGTAGTATTGTGATAATTTTAAAAATATTACCACTGAATGTATCACATTTTAGAAATGTTTAAACCAGGTAACTTATATTTGAATGACGTATTTGAATAAAATTAATTTTTTTCGATGAAGGTTTAAGTTTTCAAATATAATAAATTAATGTAGTTTTGTGATAATTTTAAAACTATTACTGATGAATGTATCGCATTTTAGAGATGTTTAAATAAAATTGCATTGCAGTTGTAAAGTGTTTCATAATCAATGCTTTATGCATGATTAATCTTTCTTGTTATAAATATTAATTAGTTAAAAGATCATTAATTTATCTTCTTAAACAATATTTTAATTAAAATACTCTTTTCATATACTTAATTTTAAAAATAAATGCATATGTCAAGCATTCTCAGAATACTACATGACTATGTACAATACCAAAATAATAAATACGAACACTGTAGTTCTAATGAGCAGCAGGTTACCGATCTTTGACTTTAAGAAACATCTAATATCAAATCTTTCTGCAGTTTGAATACCTCTAATATTTTTCCCGTGGACCATCATCTGAAACTGTTCTGTTGATCATTGAAATTTATTATTTATGTGCTTATTCTATTCATATTTAATTTTCATAGATTTTGAAAGAATTTACAAGCATCCTGTCACCAGTAATGCAACATCTACATTTATTCCTTCAGACATTCATGCATCTCCTATATTGGGAAGTGAAGTTTGGCATGAAGTCGTAGATGGACAATTTGATGATGCTGATTTATGATAAATATTTTTATAAGTTGGTAATTGTTTTATACCATCAAAAGTTGTTTTAAATCTTTAAATCAAGTTTGGAAAGCTAACTTTAAATAGTTATATTTTCCTTAATTTGTTTTAAATTTATTGTGAATAACTTTTATACAGTATTTCCATTGTATTTATTACTCATGCCATGATTTAAAACCAGTTTTGCTTTAATTTATTTTAGTTAATCATAGTGCTATGCATTTAGGTATTTATTTTACCATTATCACCATCAACTGATCCTTATTTAATTACAAAGTAATCATATTTTCTCTTTGAAAACAGGTATGAGTGTTTTTGTTACAAAACTTTTTTACATACACTTAGTTTCAAATTAATAAGTATTATTCTTTTTGTTATGTATGCAATTGATTGGATCTGCAGTTAGTTTCATTGTGCTATTTCTTATTCTATAAATATGAATTGAAATTTATCATTGTAATTGCCTTCATTTATTAAAATGCATGTATATCATTTGTTTTTTCATTTTTTGATTATTATTATTACAATAAAAACATAAAGGTCCCCAATATCTTTAAAAATATCAAATAATAGTTCTAAACTCTTTGAGTTGACTTCTGATTTATTTAGAAGTTTACAATTTCTAAAGCAAAACATTTTCTGCAATGTAGCAAAATGTAACTACGACTTGATAAATATATTTCATTAACTGTTTAGGTATTACAGTGTTTTTATTATGAAGCCATCATATTGTGTGCAATTATTTCCTTGAAAATATGTTTTATCTTATAGTCCTAGAATATATATATATATATATAGAGTATCCCAAAAACATTGACCTTGGCTTTTATTCCTTAAATATTGATCTTAGACATATATAATAAATTGCAAAGTTCTGTAAAAAAAAGGTGCAGAATTTTATGAAATTTGTTAACATTTTCAAGAGAATTAAATTTTAAGAAATACAAAATTTAAATTTTTATATGGTCCATATGCAAAACATTTCCAGTGAGTAAAATGTGCCCCATACACTAATAAGATGATGTACAAAATTTCAGCATTTTATCATAAAAAGTCCCAGAGACATGAAAAGACAAAAATGCTGACTTAAACCATTTTTCGATCCATAGACATGGGTTCTCAGAGGGAAAAGATCATGTTGGTATATCGCGTTTCAGGAGTCATACACAAATTACGAAAGAAAACAATGATTACATAAATAAATAGTAATTTTGCTATTTATTGGTACAAAATATCTACACTGTTTAAAAAAAGTAATTTTACATAAAAATTACTTATAAAAATTATTAAGTTTGTTCAAAATGTTTTCCATCCATGCCAAAGATCCATTAAAGATAAGAGGCAGATATTATTTGCCCATGATGCATTTCTATGTTGCGTCATTTACACTTTTGCTGTTAACATTTACATTTTAATTTGTAATTAATCCCTCACCAACTTTGTTTAAACGTATCTTTGGGACTTTTTATGATAAAATGCTGAAATTTTGTACATCACCTTATTAGTGTATGGGGCACATTTTACTCATTGGAAATGTTTTTGTACAGGAGTTGTATAAAAATTTAAATTTTGTATTTCTTCAAATTTAATCCCCTGAAAATTTTTATCGATTTCACAAAATTCTATAACTTTTTTTTAAGCAACTTTGTAATTTAATATATATGTGTAAGATCAATATTTAAGGAATAAAAGCTGAGGTCAATGGTTTTGTGACACTCTGTCTGTATATATATATATATATATATATATATATACAGGGTCTTTCAAAAATCCGTATAAACTTTAAAAATTCATTAAAAATCAAAAAATCATCGCATTGAGGTACGGTTTGTACCATAAGTATTGCTAGGACGGGGTTTGTTTTTTTTACGTGAAAACATTTTGTAGTTTGAAAAATCATCAATAGGTGGCGCTGAACGCATTGCAAAGACAATTAAAATAACTCACTGCACGTGTCAAATCGTATGACAAACCTAAGTAACCCCGAACAGGTGATAGTACTTTCTCCTTTCTTTAGATTTTTTCTAAATCAGAATTTTCATAAAGCATCTGATGCTGATTCGCCGCTCACGTAATACAGCTTCACTAACAAGGCTTTCTCGATCAAAGTTAACATTCTTGCAAAAGCTTCTTCTTTGCACCGTTTACTAATGAATCAAATGAAGAATCTACAGAGCACTGCAGCTCTTTTATAACAGCCTAATTTGCATACTTCTGGAAGATGTATTCGGGTCAGTGCCACCTATAGGTGATTTTTTAAACTACAAAATTTTTTCACGTCAAAAAAAAACCCCTGTTCTGGCAATACTTATGGTACAAACCATACCTCAATGCGATGATTTTTCGTTTTTTAATGAATTTTTAAAGTTTATACGGACTTTTGAAAGACCCTGTATATATAATAATAATAATAGTTTGAAAGTCCAATGAAAGAAAACTAAGAAGCTGCATATATATATATATATATATATTAAACACTAAGGGGAAGGACTTCACTCCATGTATTTGTGTAAGTACCATTTCATTATCGCAGAATTTGTTTAAGGTATAATATAAATGTAGTTAAATTAAAAAAACTTACCATTGGGTTTCCTTCATATGTTGAATGTGCAATTGCTTGTTCATTTTAAGTAAATTTTAAATCATGTAAAAATAGGATTTTTTCTATAACTCATGTAAAAATGATTGACAAAATCCCACCAAGAAAGTTGCCTTTCAAAAAGAATGTATTGCAAAATATCAAATATCACTGAAAATAATAAAATTTCAGCCTATAATCCAATTTTGTTAATGATTATAAAATGTCATTTATTGGGTTTCAAAACTGAATATTTTTACTTTACTGTAGAACTCCAATAATACCCCCCCCCCCTTCTTTTTTTTTCTTAAAGAAGATAAAATAGAAGTACAACATGATTATAATCTGATTTTGAAAAAGGAAAAAAAAATTGTTTGGCATGGATTACAATGTGATTTTTTTCAACATAAACAACAGAGCTATTGAGTCAGTATATCAAACTTCCAACTCTACTTCCTTTTTTTCTGCTCTCCAACTCCTTTTTTTTTTCTTTCTTACAGTCTAACTTTAATCACCTCATACCTTCAAAAATAGCAAATGTATTAATTAGTAGTTTTTGCACTATCTTCAATTTCTTAAATTCATTGGATGCCCTTAGTATGTATAGAAAATTCTGTGACTGTCATGATCACTGCCATAAAATATAAAAGTTTTCGGTATTTTTTCTACATTGGCAATGTCAAAACTGCTGAAATCAGCAAATTTTGTGTAATGGCAAGTATTTTTGTCTGTTCAATAGAAGATTGCATGATTGGAGTCCCATATAGTATTATGAATTTAGAAGCACTTTATTTTATCCAATTTCAATTTCAGACTAGCAAAACTTCTATTTCACCAAAGTTTATTTTTGTGTCAATCCATATTTTATTAGAATATTAATTTTTCATATCAAATTTTTTATGTGGTAAGTAATTGTTTTAAGTGATTCTTCAGATTAAGAAATGCGGATTTTAATGGTATGGGAAAACAATTTAATACAATTTACATTCTAAAACTATTAAATAGATATTTAAATTATATTCCAAAACTTTGTAGTAATCTTTTTTTTTCTTTAATGGGGAAAAGGAAAGTAAATGAGAGGGATAAATTTATGTTCTTTCATGTTTTAGAAATGAGCTATAGTGAAGACCACAAAAAGAGACTGGTAATATGCCCACAGATGTTCTATGGCAATGCAAACAATTTAAAGAAAGTTACTAATGGAAATATTATGGAATAAGAAAAAAGCCAATTTTTGAAAGAGGAATTTGAATAAGTGTGAGGTATTGTGAAATTCTATGGTAATAGTTTACCTTTTTATAAATAAATAAATTGGTATCACGTCTGAATTCAAACAATAAGATCAGGCACACAACTTTGATAGAAGGTCTTTATTACGCTTCTTATAAGATGTACAAAATAAAAAAAGACCAGAGTGCTTTCAAGCATTAATACGCTCTTCATCAGTGGCTACATGGAAAGTAAAAAGGATTGTTCATATATAGACCAGTAAAGATGACAAATTTGCATAAATATAATTAGTAAATGAACATTCGATTATCTAAAGAAAAATACACAAAAAACATAAAATATTTTTTAACGGATTCAAAAACAAATATATCTCAAAAAAAGTACAATTAAAAATACTATTTTATTACAGGAATGCAAATTCAAAAAGAACAGTCAAGTCCAATCTCTATGAGGATGATGTCAAAGATAACTATGAAGAGACTTAAAATTGCATAGAGTCGAGAATGAGTCGTCAAGCATAACTTAAAATTTGAACGGAGTCAAAATTACAAATCGACGCACAGTAGATATAAATAAAAAGGGACTCAAAAAGAAGAATATTACGTTGGTTACTACAAAATGCATTAAAAGGAAAGTGTTTTCAGAAATAGGCAGGAAATTATCATTAACAACATAATAAGCAAGGGCCGTAGAAAGTTTACCACCTTTGACATCCCGATTGTGTTCTACTAAACGGATGCCAACATTGCATTTGGTACTGCCAATATAAAATTTATAGTCACCATCGGTAGACAACAGGGGAACCACCTACACCCCAGCATAGCTATTAAAGTCATCCGTATCCCCAAGTTTATCAGAATGAATACGGTTAAATAAAGTAGCAATATTAGAGTGAGCAGGCCTGAAACCAAATTCATGACAGAACTGAATAAAGGGACGGAAAATCTTAGGATGGTACGGAAAACTAGATTTATAAGTTAAACGATCTTTTAAAGCAACAACTTTAGTATCAATTTGAGTAAATTTATGGTGAACTTATTTACGGTTATGTATAAACTCAAAAGAAGACTCTTTCATTTGAGTTTATAGATAAGATTTTTGCCCATGTTTGCCTCATTCTCCATATTCTCCTTTTTGAGTCCTTTTTTATTTATATCTACCGCACATCGATTTGTAATTTTGACCCTGTTCAAATTTTAAGTTATGCTTGGTGACTCATTCTCGACTCTATGCGATTCAAGTCTCTTCATAGTTATCTTTGACGTCATACTCATAAGGATTGGGCTTGACTGTCCTTTTTGAATTTGCATTCCTGGAATAAAATAGTATTTTTAATTGTACTTTTCTTGAGATATACTCATTTTTGAATCTATTAAAAAATATTTTACATTTTTTGTGCATTTTTCCTTAGATAATCGAATGTTCATTTACTAATTGTATTTATGCAAATTTGTCATCTTTACTGGTCTATATGTGTGCAATCCTTTTTACTTTCCATGTAGCCACTGATGAAGAGCGTATTAATGCTCGAAAGTGCTCTGGCCTTTTTATATTTTGTACGTCTTATAAGAAGTGTAATAAAGACCTTCTATCAAAGTTGTGTGCTTGATCTTATTGTTACCTTTTTATGTTTGAAGATCATATTGATAAAAATTTTCTCCAAATATAAGCATATAATAATTTTTATTATATATGCAGCAAAACACGAATTTTTATGGTAAAATATAACTAATATATACAGCTTAAAAAGAAGGAAGGTTCTTTTCTTGGAAAGGTTGCACTTGATGCCCTAAAAGACTGCAGGTTCTCTGCTTCTGGTTTAAGAGTTATAGTCTGCCTGCACCATTTTATGGTGGAAATAAACAGAATTGTAGATTTGAGAGGGAGTCAGCGGTTTGGAATCAAGTCAGAATTGGTAAAAATATACCAACTCTTCACGCTAAAATAAAATTATTTAAACATAATTTTATTTATATTTTTAACATTTTTTATTTATAATATTTTTGAAGCAATAACTTGGAAAACATCAAATGTGTGCTAGTCAAATACTATTGATATATGAAAAATTAATAAAATGGGGATTAACACAAAATTATATTTTGATAAAACAAAAGTTATACTTGTCTGAAAAAAAAAATTGTAATTAAATTTGAATGAAAAGGATGTTTCTAAATTTATAGTACTATATGGGACTCTAATCAGGCAGTCTGCTTGTTTAGAATACAACAATTCAGAATTTTACCTAAATTGCACATGAAATTTGTGAAAGATTTCAGAAATTTTTACATTACATTCTGACGTAGAAAATTGTCAGAATTTTTGTATTTCACAACGATTGTGATGGGTGCGGCATTTTCCAGGTATATGAGGGGTTTGGGGATAAATTAATTATGAAAATATAGGATCCTACAAAATCTACTAATTATTACTTTTATTCTCTATATCAGTATCGGAATCAAATAGAAACAAGAGGAGTTGGAGTCGAACAATGGGGGGAAAAATAGTCTAAAGTAGTCTAGTACAAGGTTGAAGGTACTGACTCTATAGTCCTGAGAATAACTTTTTTTAATATATAGAAATAAGAGTAGAGACAATGAAATTGGCTAAACCTAGACCTGTTTTTAAATTATGTATTTAGATCAGTGGGAAAAATTTTGCCTTTATTTCAATAAGTAATATGAATTGAAAATAGACTAATATAATTTTATGAAAAAACAGTAAAATTGATTTTCTATGTTGTGGAGAAAGTTTGTGATACTCAATATAAAATATTTGAAAAATAGTATTTTTAAAACTGCTCTGAAAAATTCATATGTTTTAATCTGTATGTTACCATTTGTATAAACTAATATTGCTTACTTAAGTTTCAGTCGAGATAAAGCTAATCTCATTAAAAAATATACATAATGTGTAAGGGAAAACTTGGACAATATATTTAAACACAAATAAAATAATAATGTATGAAATATAAAAAATATATATATGAAAAATTATGTAATTATTATTTTATTTGTGCTTAAATATGCTGCTAAAGTTTTCCGTATCCTTTACACAAAGTGTTTTTTACTTACTGATACATTATGTGTGTTTATGAATCTTTAATATATCAAAATATGCACTTGCAAGTTTTGCATGAGCACAGTTTGACTATAGAAATGCGCATTAACATCAGGTACTTGTATTTATAACCAATGCCTTGTTTCACAAATTAGTGGTAGAAGTAAAAATTATAGAGGGAAAAGTGGTAATTTTGAAAGATTTTTTTATCATACTGAAAATCACGATAATCATGGTAATAATTTTGATAATGACTTCAGTTCCAAACTAAAAAAAAATTATACAAGTTAAGAAATATTGCAAAAAAAAAAATCAATATAATATTTAGGTCTGAAAAAATTGGGTGGTACTATGGAAATAGCATGTTTGTGAATGACCTAAAATATGTTGACCTACAAATATGATTTCAGGGGATTTAAGTATCCCAGTTACTGCTACCCCCCCCCCCCCCCCCCAAGAACTGCTTAAGTGTTATTTAATCCTATGTTGAATTAGGCTACCTTACTTGCTCAGTGAAGAAAAATAAGCAGAAATATTTCCTTAATAAAAACTGTGATACCTGTCAAAATAAATTCTGTCTTGCCTTAGTGTCACACACCAAACTGAGTGGCTGTTCCATTGGAAGATTAAATGAACTTTTAGGCTTAGTATAGCTACCACTAGATGGCAATAGCACATTAATAGTTATCCCTATATTACTACCTCCTCTACATCAAGATTGGTGACTAAGGTCCAGATTTTTATGACCTAAATATTCTTAAAATCACCGTCAAATTACAAAATAATTTTTCTTGCAACCTACTTAAATTTGTGTAAGAAGTCAGTAAATTATATTTTAATGCAGGATTGCTACTCACTGTAGCTGGAATTATCAGAAAGTTCTAAAAATTATTCAAAATATTGTGGAATTGGCAAGGAAATCTTACAAATAGTCAGAGAATTTTGACATTTTATCTAGTATTAATTCATTTTCATATATTCATATATAAGTTCATGTATTTTTCTTGTCTCTGAATAAGTTTGATATATCGAGAGGCTATGATGGTTAGCTATTGGATTGAATTACTGTAATTTGTTTATTTTAATGTCCTTAAAAGTCTGTAACAATTATAATTTTCCTGTGTTTCGGTGACAGACTTGTGTTTCAATTAAATATTATCAAAAAATGTTAAATAGCCTTAAAAAATTGTATGTTGCTGCCCCCGAAAGCATTTCATGTCTTTGCATACTAAAAATCACTTTTCATACAGATTCATCAGAATTGCATTAAATTACTCTAAAAGCATATCGGTGTCTTCAAATTATACAGGTTTAAATTATATGTTGATTTAAAGTAAATTTATATTCCTTGAAAACATAATCTTGACATTTATAGATGTGATAACAAACAGCTTTTGAAAGCCTGGTAAAATGTGTGAATTATTTTAATTGTACATAGAAAATGAGATCTGTAAGATACACTATATCAGTATAATCTTGATAGGAAAAAATAAAGTTCTAGGGTCCTTAAAATAGCCTTAAAGCAGGAACGTCCCTAACATTGTAAAAAAATTATATTGTCAAAATTGAGGCTTTATTGATGACTAATGAAAACCAACATAAAATTGTGCACAATAGAATAAATAAAACTTGTCTTGCGTTATTACAAATCTAGTCTAATTTCAGACTTTCTTTAATTGCCCCTTTTTTTATTATTTGTAATAAATCATAATATCAGTTTCCTTGTGCTTGTAAAGTGAATTAGCAAGAGTCTTAAACCACTACATTTAATAATCTAGCATTCATTTCTTAGCTTGAGAAGTTGGTTGACTACACTAAAAGCATGCTCTATCAAGTATGATGTTGGAAATGTAACAAAGAGCTTCTTATCCACTATCCATGGTGAAAGATTGCGATCAAAAATTTCCTTCTGTTAAAACTCATACATTTTCTTATAATTTGGCTTTGGCTGAATGTCATGTTGTAACTCGGTTCTTTTTTTAATTTCCCCACTACCACAACTTACTGAAGGTATTTCACTGTGCACTCTAACTTGGTCAATCATAAATAAGTGAGCAATGTGCCTGGTGAGACTCATTCCAGTACTCCCTGTTTACTTACTTACTGTTTACACTTAGGTTTTAACTCTGGTCACCCATTCAAAGGTAATATTGTCCACTTTGGGAATCACTGGCTTAAATTATGATTATTTGTTATTGGGTACCAGTCATTGAACACTGGAGCTGCTTGGACTTGTATCTGATCCATTGACTAGTGTAATCTAGAGGCCAGGTTGGAAGACATGTTTTTCATGATGAGCTCGGGTTGTTTGACATCTTATAATTAAGCAAGGCAATGCTTAAGATTTGATAATTTAAATATGAAAATTATAAAATTATTGTTAATTTCGACACTGTAGAACAATTTATTAAGCCCTTTTACATAATTCTGAGCATGCAGATTGCTCTGATTTATTATTTTGAATATAGTTGAAAAATAACATTTCAGGCCTAAAATCAAAATTGTTGAACTGGGTCATGCTCAGACTTACTCAAAATATTTCAAAAGTGTTTTTATGCTCTGTTACTTTTGAACTAGGCTAGATAAAAGCCTAAAATTTCAGCTTGTACAGACCTCAACCAAACATTATTTTCATACCAGCCAATTGCTTTTTATTATTATCCACTTTTAATTCAGCGAATAATTACTGTCATATTTTAGAATTCTAAACTCAATAATATAAAACCGAAAAATATAAATGTACCAAAAATAATAAGTAATTAAAATTGTTTGCACTTTTGGGTCACTTTGATTTCTAATCCAATCTATCGATATAAGTTCTATATCTATATCTGATATTATATCTATAGATATAATATCAGTACTAATGTCTGTCTTAAATAAAACATATAATTAAATGTATGCTAGTCATAAATTATAAATCTGTATTCTGTTCATACTGGGTTGAAATTTGAATTAAGTTGAAAGAAGCTTAGGTAATTCAAATAATATATGTTTGAACTTGAATTTGCCAAGTTCATGTTTTAGTGTTGTATTTTCTTTGTATATGTTTCAGCTGGATATTTGGATTTGGATATTTTACCTTGTATTTTCTTTGTATATGTTTTAGCCTTGTACGAGTATTTTCAGATTATAATTTGGTACAGAGTTCAAAGTTTGAACCTATACAATATGATTATTATAAATTATGCCTAATATGAAATTTAATTGATAAATTAATCTTTATATGCAATATTAAATCATTGGATGAATATGTTATGTTTTATATAAAAATGCAAATGGAATAAACTGACTGAACCAGTATTGCATTGACTACAACTTTTTACCACTAGATTATACACTAAAGTTCTGCTACCTGTAGTTTTCAGCATACAAACAGATATGATTATACACTGAACAGACCTATTCTGAAAATTTATTTTGTTTGTTCAAATGTAGTGAATAATAAGAGTTTGAACAACATTTATTCAATGTCAAGTGTTGTTTTTCTATGTGTGTGTATGTGTCTAATTTAAGAAATTATACATGTTTCAACATTCCTCATGAGAAGATTGGTATACACCAGTTTCTATTTAAATAATGTGTTAATAGAGAGTAATATACAAGATGACTTATAGCAAAGTTTACATAGTTACACATTAAAATGAATATTGAAAGTATGTGGAAACTAAAATTTTAAATTTTATTTTCAAAGAGTGTTCTGATACCGAGGCACATTAGTGTGCCATGAAATAATGTGATTGTGTCGCAAGAAAAACAACAAAAATATTTTCATTAAAATGGATATATAAACACAAATTCAAAATAAGTATTAAATATTTTTATACAAGAGTAAATGTAAAATAGTTCGGTAGTTGGAATGTTTTTTTATTTCTGTCAACTCATCCAATTCAAGTAAAAATGTGTCTGCATCTCTGTTCATTTATTTACAAAGACAATATTTTATAAATTTCTTTTGTTTTAATAGTATATAATTAAAATAAAAGATACTTGGTCATAAATTATATGGATGGACACTGTCTACCTTGTCTTCACTGACGCTTTGCCACTTGGCATAAGGTAACCTATATTGAAAATTATGTTTGCATTATTCAGTTTGTTAAAAAAAAATCACTAAAACTGGACAAGTAGTAAACCCAACCTTGGTATATAAAGGTAAAATAATATAATCCTGTATAGCTTAGTTAGGGAATATTTAACAGAAATAGAAAATTCACATTTTATTGGGATACTATGTGCTGTCTTTCTCCACATATTCACCTAGGATGTAAATTAAATTAAATTGCATGCAACTTTAATCTAATTGAACTATAATGCAAATTTTTCCATCTAAACTAAAATTAGTTTCCTTCTATTTTGTTATTCAAGTCATTCTCAGAAAATTTAAATTTCTTATCCTAGGTTTTTGCCAAGTATGCATACTACTGTAAATTGTTACATAGATTGCTTGCCCTTGATCTGCAGGTGCATGCAATCCATGTAACGTAGCATTGCAGTAGCAATAAACCATGCACTCGCCTACTATGTGGAGCTCACAGCTAACAATATGTTTAGCTTTAACTAGACCAATAACCACCTTTCCAATCAAATTTTTGCTCACGAGGCTCTACCTTGTTTTAATTTGCAGTTTTTCACATTTTAATATGATTTTATAATATTTTCTCATTATTTTATTTCGTAGTTTTAATCAAGTTTTTTTTCTTATCTTCTTTTTATTTTGTACAAGCATATAGTACAAGCCTCGCAAATAGTCCCTTTTTTCGTAATTAGTCCCTTAACGTCCCATTTTTCATTTTCAGGACCCTTTTTCCACCTTTTTTTGCTGAGAAAATATGTATTTTCTTTTTAACAGCCGGAATTCTCGAAAATTTCCGGCGTCATTGAAATGCCCCAATGAATGGCAATCGTATGAGTGCACGTATTTACTTTTCTGTGATGCAGATGTTTACCCAAACTTGTAGAATTGCACACGAACGTCATCTCCCTTCCGTTTTTTAGATGCTGAGTGCTTGGGGTAATAGAGTGAATTGAGCTTGTCACACGAAAACGTCCACGTTCTCGTGTTACAAGTTCCATTCATTCTTATACTCCTAGCGCAAAGCGTCCAAAAAACGGACGGGAGACAACAGGGGTTTTTGTTTCTCAAACGTTAGTCCTAATGCGAAGTTCTAGATACATGAATGAAGTATGTTGTTTACGTTTACAATTGATTGTATGCACTTTTCGATGTTCAGAGGTCGTAACTATCCTGAAATTGCTGAAAAAAATGTGTCCGGAAATATCCTTATTTTTTACGTACTGCCCCGAAATTCCTAAAATTTTACTTATCTCGAATGCAAACATGCCGATTACTACGGATTCTCCGTAGTTTCTACGGGAAATATCCTCATCTCATACTACGGGTTACAGAATTTGCACAGTTTTCTACGGAAAATCGCCTTCTGTCTAGGCCACTGTAAATTTACGGGCGCATGCACGGTGATTTACGGCACGCATGTAATGTAAATTAAGATCGCGATCGCGTATTTTATGAAAGTAATAAATATGCTTCTTCAGATTCAGCATAAATCGGTAAAATGTTATGTTTTTCATTAATTTCGCATAAACTTGCTATTGCGGAAATATCCTTATTTTTTACGTACTACCCCGAAATTCCTAAAATTTTACTTATTTCGAATGCAAACATGCCGATTACTACGGATTCTCCGTAGTTTCTACGGGAAATATCCTCATCTCATACTACGGGTTATAGAATTTGCACAGTTTTCTACGGAAAATCGCCTTCTGTCTGGGCCACTGTAAATTTACGGGCGCATGCACGGTGATTTACGGCACGCATGTAATGTAAATTAAGATCGCAATCGCGTATTTTATGAAAGTAATAAATATGCTTCTTCAGATTCAGCATAAATCGGTAAAATGTTATCTTTTTCATTAATTTCGCATAAACTTGCGATTGCGCAATTCAGTTGGTTCTCGTGCCGAAAATACTTTGTATCTTTTTCCATCCATCTCAATCTTCTAAATATTGCATGTTAAGATTGACTAAACTATCATTTTTTCGTATTCTGGTTAATTATTAACATTATTTTTTTTTTTACTATTTTCGCATAAGCAGTACGATTCCTCAATTCAGTTTTTCTCGTGAATTGCCGAGAGTGCATTATTATCTTTTTCCATCCATCTCCATATTTTTAACATTGCATCTTAGATTAACTGAACTAGCATATTTTCATATTCTGGTTAATTATTACAGTTAATTTCTAATTATTTACGTATAAGCAGTGCGATTGCGTAATTCAGTTTGTTCACATGAATTGCCAATAGTACATTAGTACCTTTTTCCATTCATTTCCATCTTTTAAATGTTGCATATTAGATTGACTAAACTAGCTTATTTTCATATTCTGGTCAACTTTTAAGGTTAATTTTTTAATTATATTTTCAAAATACAAATTTTTCTATTTTGAATAATGGGTATGAACCCTGTGACTGGATATTTTCCAAAAAGTGGTATTAAAGCAACGATTTAGGTAAAAAGACAACCATTTTGGCAGGGATATAATTCATTGCTATATATATATTTAATTAAGATCAATACTTTTTATTCTCTTTAGTGAAAACTTGGCTTTTACTAAATATAAATGTTTGTTTTCATTATAAGATAAATTTCACTGAATAAAAACTTTATACATTTTTCGTTCTGAAATTTTATAAAATTCGTGTTCTGAATTTTCATATTCTATCAGTACCACCCTGGATGTTTTAAGTGTAATGTTTCTGTATATATTTTTATAAAACATAGTTGTCTTAATCATTTTTCAGAAAAATTGCCAATTTTTTTTCTAATATTGCTATGTAATATCAAAATATCCATACTCATATTGTGTATATTTCTAGCAATATTTTGCAAAATTATCATAGAATTCCATCCATATGCCCTCCCCGTGAAAGTGACCCTTTTCCCTTTTTCGTTTTAATATGAAATTCTGAAAAATACCATCCCCCTAAGAATCAGGAAAAAATGAAAAGAATTTGTCATCAAATTTGATGAAAATACAAATTTCTTTTTTTAGCTGAAAATTCCGAGTAAGCCTCTACTCTGCATTTTTTTTTTTTTTTTATCACATTTGAAGGGGTGGATCGACAGAATTTTACATGTTTCTTTTAGCAAATAATTCCCAATAATTGCATCCCCCCTGCATTTTATATGATGCATTTGAGGGGGTGGATCAACGGAATTTTACGATAATATAGAGATACCAACCATTACGGATTTTCCGTAATAATGAATTTCTGTACAAAATTATTGACTATGGAAAACACCTATAAAATTGCGGAACACACCTATTATTTTTCATCTTTCATTTTTGCACAATTCAATTTGCCCAGAGAAATTTAACCTTTTATCCAGAAAAATTTAATATAATCTGGTGATGAAAACAATATTACTTATTCCCCATAATAATGCTGTGATAAAATGCATATTCTGTATTGTTGTTAGAAAATATGAAGCTGAATTTAAATTAAATTTGAGTACAGACTTGTTAAATTTTTTATTACTTCAATAAATAAAGAACATGTTCAATGTTCTGTATTTTTCATGTTTTTGGAAGGAATTAGTAAAGTATGAGCCAGAGCAGGCTAAAAAGAACTAAACTAAATTTAGTTTAAGCTAAGCATATTCTGTTTTCTTAAAAATTTTGAAATTTATTTTTTGTCCAGTATTGAAGAATATGTATTCATACTATGTTTTGTTCAGTTATAATTGTAATTTAATTTAAACATTTCTTGATTTGTCCGCTTTGCTGATTCATGAGTAACCCAAATCTGTTGCACGGGACTGCAGGAGGGTTGCACAGGTGATCCACTCGACCACAGGCTCACGTCTAATAATATGGACACTGTGCAGGCACCAGTTTTTCAAAATATTATAAGTGATTTTATAGAACTTTTTGGAATTTATTTGTTCAAATCAAGTTTTTATTTTTCTCTTCTGTTTATTGGCAAGTATATAGTACTTTGAAATTGAAGCTAACATTTATTTTCTAACAATCATTATACAGGGTGTCCAGTTCTATCGGTGCCCAATGGATATTTCCCCAACTGGTAGTCACAGAGATATACTTCCAATTGCAAAAATGTTTTAAATTTTAAAATTTATTATCTTAGAAACAGTTTAAATCAATAAATGCATTTCTAAAAAAAAATACGAAATACAAATTTTTACACAGTCTCCCGGTCCTACCAATTATATTTAGGGAAATCATCCTCATACAATTTCATGTAAAATAAAAAAAATCTTCCATTTACGACCAAAATTCACCGAGTTATGAAGCATTTAACTTTATGACTTAAATCGGTTTTTCGCGCATAAAAATGCCCCGTTTCAGGCATCCAACCAGAGACCTTATTGACCATTTCCACGCAAAAAGTGCAACTTTAAACAGCTATAAGTCGGTCAATTTTGGTCGTAAGAGGACTATTTTTTTTTTTTTTTTTTTGCATGAAATTGTATGAGGATGATTTTGCTAAATATAATTGGTAGGATCGGGGGACTGTATAAAAATTTATATTTCGTATTTCTTTCAGAAATGCATTTATTGATTTAAACTGTTTCTAAGATAATAAATTTTAAACTTTAAAACATTTTTGCAATTGGAAGTATATCTCTGTGACTAACGGTTGAGGAAATAGGTATTAGGCACTGATAGCACTGGACACCCTGTATACAGGGTGTTCTATAAATTCCGAATCAGTTTTAAAATTCTTAAAAATTGAAGGAATTGGTATATTGGAATGCGGTTTGCGACAAAATTAGTCTCATGAAGGGGGATTTTTTTGGTAGAGAAAAAAAATTAGTTCAAAATTTTGTAAATAGAGGGCGCTGCACGCAAGCAATCACAGGAAATATACAAATCAGAGTCCTATAAAATGCTGGGTGTATGATTTAAAGCTCATTTCTGAATTTTCCTGTTACTAGCTTTCATTGTGATGTTGGCATTGGTGGATAAAGCACTATTGGTTAAGTTGCTTTACCTCAGCCACGAATCGCCGGTCTTTTAGTTGTAATAAATACTAAAATTATATAAATCCAATAATTATAATTGTTAATGAACACAACTGTTAAAGACTATAAATACATATATAAAATATGTCTTTTTTTCCCCCAATGATAAATTTGTCCATAAATTCATTTTGTAATTTAGTTCCTTTGATTATTTGAAGTGCAATTTTTAAAAAAATGCCCATTTTCTGGTATCAGCATTCTGTCCTTTGGGAAAATTCTGAGTCATTTCGTATCATCGTAGCATATGTAAAACAATTGAGTTACATATGGAATGTTAATTTCCCTGTAAAATTTGTCATCAGATGCATATATCGTAATACCATAAATACAGCTGACCATAGTGGGTATCTTGTATTCCAATTTTCTGTAATCCTTGTAAAAATTGGAACTATTGCATTAGGACAAATACAGAAGTTTCCAGAGCATTGAATGTGCCACAATGTATAATCTCCAGACAAATCACACAACCCATGACCATTAGACCTCAATATGAAATTTACTAATTACTGGTCATGGGTACGCATTTATACACTTCGAGAAATTTTACATTGACAAGCATATACAATACATAATAATGAAGAATTTCAAAATTATACAAAAATAATAATGGGAAAACGTAATATAATTTATTGCATAAAAATCCTATATTTAAAATTCTTCAGATCAGTATTGCCATATACTCTAAATACATAAGAAACAAGATAAAACTTAAAATAATATTTAATAAAATGACTAATAATTTTTCAATGAGATTTATATGTTGATAAATAAAATTACTACTAAAACTTAATTGTGGAGCAAAAATTAATTAATTTCATTTTCTTTAACAAAGTTGTATAAATTTCTTATTTAATAACATTAAGTTTTTTTTTTTTATATTTTTAAACCATTTTCACCAATAATTTATGGCTGATTTAAGTGAAATTTTCAGGGTAATGGGCGATCAAACATGTAATTAATTGAATTACATTTTTGATTGCCCTTTAACCAAAAAAATTTCACTTCAATAAGCCATCAGTTAATCTCCAGACAGTGCCTTTTGCCAGAACCAGGCAAAAGGTTCCAAAGCACTGGAGACATTTGACAACATCTGCCATTAATTGCAGGATGTCACAGGACAATGTCTGCAAGTCAACTTTCAACAGTTTGCCTCTGGCTCACTTCAGTCCAGAAGAGTATGTGTTTACAATGGAGTTAGCAACATCGAAACTGGGCTCTAAATCAGTGAGACAATGTGCTCATCAATGAGTCCAGATTCAGATTACAGACCGATTTTCATAACACAAAATATGGAGAGAACTGGGAACACACTGCCATTCAGTTAGCATCATGGAAAGGGACCAATTTAGATGTTGACATAGGCAGACACAATGCTGCTGTCACACAGAGCACCATATCTTCGACAAAGGTTCTGTTACTGGTAAGAGGTACAGAGATGACATACTAAAACCCCATATTCGATTTGCTGTAGATCCACTCGGATTCATGGATGCATGCAACATCGTTCTCAGTCAGTCGATGACTTTCTTCAAAGTGAAAATATCCAGCAAATGCAATAGCCCTCAAAATCTCTAGATATAAACTCCATTGAGCATGTATGGGATGCACTAAGCAGACTACTTACATTGGGTCAGCCTCCGCCAAGAGCCATTCCGAAGCTAAAAACAGCTCTTTTTCAGGAGTGGGACTTTTTCCTGACAACTCCAACCTCAGAGAAAGCATGGAAAATCGGTGTGAGGCTTGGGTAAAGAACAAATGTATCGCATGATATTACATATGAAAAGTCAGCATATTTCACAATAGTAATAAGTTTTAAAATTATGCGATATTTTTATAAATTCATTTGAAATATATATACTATATCTCAAGAAAAAGTTCATGCTTTCTAATTGAAAATTACATAAGAAATAATCATTTACATAACATTGTTGAAGGTTCTGGTTTTTAATGATTTTTTTCATCATTAAAAAATTTGAAGGTTTTCCAAGCATAGCACTCCAAGGATAGCATTTAAAATCAAAATCAGTAGATTCCATTGTTCACCAATTGTAATATTTATACAAAATTTCATTTGAAACCGTTGTGTGTATTCATGAGATATCGCATCAACAGACACACATACACAAAGACATCATCTCAAAAATGTTCGATTAGAGTTCGGAGATACTTGAAAAGTGCTTTTCCATTGAAAACTCAAATTCGAATTTTCGACTCCGTCACAATACTTTCTGTATATATAAACCGTCGACCTCCACAGAAATGACTGTGGAGGAAGTGAGAATAGCTCGTGAAGACATAAAACAGAGGATAGCAATTGATAAAGCCGCCAAAGAAGCAAGAGAAGCAAAACTAAGATTAGAAGAAAAGGTTCAGGAATGGCAGAAAACTAAACGCGCCCGAGAAGAAGAGCTCGCGCAAACACAGCAGTTAGACAATTCGGCTGAAAAAAACAAAAGATTACTGAGAAAAAACAAAAGACTTGCTGAGAGTGGTAGAGTACATTTCTTCTGGTTTTAATAATAAGACACCCACAGCTGCGATTTTTCTTGACATCCAAAAAGCCTTTGATAAAGTATGGCACTGTGGATTAGCTTACAAATTGATCACTCTAAGAGTCCCTGACGCA
The DNA here is from genome assembly GCA_951213105.1 of Amaurobius ferox. Classification (NCBI taxonomy): domain Eukaryota; kingdom Metazoa; phylum Arthropoda; class Arachnida; order Araneae; family Amaurobiidae; genus Amaurobius; species Amaurobius ferox. Next base: position 108,412,356 of record OX578148.1, on the reverse strand, counting down.
CTTGTCAAACTTTTAATTTCATACTTAAATAACAGATACTTTCAAGTCAGAGTAAAAAATAACTTATCTACACCCAAGCTCATTAAAAGTAGTGTACCGCAAGGATCCATCCTGGGCCCAACACTCTTTAACATATATCTAAATGACATTCCCAGGACCCCAGACACTGAGCTGGCACTCTATGCAGACGACAGCGCGATACTTGCAAAACACCCTTACGTCTCAGTAATGCACAGACAGCTACAACAACACTTAGACATACTCCAAACATGGCTGGAAAAATGGCGAATAAAATTAAACCCCAATAAATGTCATTGGATTTATTTCTCTAGAAAACGTAAACCTCCGCCTCCTCTGTACATAAACAACCATGCCCTAAAAGCGGAAAAATCTACTAAATACCTAGGTGTAACAATAGACTCCCATCTAACTTGGAAACTGCACGTAACGAACATAATCAAAAAAGCGTATATAACCATGGGAGCCTTATACCCAATGATAGGAAACGGAAAGCTAAGTTATCAAAATAAACTCCTAATTTATAAATCGGTCATCCGCCCGGGAATGCTGTATGTAGCACCCGTATGGGGATATGCCTGTAAAACTACCATAGACTTATTAGAGACAAGACAAAACAATACCCTAAGGATTATAAGGAAAGCCCCTAGATACTTAAGAAACTCGGTAATTAGGAAAGACTTCAAAATAAAAACTGTTAAAGCCCAAATTAAAAAGCTAGCGCTTAAATTCTACAAAAATCTGCCATCTGTCCCAAATGAACTATTATTTAATCTGCATGACTATGATCATCGCAAGGCTAAATCCCGTAAGAGACCCCGTTCGGTACTTAGCTTTGATACTCGGTACTAAGAACGTCCCACCTTAATCAGTTGATATTAAACAAAACTCGCGATCTTTGCTTTTCTACAAAATGTCTTAAATCCTAAACTGCTAACATGCTAGGTAACCCTCAGATCTGCATCAACCCCCCTGCAACAAACTGCCATACTAGGAGCTAGGTCAAATAATAAAAACATTAAATCAAAAACCTCGAACCTCCAACTATGGACCAATGAAATAATGTCACAGTATGAAGATAAGAACCACACCTAGAGATTGGAGATTAAAGGCGCTTCGCGCCTGGTGCTCTGTTCTGGACGAAACTCTATTCGGACCAGGATCCTGCAAAAGATAATAACAGGTAGTATTTCAGATGCTTCTTTGTTGCTGCAATTCCCTGACCCCAATATGTTAGTAAATCGTGTTACCTATAACTTTATTTATGACATAATCAAAGATTGGGAAAAAAATCGGACGACGATCTGTATATTATATACAAGGATGAGATGTATAAGAAAATAGAGGGCTTTATTACCCCCAGTTCATGAAAAAACCTAAACTTTCAGTACAGGTTGAGGAAGATGTTCAAATTGCAAAATTCTCAGATCTTGAGGTTGAGGAAGCCACTATAGCTGATGCGCCCCCCCCCCCCCTCCCTAAGGATAGAGTCTCCTCCTTCTATGTGGACTCCTCAAGCAATTGGGGAGCCCTCATAGAAGAACTAAACAGCATGTTAGCTACTAAAGTTCAGGGCCTTCTTATGGGAAGGGTGATTCGGATCACTCCTGGATCCATTGAGGATTACAGGAGTGTTCAGACTCACCTGACCCTTAAGAGGATACCCTTTAATTCAATTAGACTTAAAAATGAAAGACCGAAAAGATAGATATCAAAGAATCGCCCTCAAATACTAATAGCAATAGAATTAAAGTCGCCCTCGTAAACGAGGGATTCAAAGTAATTAGAATTTCCCAGATTAGGAACAGAAAGGATAGGACCCCTCCCCATTTTTCTAGTAGGCCTCGAGCCTACAGAGGACTGGGCGAGGATTCACGAAATTAAAAGCATCTTATGTATGCAAGTAAAAATAGAAATGTTCAAAAGTAAAGGATTCAAAATGTGCTACAACTGCCAACTTTATAACTATCACAGCGACCAGTGTACCCTCCCCCTCGTTGTTTAAAGCGTGGCGAAGGCCACTCGAGCAGGGAAAGCATTAAAACGAGAGAAACGCCTGCTAAGTGTTGTAACTGCGGCGGAAGTCACTTCTCAAACTTTAGGCATTGCCCCCAGTTCCAGGCCACTAAAATTACCCATCAAAATTCTAAATTGACCCTCCCCCACACAATCTTAGTGAAGAAAACTTCCCCTCCTTCCTTCTAAAAGCATCCCCCTGTTCAGGAAGTACAGGCGAGTGCCGAGACGGTTTCAAGAAAAACCGGAGAGCACTCTGCCCAGGCACGACTGATGAACTTTGATGAAATTTATGAACTGGAAGAAGTGGTTGGCTTCATTGTCAAAATAACAGATTACGATCCCTTTCCCTGGTTTCACTGTTACAACTGTCAATCATGGGGACATAGTTCTGAGAATTGTAACCTCCCCCCGCCTGTCTAAAATGTGCAGAACCCCACCAAACCAAACAATGTACCAAATAAAAAGACCTTCCAGCAAAATGCATAAACTGTAAAGGACCCCACCCGGCCAACTATTTAGGATGCCCAAAAGCCCCAACCAACAAGGGACCCTCCCCCAAAATCTAAACTGCAAGTATCCTCTGAAATAAAAATCAAAACAATCAACCTGGACCGTCACCTCCGAAAGCAGAGGCCGGAGCACTAATTTTTGACGTCTTGGCTTGTAGGCCCACTGCGAGTAGGTCTTCCAGATCGCGATCGAAGCTTTTGCTATTTGTTTCCCTTTTAATTCTCTGTTCGATGTAAAGGAATCATAATTTATCAGTAAATCAAATAATATTCATGAAATTTGGAAGTATTTTCGATAATGTTCATTAAAATGGGTGATTTAAAATCTTAATATTGCTGTACATTTCCTTAAAATAAAATATTTATAATGACTCATTCACTGTAGGAGCAAAGATGAAAGGATTCCATTCAGTTAGTGTTTTAATAAAAGTTTGAAAAAGAACCCTGTATATTTATTACTTAATCAGGCATTTTATTTGAATAATTCTTCAGTACATTCAGCTAAAGTATGCGTACTTACAGATAAAGTATGCAGAAACTAAAATGATTACTGAATACTATATCTTTAAATATCATAAGATAATCATTAAAAAGAAACTCAGAATTTAACTTTTAATATGCTTACGTGTTTCTTTATTTTTATTTCATTTTATTTTATTCATTTTTTGTTGTTGTTATAAATTGTAAAATGATTTAGAATTAAGATAAAATACTAGTTGAATGTCATTCATTAACCTATGCACTATAAATTGTAGAAGTTCAGGTTTTCTAATATAGCACATCTTATATTCCCTTTTTTACTACCAGACATTAACAAATTGTAAACAATTTTGCTTAATTATAGAGTTTGAAATACCTCAGGGGCTTTGGAAATTTAATAAAGCTGTATAATAAAACTTTTTGGTATTAATATTTCATTTACAATTCCATTGAAGTGAAAATGTAAGAAAGATTAAATTAGCTTTGTATTATTAAAATAACATTAACTATAATATAATGAAATATACAATGGTAACTTGAAATTGTAAGTTAGTTACTTTGCTTTTTTCCAAGTTATTTTAACAATTTTCAATAACATAATTAATAACTCGTTACATAAAAAATAAAATGTGCCCAACCTAAACACAAATGACTTCCTAACCTATTCTTCTAAAATTTCAGCATGCCATAACAAATAATAAAAAATATACGTGCAATATATTAAGATACTATATCTTTTATATGCAATTACTTACTTATCAAACAGTTAAAATATGTTATTTGATGTGTGAAATATTCCATTTTACATTATTTTACTTTCATAACTTTAGTGTAGCATTTTTATTGCTACGATTTCTTACTATTGACAATATCTTAAAAAGAGAATGACATTTTTTTATCTATATAAATAAAATTGAAAATACATGTATCTGTCTGTGTGTTTATCTATCTCATCATCACGGTAGAACTGCTGCATCGAATTTCATGAACATTCTGTGGGTAGCTTTGAAATAGCCCTACTTAAAATTTAGTCCATGTTTCGAGTTTCTAGGACCAGGGATTGTCGAGATATGAATAAAAATCCCACAATTAAACCTTCCATAAAAATAGAATTATGCAGATGATATATTTTCCACAAATTTATTAAGAAAATTATACCATGATGCTTAGCAACGCAATTAAATCAAATGTGTTTATTAGGCAGACGATTATTAAATTTTTTAAGATTTAAATAATAAAGAAATCAATATAAAACAAAATTTTATAACCATTTTTATACAATTTTAGCGCTTTTATTTTAGTTTATATTGATCCAATTTCATATATATTTTATAATTTGTTTTCAAACGAGGATGTTTTATTCAGATCTGCTTGAAGATAATTTTGTATAGAAAACACAGAAAGGACAATTAAATGAAATATTTTAATAGAATGTTTTGAGTAAGAATGTCATTTAGAATACTGCAGGAATTTGCACATATATTAAATCATGGGCAATGTCGGGTATATCTGCTATTAACAGTATACATAAAATTGTATGTTGTACATCTATCTGTCTGTTTATTATCTCAGCACGGTAGAGATCACCTATTTTCATTTCATTAGAATTATTATAAAATTTCAAAAATTGAGACTCTAAATATTAAAACTTCACATCAAATTCTGAATTTTAGGTTTCTTGTATTATATGGTCAGTATGAAGTACGGACATACTGTTAGTCTATTAAAAAATATCACACAACTAACAACATTATTAAAATAATTTTAAAATATTTACAGGAAACTGAATAATTTATGACAACATATTAAGTATACTAGGTAAATGAAATGAATCACACAAGCTAAACCTAATAAAAGATACATTTTAAACATTGAATGATTTTAAATACTTCACAATTACTTAACAAAGCTTAATTTTACAAATGTCTAGGCAGTTTTCTTAATTAATGTGACAACAATAAAATTTTAAAACAAACTAAGAAAACTCTAAAAGGTTTGTTGACGTTATAATTAGCAACAAAACAATTTAGAATCCATTTAGCGTTAATTGAATAGCAATAATTTGATTGCCATATATTTAAAATTCTATGTAATTTTAAATGACATGATAATAAGCAAAAAATGGTAAGCACTTACTTCTAAATAGCAGTTTTTCACATTACGCTAATAAGGTAATTAGTAATCCAATGTTATAAGGTATGTAGTCGAAGGTATGCTGGTCAAAATGTTTATAAAATCATGAACTAACATATAAGACATTCAAAAATACGATAAAAAGACCGTTATGCATCCACACACGCGAGCCCACGTACTGCACTGCACATACGATACTTCTTTGTGTGGGCTACTCTACTAGGGGAGAACTTTCCAGATAAGTTGAGACGGAGGAATTCGGATTCGAAGGTCAGAATTGGGCCTACGGCTCATACGTCACGAGGTACAGGGGGGGAAAGCAGTTCGGCCTTTTCTACCGGGGGTGACGCCTGGACCCGCTTCCCATCAAAACGCTAACTGTAGTATCACCCATACCTATAAACAATCAAATCCAATTGCTCCCATCCCACCAACTTCTTCATTGCAGAAACATTTTTGCACCCCCTCCTTCAGAGCCCTCCACTAGCACGGCCTGCTTTGAGCTAGAACCCTTTTCAGTCATACATAAAAGGTATAGGAAAAGAAAACTGGAGGAGAAAGAAAAAGAAACCCGTGAACTTAGCCTCACAGAGAACCAAAACGAGCCTTATTTTGCAAAGAGCTCCAACTCAACTGACTGAGCCCACCTCCTCTCCTTATGCTCTACCTCCTGTTGAAAATAACCAGCATACTTTACCAACTCCTGTAGCTCTCCCACCTGAAAATCAAACTAAATCAACTAATAACTAGCAAACAATAATACCAAATCAAATAACCAAACTAGTAAATCTATTCAAAACAACCAATCATATAATCAAACTAACCAGCAAAACATGCCATCCCCCACCCTCCCAATGGAAGTTGTGGACATTCACGAGGAAGCAGAAAGTTCGCCCTCCCTCGAAGGAATCAGTGAAATTATGAACTTAATTACTGCAATTCAAAATATATTCTCAAAATTCAATATTCAGGACATAATAAATAAAATCACATTAGCTATCTCCGATATGGAAAAAGTTGAGGGTCTCCTCAACAAATATTTGTATTTATCCGTGCTATTGAATCTATCTTCGGTGCCCAGAGAAATCCTACCAATCATGACTTCCTAGACATCCATCCAAATTAAATATCCTTTGCTGGAATGCTAACGGCTTATGCAATAAAATCGACGACCTAAGAAACCACTTAACTGACAACCCCACTGACATCATTCTAATACAGGAACTTAAAACAAAACGCCCAGACCGTTTAAAAATTCAAAACTTTACTCTCTACTATACACTAAGACACAGCGCAGCTGGTCAGCCACTAAGCTATGGCGGAACAGCAGTTTACATCAAAAATCACATCTCACACACACATCTCCCAAGTTCAAACACACATCGTCTTGAAAACACATTGGTGGAAATCCTACTTCCTAGACAACAAAAACTCATAATTGGTTCCATTTACAACAGAATTAACTCTCCCGATCCCCTTTATAACGATCTAGACCTCATACTTAAACCCTCATCCCCTACTATCCTAGCAGGTGACTTCAATGCGCACCATCCCAGATGGAATGCACGCAAGACTAGCAGGGTAGGAAGAGAACTTAACAACTTTTGTATTGATAATAATTTAGACATTAAATTTCCTCCCCTCCCCACCAGACATAGTAATCACACCAATCCTACCACCATTGATTTTGCATTATTAAAAAATTGTCCCTTCCGAGCCTCTGTAAATGTACTTAATCTTTTTACCTCGGACCATCTACCAATCTTATTAACGCTGCAACTAAATACCCCTCTTCCCGCCCCCTCTCTCCCTACTAAAGTTAACTGGAAAATTTTTATTAAACTTCTAAACGAGTCCCTTACCCTCTTCTCAACCACCATTTCCGCCGAAGAAACACTAACCCAAACATTTAGCTTAGCACTCTCCGACAGCACCTCCACTTGCATTCCGCAACTCTACCCAAAACTCCCATATTCCATCACTAGCCAAATTAAACTCAGAAACCGCGCTCGCCAACACTGGCAACACACAAGAAATGCAGCCCACAGAACTAGATACAATCACCTGACGGCACAAATAAAACTTTTAATCTCTAACTATAAACAAGTCAAATGGAAGCAATACGTCGAATCTCTCTCCCCTACTGATAATTCACTTTGGGACTTCTTAAAACGTATCCGCAAAAAGCACAAAAATATTCCCTTACTCACTCACAATAATACCACTGCTTACACAGAACAAAATAAAGCTAATCTACTCGCTGATGTATATGAAAAACAATTCACACCACACGAAGATATTTTCTGCCCAAATTTCATGGAGGAAGCCGAGGATACTGTGAAGCAGTTTCTTAGTGTTCCAAATACTTCCCCCCTTCCCCACTGACATAGTTAACTACATCAACACTCTCAAAAACAAGAAAAGCCCCGGCCCTGACAATATTTCAAACGAAGCTCTTAAATCCTGCACTATTAATATAATTCAATCAATTTCATTTTCGATCTCAATTACTTTCCCCGCGACTGGAAGCACGTCGCCATTGTTCCTATCCTTAAACCAAAGGAAAATTTAAACTCCCCAAAAAGTTGTCGTCCCATAAGCCTGCTGTCCTCTCTTGGCAAACTGGCTGAACATTTCATCGCCATCCAAATCAACAATTTCCTTGCTAATAACGCCATTCTCATCCCAGAGCAATTTGGTTTTAGTCAGCTTCACTCTACAACACACCAACTGCTCCGCGTGGTGGAGTACATCTCTGATGGACTCCAAAACCGGTCAGCAGTTGGAGGTATACTTATTGACGTCACTAAGGTCTTCGATAGGGTGTGGTTCATCGGACTCATATACAAACTCATTCAGCTTCGTATGTCACACTCTCTTACTCATATTTTATACTCTTATTACCTCAGCGACAGAACCTTTCATGTCCGTCTGAACCAGACACACCAAACATATCCTGTCTGGAGTCCCTCAGGGCAGTAAACTTGGTCCCGCTCTTTTTAACATTTACATAAACGACATTCCTAGAACCAACAACACTATACTTTGTTTGTATGCGGACGACACTGCCAATCTTGCCACACACTACAACATCAATTACCTACACCGATACTTACAACATCACATCGACACTCTCGAACCCTGGTTAGAGAAATACCGCATCAAAATAAACCTTAATAAATGTCAAACTGTATTTTTCTCACATCAACGTTTTCCGCCCCAACCAATCATAATTAACAATCAGCCAGTTTGCTTTGAGAGGACATGTAAATATCTCGGTGTCACTCTTGACAGCAGACTAACATGGAAACCCCACATTGCAAAACTCAAAGATAAAATAAACTTTGTAAAAACAGAACTGAGCTCCCTCCTGTACTCGAATGATGTCAGCATTGAAAACAAAATCCTACTTCACAAATCAGTTATCCGCCCCATCATTCTCTATGCTTCCCCAATTTGGGGCTACGCTGCGAAATCTAATGTAAAAAAAAGTCCAAATCATTCAGAACAAAATCCTACGTTCTATCAGAAAAGCCCCAAGATACTTGAAAAACTTTGTAATACATCGCGATTTCAAAATTAAAACTAGCAAGAGATGCGAAAACTCTCTAACAATTTCTATGATAGCCTCGCTAGAATCCCCAACGAACTGATCTATAATATGACCGACTACGACTTCCGTGAATTTCCAAAAAGACCCAGAGCTATCCTAAATCCCGATTTAGACGACCAATGCTGATTCCTGACTGAATCTCTTCTGCATCCCAGTAGGGGATATTCGTCTGTTTCCCCACCCTCCTTATCTTCAAAACTCTACAATAAGACCTCTGTTTACAGCATTCTTTGTTTACTACTAACTTGTTTCATCAACATTATTGGCCCCTATTGAAGGACTAGGTTCAGTGGAAGACTGTGATCCACATATATGTTAGACTAGGAAGACGGAACTCTGCTCCAAGCGCCCTGCTATCGACAAATTACTGGCTGGCTGGCTCTCGACTTCTTGAAATTTTTCAAGGAGGTTGAAAAATACTTCGACTTGAGTGGGGGCTGAGGTTTTTTCAAATCGGAAAACATTTTAATAATGCTGAGGGTTTTAGTCATTGGATCATCATCCGAAGTTATTACGTTTAGTATGGTGTTTAAGAACTCCTGTAAGTTGAACTTTAGTTCAGGGACTGCAGCACTCAGCTTCTGTATACTGCCTACTTCACCTCGTGCTTTTGCATCCCCTTGTGCCACCACGGGCCCTTTTCTTGACCCAACTGACGCCCCGCCCACTCTGGGGCGCTCTCATGGACTTATTATGGACTATACAGATAATGTCAAAGACTCAAATATCTTAAAGAGGAAATCGAGGACGAGGAGGAAGAAGGAAGGAAAAAGAGGAAAAAGACTCCTTCAGCGTCAGGTGCCTCAAGAATTTACGAAATAACGGAGATGTACGGGAAGAGAAGTGACGCTTGGGTTCAACGTCACGAGGTCCCGTCCCCAGTATGGGCGGGAGGTGGAGCTGTAGTAAGTAGTAATTTGGACACTCCATCTCTATATACTGAATCTACAGATCGTGATCAAGTTAAAGCTGTTGAAATTATAAAATTATACACTACAAGGAACTCCGGGCGCAGTAGCCCATTGGTTAGCGCGCTGGAGTTGCACTCGGTAGGCCCGGGTTCGATTCTAGCCACTGCCAAAACTGCCGCCGTGTTCATGCGGAGTACGATCACGTTACACATGTGGGTCCGAAAGTCCTTCCGAGAGGTTGGTGGTAGGGGAAGGAGGATACGGTCCCTGTGGATGCCTCCCCCACTGGGTTCCGGTCCAAATTGGGTGGCACTTCCCGGCCGTCCAAACAGTTACCTTGCACCTTTCTGGTAGGTCGGACGGTCTGGGTCTCAACAACAACTACAAGGAACTCATCTTTTCTTAAAATAGCACATGGATGCAATAATAATTTAATAGAAGTGAATGAATATTGTAAAAGTCAATAATTTCACGAATGTTAATTTTCACAGTGATTATGATATTAACTAGTTTTACTTTTGGTTTCGAAGTATGGCAACACTGCACTGCAATGGATTAGTTCATTCCTAGTTTAGGTATGAAAGCGAATTTTTCTTTAATAATTTGGTAATATTTATTATTTGCTTTAAAAATGATTTAAAATAATTTTTTAATACTAGTTTAGGTGTTTATTTATTACTTTTTTGTACTCTATGATTTGCAAAGGTATGTATGTATCTTCTATTTCATATTTTCAATTTGTTTTAATTGTCAATCAAGGAGCGTCTCTTATTGTTTATATTGACAATTTAAAATGTTTTTGTTTATTTCTTTGCTCCATATATGGTTCATTAGATTATAGTAACCTTCTTTTAGCCAAGTGAGATGAGTAATTACTGTTTCCACAGTTATATAAATTTGTTGTTTAGTTTTACTTTGAGTGGTGGTAAAATTTTTGACAGTTTATAATTATTTTTATTGTTTCAATATTCATTGAAAATTTATTCAATGTATGGCATACCAAGTACTCATTTTTTTTCTATTCTAATAGCTCCATAAAATTTTTATTTTTGCTGAAATGTTTTTACGATTTTAATTTTTCAAGTAATAGCGCACTAGCTATGTTTATACTTTTTTAATCCTAAATGTTAATATTTCTTCAAAGATTTAATTCTCTTTGAAATATCGTATTAGGCAATTTATTTAATAAAAATCTGGTGTATAAAAACTCAATTTTTTAAAATCGTTTTATTTTAATTAATTTTAAACGTTTTTAATATTCAATTATTTATCGAGTTAATGATTTATACTGCAGTTATTGTGCAAAATATATACATGCAAATTGGTCAATAGTAAAATATTTTAATGTTCCATGTTTTTAGTCGAGATATCTTTTTATAAATCAATATTGTTGCAGCCACTTTAAAAGTTTTCTTATAAGTTCAAAATATGGGTATTTGTATAATACTTGCTGTACTTACAGCATTTACATAAATACCACCAGATTAGCATACTCTTCCCCCCCTTCAATTTCTCAATCAATCCATTTTTTTATGATTTTTACAGTACCACAGAATTAGCAAGTAAGCATCTGTTTTGATCATTATTGGGATTCTTAGTGGTATATGCGAGTGTATACTACCATGTTGTGCAAACAGACAACATTTCTTGGTTTATATTTGATTCATATGTTTGTTTCTTATGTCAAAACTTTATATAATACTGAAACCTTATGAAAGATATGATTCAGTCAAAAAGGAATTTCACATAGTAAGTATATATTCACTTTTCAATGAAAATTATATTTCATTCTAAATATCACTTTCAAGTTGCTTACATTCAATATAATGCACTATTGATCTTCCTGTCCAATTCATATATTTAAGTAAGTGCTCAAAATCAGGGTATTTTCTTTTATGATTTTTTTTTCAATAATTAGTTACCAAAATGAACATTTTAATAGAAAATGCTATGGAAATTTATAGATTGCATATTATTTTATTATTTGTTGTATGGAATCTTACTTGAACTGTGTTAAAATATGCATATGTAAGAAATCTTGCTTGAACTGTGTTATAATATGCATATGTATATGCATTTTAGGTTCATAAGAAGTCCTTATTTTTGTTATTTGTAAAGACTGGGAACTATATTTTATTAACACCTCTCTTGTTTTCTGTTCACTGTGAGTTGATTATTATTCAGAGGCACTGAGCTATTTCAACTGAAGTGTCAGGATTAAACGATTGCAACTATTGCTCGTAATAGTACTGCTTACTAGATGGGAAATCATTCACTGAGACAAAAAATTATTGTACACCTTTCATTGTAGTGAAAACAATTATACACCTGCCTATTGCACACCTGCCTATTGCGGGCGCGGTAGCCCATTGGTTAGCGCGCTGGAGTTGCACTCGGTAGGCCCGGGTTCGATTCCAGCCACTGCCAAAACTGCCGCCGTGTTCATGCGGAGTACGATCACGTTAAACATGTGGGTCCGAAAGTCCTTCCGAGAGGTTGGTGGTAGGGGAAGGAGGGTACGGTCCCTGTGGATGCCTCCCCCACTGGGTTCCAGTCTAAATTGGGTAGCACTTCCCGACCGTCCAAACAGTTACCTTACACCTTCCTGGTAGGTCGGACGGTCTGGGTTTCAACAATCAACACCTGCCTATTGCGGGCGCGGTAGCCCATTGGTTAGCGCTCTGGAGTTGCACTCGGTAGGCCCGGGTTCGATTCCAGCCACTGCCAAAACTGCCGCCGTGTTCATGCGGAGTACGATCACGTTAAACATGTGGGTCCGAAAGTCCTTCCGAGAGGTTGGTGGTAGGGGAAGGAGGGTACGGTCCCTGTGGATGCCTCCCCTACTGGGTTCCGGTCTAAATTGGGTGGCACTTCCCGACCGTCCAAACAGTTACCTTACACCTTTCTGGTAGGTCAGACGGTCTGGGTTTCAACAACAACAACACCTGCCTATTGCACTGTTCTAGGTTAGAAATACTTTTTTTGGGTGAGCCTAGCTATGCATTGGCGAATCTTAGTCTAGAATGAAAGCCATGCAGAAATGCATATTACTTCCCTCTCCCTCTGTATTATCAATCACTGCAGTAGTCAAGGGATTTAATGGCCATAATAGTAATGATAATAAATAATGTTACTACTGTTGTGTTATTCATTAAAACTAGAGTAGGGATTTTGTAGCAAAATTCTTCGAGCATTCATCAAAAGTTCTAGAAATTTGTCTATATTCCACGAAATGTTAAATTTAATTCCAATAGTAAATAAACTTCAAATTCTAAATTTATTTCAATGCAACAATTCATCACTGGATTCCAGTTTAAATTATATAGCACTATCCCCGCAGTCTAAACAGATATCTTACACCTTCGTTTAGGTGGGACGGTTTGGGTCGCGAAGAAAGAAATCAGCAGTTTTATTTGTTGTACAATAAATATTTTTAATCTTTTAAGGCATGCCCCATTCTAGTTTAACACTTATAAATCTTGAGCTCTTTGATTCCTGAAATCACTCCCTTTTTAACATACTAGATGATATCATCTACGCATTGCATTTTCTCCCTTCGAGGAGCAATTAGGTGTTGAAAGTGAAGGGGGGCTAGTAGTGCCTTATAGCGTTGCCGCCGATAGAAGTAACGCTTGTAGTCCCCCCTAGCAAGAATTCATCACATTATACTTTTCAGTATATTGTGGATTATCCACACTAGACCCAGATATGATCGGTGGGATCTCTATAAAGATTTCCCGATAGGCCGTGGCTATTGCATTTAATTTTTTCCTTAATATGTATATTGTGCGCCTAAAGGGGCGATCATGCCCCGTTTTCCCTGGGCCAATCTTGGAGCTAGTATCCAGGTCTGCCCCACACGCACTGAAGGTAAAAACTGATGAAGTTGCAAAACAATAAAATCCAAAACAGTAGTTATGATATGTAACAAAACCTTAAGATTTCTTCACATATCAACTTCTATGAATTTGGATGTCCATCCCATCATGTGAGCAAGATATGTAAAAACAAGCTTCGTTAAGAAAAGATAAACATGTAAATGAAAGGCTTAGAGCACCAACATGACTAGCTACATTTTTTGCTAAACTGGGATTTTCCCATCAAATAACATTTAACTGTATGCAGCAATGTCTGGAAAAATCCTATTTTTGTTAAAATTATAGCATTGTCATGTTTCACCAATTCCTTTAAATGAAAGATCTAATATAGTTATATTATTTAATTTAAAAACACACCTATCAGTACAATTCCATAGAATATAATGTGCAGAGCCATTACAACATATATACTTGCCAGTGTTGCTCTTAAATCAAAGTTTGCATGTTTAATATAATATGCAGATCTTTCAGCAGTTTGGGGATTTCTCACGCAAAAATAAATTTTTGATGTTTTAATTTAAATTTATCCAATAGAAATAAGTATGTTTATATTTAATTACAAATCGAAATATAACCTTTACGAATAGCACAAATATATTGCGTTCTTTTTTCATCACAAACCAAAATGAACTTTTATTAAAAGAACCAAAATATCACACTGCCATCAACACCACAACCACAAACATCACTCATCTGAGACTACACCAGTTAAACATATGCCAAGTCCTCCCACAAAACGCAACCATTTTCCCTAAGAGTCCGATATTTTCCATTTTCTCGTAATTTATAATTCTAGCCTTCTGGTCTGAAATGACTTGAGGCTGTTGGCTGCTAAACGTCCGCTGCTCACCTGGAATAAAAATACCTGCGGGGTTTGCAGCTTCAAATGGAATGGATGCCACCTGTAAAGACTGCACTGCACTGGTATATATAGAATTGAGGAGTAATTACAGATAAGATCTCTTTAGGTAGACTAAATAAATCATCTCTACTTCGTGGTTATCATGTATTAGTGTAGTGCCATTGTTTTTCTCCTTTCACATTTGTCTGAATGATAATACATCCTGAAAGCTAACAGACTTTCATCGTGCCCCCTCTCCCCTGGCCTTTCACATTTTAATGGTAAATACATAGGATTGTATGTGATTTGCTTATTATGGCTCTCTTTTAGATAATAAAAAGCATTATTTGGTGGTCGAATATTCAGCCTTAGTTTTGACCGAATATTTGGTATTCTGCCAAATCACTATTTGTAGCATTCTTATTGCTAATAATGTGCAATTAAAAAGAAATCATATTATACTTCCAGTATAGCCCATAGTATTCCTGAGCTAGTTTCAACTCTTATATGTATCAGAATTGAATGTAGCTCAACTGCATGCAAACTGCATGCAAACATGGAAATTATATTTGAATTTTGTATAACTATGGCAATTAACCAAACATCTGTTTATAAATTTAAAGTAATTTTAAGGTTGATTTATATATCCAAGATTGCAAATCTACTGTAGGTTATATGAATAAATAGGTTTCACTTTTATTAGCTGAAAATAATTGTCATCATTGGAAGCACGAAAACAAGTTAGGTGCAAAAATTTTGCTAATCTGTTCACCATATAGCTGATAAATGAAGTTATTAAGCTGTTATACTAGTCTTGCAATCTAGAGCAGTTGAAATTTGATATTTTTATTCGTAATATAAGTGTAACTTTAACAATAACCACTTAAATCTACAGATTCATAAAACTTAGTAAATATTCTAACTTCCAATGTTTTTAATGCTTATTTTCTGCTGATCGATTTGGGTAAGGAAGGGTCCTATGAAATACTTGACAGCATATGTGGTATGATTTCAAGCTTGTTATACTCAGAGTAATATTAAATGAAAAAGTATACACAATCACCAAGACTAAAGTAGCTGCAAATCGGGATAGGATAGAAATGAAAAACAGCTAAAGATAAATGTTAAAACACATTTCTACAAATTTTTAGAGTCTATAATGACAATAACATTAGATAATTAATAAAAAAAATGCTTAAACATGTAATTTCAGATTAATAAGTTCAAAATAGAGAAAATAAAGGCTGTTGTACATATGAAGCAAAGAAAGTGGAATATTTGTATTTTTCTGAAACGTATTTACAACACTAGCTACAATTTAAAAAGTATGCCTATCTAAATTTTATAGTTGTGGTTATGCCTTTGGATTTTAAACTATGAACACATGACCAGAGTTATATAATGTTTGCATATGTGTGTATGGTATACACAAATATTTTTTGAATTGTAACTAATTTTGAAGATATGTTTCAGATAAAATACAAATCTTGCCCATTCTTTGTTGCATATGCAATCACATTACTATATTTGAAACCTGCAATTCTCTTAATTTTTTTTTGTAAGTTGTCAAAGTACTATCTTATTCAGACTTGCTAATAACGCCATTAAAAAGTTAAAGTTAGGTTACTTTTTACATATAATTTTAACTTATTTTTGTTAACTTTTATTTTACTTCATTAATTTTTCTAGAAAGTGACAAAAATTCATTAAATTAACAAGTTATTTTCTTACATTCTTTTCTCATCATTTTCTTTCGGATTACTTGGCTATGATGTCATCACTTGGCCTGACAATTAACCACATTTGGAGTCAGGAAGGCTGCCTTAATTTATTGACTATTTTAGAAAAATTATCAGATTGTTGCTATATTAATACCTAAATTTAAACTAGATTCGATTGCTGAAGAAGATACAGCACTATAGGAGGACATACTAGGTACATTTGAACTCTGTTGTAAACAAGGCAGACTGAACAAGGTAAGAGAGACTTTTTAGTCTTCAAAAAGAAAACCCACACCAACAAAGCTTCTACCTGCTTTCTGGTATTGAAAGCGCAGAACACTTGTTTTGTTTTTCGGTTTAAGGGAATTAAGATTCCTTCTTCAGACTGGAAGGAAACCTCATGGAGTCAAGAAGAGGATGAATCACAGATAAACATTTTGAAATGCAATGTTTTCTAAAATAAAGTTGAGGCTATGTTCAATGTTGATTTGTTTTGTAATATAATTGGTCAAAACCTTTATTTTGCTGTAACATTTCTATGTAAAATCTGAAAATTGCAAAAGTAACATTTTGTTAATTTAGTTACTTTTCTGAATAATTTAATTTCAATCAGTTACTTTTTCTATGCTATAATGTTTAATTTAGTTATTTTTTTCTGGGTAGTAACTTTTAATTTAATTTTGTTAATATTGGTAGTAACTTTTCCAAGTCTGATCTTATAATACACTTAGTTTGCAGCAAATTTTGTTTTAATATTTATACAAGCAGACACTTTTCATTCAACTTTGTGCATTTTATTCAACTTATAGAAGACAAGCATGCAAATTAATAATACAAATATACTTTTCAATTGTAGCAAACTTTGTATATATTTTAGACATGATAGAAGTCTAATGCCCTTTTATAGCTATGTATACAATCATAAATCTTCATTTTGTCATTTAAAACCTATAATACTCAAATAATTTCTCATTTTCACAATTTTTTATTAATTTTAATTTTGTTGCTCTGAAAGCTTTCAGCAAATTTTATTTCGTTTATGTACATTATTTTTATGTCTGCTAGATTCAAATAAATGACCTAAAAATATTTTAAAATATTAATTAAAATTCAGTTAAATTAGAGATAATTTTAATTTTGTTTTATCTTAATATTGACTAATCTGCTGCATTTCATACTTTTAAGTTCTATGTTTTTTCAACTGTTGGAATAAAAGCTATTTAACCTATAATTCTTCCACTTTTTATTTCAGATAAATAATCATGGAGAACTTCTGCACATATTGTAGTGTGATAGTGGGATCTGAAGCAGAGCTCAGAGCTCATTGTAATTCAGAATCCCACCAGTTGACTATTATGAGTGATGAAGGACGTGAATGGAAATATAGAGCTCCTGCCAGAGGCGTTGGTGCCGATCAATATGCTTTATGCCACTTGTAAGTGTTAAATCATTTTATTTTCTAATTTACTCAGGGATGTATCTACGGTGGTCGGGGTTTCCACCACTCAGAATTTCCGACCACCACTCATCCAAAAAAATATACATATTATAATTACATTTAAAAAACGTTATATTCAATTTTATCAAATGTTTTTCTTTAATATAAAAGTATACAATACTAATACTGTTTGTGTTTGCGAATTAACGTGAAGCTCGTTTCGAAATTTTATATTCTCAATTATAATTGTTCTGGAAAATCAACCACCACTCACATTTCTCTAGATACATCCCTGTTTACTAGTAATCTTAAATATTTCTGCTATTAGTCATTAGTATCATTTCATTTTAAATCTTGATATTTGTTTGATACTGGTTTTGTTCCTCAACTATGCAGCTACCTGCTTGGCAACCTTGACTTCATTATTATTTTTTCAAATAAGTTTATAAATACCCAGTGAACTGTGTCAGATTACTATTTGAAATCTCATAAATAATTCATATTTAAAAATGTATTGGTGAAAAAAAAATAATATAAAAGTGTTCATAGAAAGAGAAAATTAAATGTATTTGTTTTGCAAACAGCACTGCCGAAATTTCTGTCCTTGATAGACCTCCTACTGCAAACAAATAAAATAATCTGACCCGATCATGTATAAGTTATAAAAATCTTAACTCCTCAATCTGTTACTGCAAAATCCTTTATATGTATATAGGGGATCTGCTGTTGTTTGCTTCACAGATGGATTATGCCTTGATTACATTGGTTTTCCCAAATACTCAGGAATTGACACATAGCCAATTGGATGCAACAGTTTTCTTGAACATGAAAAGATCCAACTTTTTCCAGCTTTGTATTGGCTATGCTTCAGTGCATGGTACCCAATTTGAAGTCAGTGTTAGAATTTGGATGATTTTTTAGTTTTTTATATTTTAACCAAAGATTGCAGGACTCCTTATTTTTCCTACTTTTTACAAATGGTTCCTATATTTCTTTTTTTTCCCTACTTTTCCACAGTTGGAAGTTCATACAAAGGTCACACTGAAATTTTGGAGACAGGGCAGACGATATGCACTAGAAAAAAATTATTGGTTGGATATTTAAATTTGAACTCTTTATGTCCACAGACGATAATTTGTGGCAACAATTACAATTTAGCTATCGTAGAATAAATTTTGAAAGGAAAGGAAATGGAGTTGACGTGAGAGCATTATCGAGCTATGATTTTCTATGATTTTAAAGTGGGGCTAAATCAAGAAGAATGTCTTCAATGTCTATGATTAGTATATGGAAATGATGCTCCATCTCATGCCACTGTATTTAGATGGTTTACAGAGTTTAGAAGAGGTCAAAATTCTCTCCTGGATGAAGAATACACTGGAAGACCCTTGTCAGTTATAGCCCCAGAAAATGTGTTGGCCATTCGAAAAATGTTAATCGATGATAATTGCTGTACCTACCAAATGATACAGAAGGAAATTAACATTGGATCCGCAGCTATACATAAAATTATTAATGAAGAACTGCATATGAAAAAATTAGTTTGTCTTTGGGTCCCCCATAATTTGACAGAACACCAAAAAGCGGAGCGGGTCAGAATCAGTAAAGAAACCCTAAAATTACTTAATGATGGTGGACACCGCATTATTTTCTAAAATCATAACGGGTGATGAAACGTACATACTGTTTTTAGACATTCCAACACGCCAAGAAAGTAAAGTATGGGTCTTTAAAAATGAACCCCAACCAACAATGGTAAAAAGACAATGAGCAGTGAAAAAAGTAATGTATGCCATGTTCTTCAGAAGTACAGGTCTGTTCAAAGCCATAAAGCTAGAGGGACAGAAGACAGTTACAGTTAACTGGTACACCACTAAGTGTCTTCCAGAAATTCTTCAGAAAGTGAATGTTAGGGGACTCATGCTTCACTATGACAATGAATCTTCTCATTTAGCAAGAATGACAGTCTAATTTCTTGAACAGAAAAACATCAAAGTGATAGAACATCCACCCTATTCTCCTGATTTTGCTATGTATGACTTTTGGCAATTTTTAATCTAAAAAAAAAAATTACGTGAACATCATTTTCATTCCAAAGATGAGATTGATGAGGCTATAAAAGCATATTTTTCATCGATTTCAAGAAATAGATGGCTTCATTTAATCTTTGGAAAATTTGGCTACAAAAGTGCATTGATGTTAGAGGGGAGTTCTTTGAACACGAAGAGTTGGTTATTCCTAAGAGTTGGTAAGTTTAACTTGTACCACTTAGCCGTATCTTAAAAATTTCGGTGTAACCCTCGTATTTTGCTTGTGTGACCAATTGTGAGCATATCAGGAAAATTGTTTAAGGAGTTAATGATATGATGTAAGAAACAAAGTGAAAAAAATCGGTCTGATGAAGTCTGTTTTTATGAAATAGTGCTAAAATTTCCAATTTTTACGTAAAAGCAAAAAAATTCGTGCTTTTCGAGAAAGAGCATTATCTCAATGATGTCGAGATTTAATAGTGAAAATATCAAATCTTACTATTATTTAGATACTTTGATTTTCAATAAGCATATAAAACACACAAAATATTAAGCAATGTAATCATGCATGAATTATTATACAACACACCATATATTTAGCCCATTTATTTATTTTTTTTGCTTATAATGTGTGTTAACAGAGAGGATCCATTGTTATGTTGTAATTTGTTACTTAATCTTAGCCTTCATTCTATTGCATTGTTTTACTTTATGAAATGCAGCATTGCAGCTTCCAATTTCTGTGCCTTTTACAATATGACTAATGCTCCCATTTCATATTTACTCCCCTCTGGACCGATTCTTGTGAACTATTTCAAAATTTTATATATTGTTTAAATCAGATAAAAAATGTTAATATTTTCTTTTCGAAATTTCCAGAATGCTGATTTCCTTACTACAAACTGCTACAAAAGGGTTTTATTTCTATAAAGTAACATACCATATGCAAATTTTCTTGTTACAAATTAAAATTTTTTTTTTACTCCAAATTACAAATTTTATTGTTAATTCTCACAAAATGGGATTTTTGCTGCTTCAAAAGTGCTGTATGATTGTGTTATGCATATTTCAACACTATATTTATGGGGAGGGAGACGTTAATTACGTGTGTGTGTGTGTGTGGGGGGGGGGGTATCATAATTCCTACCTTTTTATTTTTTATATCAAAATTCCTGTTTTTGTTCCTCTCTTTAGGGAAAAGTTGAGTACAATCCCTGACTTTAACTCCAATTTCTAGCTTTTTATAAACTTTGAATAGCTAGTAGGCTTTTTTCAGCTCATATTGTTATTTTGACATATTATATACTTCTTAGGTTATATTTTAGGAAGAGATTATAATACATGCACATAAACATGCAAAACACATATTATGGCTGAATATCTGATAATTGTCCATTTCCAAGTTCCAAAAATGTTTATTAAATCAGTAAAGATTTAACAAATATTATCTGCTATTTAAACACATTGGATTTAATTCCATTGTTGAGTATTGTGATATATTTGTCTTTACATTAGTGAAAAAAATATCATGTACATAATAATATCTCTATGGAAGGTTCATTTTTTTTTTTTATTAATGTGTCAAAAACTCCTAATCCCAAAAATTCAAAATATTTACTAAATTTTAAATGGGGCTTTTCCAAGGCGACCCACCAATTTTCATCAAATTCATTGCAGCTATTCTCCCGTGATGATGAGACACGCACATACAGATCGATTTTCAATTTTATTTATATAGATTCACTTGTATATTGGTAGTGCCCATTGAGGATCAGAAGCTGAGCCTCCCCTGTTTAAAATCTAATGTAAAGATACTTTTATTTATTATATATTTTTTAAATAACTTTGCGAATATATATGTCTGTTTTTTAGATAACTGTTACACTTTATTTACTTACCGGCCTTCCAAACAGCTGCTCATGTCCTCGGAAGAGTTGGACGGTCTAGGTCTTCAGCTTTACTTACTTAAAATGAGACGTTTCCATTTTTCCCATTAAAACTCATATCTAGAAGCTGAAATATCTTACAAGGTTTTAAATAACTGAGTTATATTGGTATCATATTTGTTGATTTTGTGTGTTTTAGTTCTCTTGCTAAATTATACTGATATTCTCATATTTGGTAGTTCTCATTTATTCTTTTTTATTATCTGGAAAGTTAAATAAAGTTATGGTGTAGAAAATTGTTTTGGCAAAATATATTATGACAGAATGTAAAGTTGCTTAATTTTTGAGTTAACCAGTTGATTCAAATAGAATTTATCCAGTTCTAGTCTATACTGTATTTTAAAGTTATAAGAACAATATATTTTTATTTAATTGAATTTTTACTCTTAGTGCATTTTGACATTTTTAACAAATCTTATTTTGTATAGATATTCTGCTACTGGAAAGTGTAGACTTGGGCAGCAGTGCTGCGATGCTCACGGTGAAGAAGAATTAAATGAATGGAAGGATAGATTTGATTACAGACAAATGAAATTGCAAAGCGCAAAAGAATGTCAACTTCAAGGTCGACATTACACAGAGCAGTTACTGGAAAAGTGGCTCACATGTTCAAATCCAAATTTGATTATGACTGATAACTTACCCACAATCGATATTACTGTTGAGCCTGAAGGAAATCTTACTGTTTCTGACAAAAATTGTTGCCAGGAATGGACATTTAGTATATCGGCAAAGGTACAGTTTACTTCTCATTTAGAGTGTGATAATACATTTTCATTATTTACTTATTTTATTTATTGTGCTTTTAACAGTTAATTTTATTGTGATTTATTATTTTCTCTGAAGTGTTTTATTGCACTTATTATCAAGACTATAGAATACAAGGGTAGGGCCACGTAGATCCTTCCTTTAGGTGAGGAAACATTTGTTACACTCCTCCTGCTATTGCAGGATTCTTTGATGTTGTAGTAAGAGATTTTCTCCTGATTCTCTTTCACTTGGGGAAATGTATTAAAAACCAGTTGCACAGTCCCTTTTTAAACAGCAGTAAATTTTGGAATTCTTTTACATTTTCATTATGCATCTAAACAAAATAAAAGTACTAACTAATTATGCTGTGACAGTAGTAAAGAAATGCATTAAAAAAGTTTGTTTGAACGAGCACTTTTTGGTCTTTCTGATGGTATTTAGACAAAACATCTGTGATACTATTTTCTGTTGCTAAAGAATCGATTTGTATGAAAATCGTGCTAAAATGTAAAATAACTAAAACCTTATGTGAATTAAAAAACAATAATACTGAGAATGCACCTTTCCAGGTCCTGAAGTACCTGTGTACCAAATTTCATGGCCGTACATTTCTTAAATTTTCCACTACAGAGGACACAAATGAACACACAGACATCTTCCTTTATTATTATAGATATTATTTATATATTGTGCTTTTCATATATTTCATCAGATCTATATTTTTTTTGTTGTGATATTTTTTTTATTGTTATTTTAATATTTTTATGTTAATGTATGTGTATATTTTATTTGATAGGGCACACTAAGACATGTTGCTTTGCTTTATGAAACTCACAGAAACCACTTCAGAATAGCACATTTACAATCTGGGCGATCATCGGATACTAAAGAGTTTAATCTAGGACCTCATTGCCAGGAATGGAGTAGTATTGAGAATATTGTTGAATATAATGAGGAACGCTATGAGTGTAAAGTATGTATTTCATGTTGTTTTGGTAGTCAATAGTCATTTACATACTTACATTAGAGACTGTAGTTCCATATTGGGGGTTTACAAGGTTGCTTCATCATGTTTGTGAAATAAATTCTGTGGTGGGGGTGCTTTATCCTATGAAGTTTGCAAGCAGGGGGATAAAATATGCAGTACAGTCTGCATATAATGAATATGAAGGAATTAGAACCATGCTCTCATTGTTGATACAGGTCGCCCTAAAGAATATTTTGAAGGGAATTTTTATCTTCCTAAAAATTTGAGGAATCATGTTCTAAAATAGAGTACTTTTAGAAATTGATAAGTAATATAAATCATTTTCTTATATTTTTGTTAAAACTTCAGTGATTATTTAAAAAAATAATAATAAAAACATCTACCAACAGACATTTTCCTGCTTATCTGGAGTCACCGATTTTTTCTCATTTATAAAAAAAAAAAAAAAGAGGTTCATTTGCCTGTAAAATAGGTTGATACCCTTATATTTTTGTTTTTATGCTGTTTTACTAATGGAGGTTTCTATCAACAAATACTAATATATTCTATATTTAAATTAAATTTTACTTACTATATTTATACTGTTTGAAAGGCAATAAAAATTTCTGTTAATAAACATTAACTATAAAATTGCATATGCATTATTTACTAACAAAAATTTATGACAGAAGCATACTAAAGGAGATAACAGCATAATAATATATTGACATTAAAAAAAAAAGTTTATTGAAGTATCAATGTAATTTTTTTTGTAGTAAACTTTTAATAAAGGAATAACATATGAAATGTAGTATAAGGCAAAAATGAAAAAATATGTACAGGAATTAAAACATAAAAAAGGGAACAAATTGGAATTTTAGTACTAAAAATTTTAATGAGTATTTTCATGCAGTAGCATGTATTTTGGTGCATATCAAATACATAATTATGCATTTTGGTGCATATCAAATACATAATTATGCATTTTGGTGAACTTTGATTGCAGATAACAACATCTGTGGACAGGTTTCCAGCTTGTTATTTGCTTGTCAGTATGGAATAAGATATCTGCAATGACAACAAGAAAACTTGTTATGTGCCACAATTTTGCACACTTATGTGGAGACTGAGAAATGCAGTTTCTACCATGTCCTTTCAAACATTTTCAATAATTTCAAATTTTTTCAAAATTGAGCTCGGTCTACATGATCGATGCTGCAACTGTTAAGTTTATACTTTCAGAACAGGTTTTTTCTGTGCTTTGAAGGAACTTGAACTGAGTTCAGGTTCAGTTTTGAGAGTCCAAGCATAAACTGTCAATATAAGATAGAACCCAAGTTCACCCACGCTTTCATAATTCTGGCTGTATAAAAATTTAAATTTTAAGAAATACAAAATTTATATTTTTATACGACCCCCCCCCCCCCCCCCCCCCCCCCCCCGTACAAAAACATTTCCAATGAGTAAAATGTGCCCCATACACTAATAAGATGATGTGCAAAATTTCAGCATTTTATCATAAAAAGTTCCAGAGATATGAAAAGACAAAATTGTTGACTTAAACCACTTTTCGATGCATTGACATGGGTTCTCAGAGGGGAAAAATTATGTTGGCAGATCGCGTTTCAGGGGTCATACACAAATTATGAAAGAGAATAATGATTACATAAATAAATAATAATTTTACACAAAGATTACAAAGCTTGTTCAAAATATTTTCCATCCATGCCAATACAGAGCTGCATTCGCCTGATAACAAGCCTATGATAAATTTCTACATTGTGTCATTTGCATTCTTGCTGTAAACATTTACATTTTAATTTGTGATTAATCTCTCACCAACTTTGTTTAAACATATCTCTGGAACTTTTTATGATAAAATGCTGAAATTTTGTACATCACCTTATTAGTGTATGGGGCACATTTCACTCATTGGAAATGTTTTTGTATGGGGCCCATATAAAAATTTAAATTTTGTATTTCTTAAAATTTAATCCCCTGAAAATTTTTCTGATTTAATTTTTGAATTTTTTTGATTTCATAAAATTCTGTACCTTTTCTTACTCAACTTTGTAATTTATTATATGTGTCTAAGACCAATATTTAGGGAATAAAAGCCGAGGTTAATCTTTTTAGGACACCCTGTATACATATATATAGTATATTTTTCCTCTAGCTTAAAAATATACATAAAATAAGAAAATAGCCTGCCTTTAGGTGGGAGTTGCAGTATGAGGAAGCAAATTGGACACGGGTGTGCAGCCTACTTTGCTTGGGAGTAGGATAGCCCAGTGGTTAGAGCACAGGGATTGTACTTCAATGACTCAAGTTTGATTACCGACTCTACTCAAACTGGTTACACAGAGTTAGGGGCACTTTAAATCAGTGGGGTCAAAAGTCCATAGATGTTGATGTCAGGGGAAGGAAGGTTTATTCCCTATACTATGTCACCCCCATTGGTTCCTGTCTAAATTTGGTGTCACTATCCCGACCATTTAAACATGCCTTACACTTCAGGTAAGTTGGACTGTCTAGGTCTACAGAAAGAAAGCTTACTATGCTTTTGACTAACATTTAAAGGTTTAAATAAAAGATATATAAAATAGTTTGGAGCTTGAACTTAAATTGTGTAATATGAGTACTACAGAGTAGTTATGTACAAACTAATGCTGTTTAGATAAATATCATTTAGTGATGTATTGGTAGTTTATGGTATTGATAAAATCAATATTCTGACTTAGTTAACTAAATTTCCTGAATTTTGCATTTTACTATTTTAAGTGTGAATATGCAACTATTAAACTGGAAACCAATTTCTAATTTTTATTTTAATAAATTATAATATTATGTGTATAAAAATAATTACAACACAATTCAAGAGCATAATGATTATAACATTATTAGATAAATGAGACTAATATAATTTTAGTTGAATATAATTTATCTGGATCAAAAGTTGCTATGTGAGATATGAATAAAAAAATTCACTGTAATCAAGCAATGCAATAATCTATGAATTTCATAAATTAATATTTATACATAACAATTATTTGCAAAAGTTCATATACTCAATTTAGATTAGAAAAACCTAATTAATCAGCCCTTTTTTAAACTTTTCTATATTTAGAAGTTTTTCAGAACTTTATTTTTTTGTTAAGCTTTTTTCAGAACTTTAATAATTTTTTTTTTATTATTATTCTGCTTTTATTATTCGTATTAGAACAGGCTATAAGCAAGAATACATTTCATCAAGAATACATTTCACCAAAAAAGATAATTTCTTAAATTAGTTTTATCACTTACAAGTTTTTAAAAATTCACAAAAAAAATTCATTGAAAAAGAAATCAGATCACAAATTAACTGAATTAATGATACAATACGTATTGAATCCATACACAGTAAGCATTGTTTACAAGTGTATTGATACAAAATATATATGTAACATAAGGTCATGTATTGATATATAGATTATAGTTGTAATAATATGCCCATCACTACCACAGAACCCTATTTGGGCTCAGAGATGAGTTTGTCTCAGCCCTTATTTATTCACATTTGTTAAATATGTGCATTTTCTAATTTATTTTCTTGTTTAATTTTCAGGTAAGATTTCTAACATCTATCTATGGTACATTTCGACAAGTTATTGTCTTCGATTTTGGGTTTGAACCTGTTATAGTTAAAAAATTGTGTGTAGATGTTGTATCTGTGACTGACATGGAGAAACTCCAACAAGCAAGAGATACAGCCATATCTTTTACTGATCGTTGGAGCAGTAGCGATGTCACCGTTATTCCTTTTGAAAATCGTCCATATGCACATGGAGAGCAAGAAGAATGCCTTTTAACTTGTTACCCCCCACCCAATGATACAAAATTTGCAGTCACACAATCTGTAATGGAACCAAATTTATCAAAGGCCAATTATAGTTCTAGACAACACGAGTTGCTTTGCATTGAAGAAATGGCACAGTATGAGTTGTTGTCAAGGTTAGTCTTATCAAGTTTATTATGGCGTGACAAATTTGATTTTGATTAAACGATTTGATTATATATATATATATATATATATATATATATATATATATATATATATATATATATATATATATATATATATATATATATATATATATATATATATATACATATATATATATCTATATATATATACAGGAAGTTTTAGAAAGAATATATGACAAAATATCTTTTGAAGAATTGGTTGCAGGCCCATAGTTCCAGTTTAAGAAATGCTTCAAATTAGATAGACTTTCGAACTGCTGCAGGTGTTTGGTCATGTAACATGTTTCAGTAGAAAAATATAGATTTTAACTTCTTATATAGAACTCAATTTAACTTTTCAAGTTGTTAATTATTCCTTATTCATTTAAAGATCTTTTATAAAAACTTGGTTCTCTATGTAAAATGGACCTTGAAAGAATTGTCAAAGTTATAGGACTTAACCACTTTAACCCTGTCAAAGAAAACTGCAAAAGCTTAGATTTCAGAGGTCACAAAAATGTCATTTTATTATATAAAATTTTTATTCAAAAAGTTCCATGTATAACTTCAATGGTGTTTGCAACACTGCTGCAAACTTATCATTAGCAAAAGTTTTATACAATCCCCAATTATCTGTCAAAAACTTTAATTGATAATAGTTCAGGTAATTGTGATCATATGACAATGGAATTTTTTTTTTTAACCATTTGGAATATGGAAAATATTTTTGCAATTGAAAATTCTTTTCTATGGGGCCCATCTAAAACATTATATTTTGTATTTTTTACTAAATAATGTCAGATGATTAAAATTTCCATGTGACAATATCTACCTTAATTAAAACATTTCTTAAATTGGAATCATCTAAAACCAATCATTTAAGACATGTTTGATAATGGAATCTTTTTGAAACACCCTGCATATAATTAACATTTGAATTATTCAAAATTTTAATTAAAGTGCTACTTAGTCATAGGAGCTCACTTATTGCAAAAACTACAGTGGATTATCTGGTGTTGTGCAGGTCCTAAATGAGCAACCAGCACTTAATAATAATTCAAAATGTGCCCGCTATTTAAATAATACTGTCACGCTCTAAAAATCGCATTCTCCCCACAAAAAAAAAAAATGAGGGACTTAAACTCACTCCCAAACTGCATGCACAGTAAAACCTAGCTGTAGAGTGACATGTGGGGACTTCACAAAACATTCTTTGCGATAATTAAATGGACCCTCTTAAAAAAATTACACTTATAATTAATTTCGTGATGAAATAAAAAAAAATGTTAGAAAACTAAGATATATGTGGAACTTTTAGCCAAATTATAGAATTGTGCTGATCTTAGTGTTTTGGATGTGACAATATATTGTATATGTCAGATAACATAAAAAATGCAAATTTTTATGTATTTATAAAAAAATAAATATGAAGAATTTGTACTAATTCGGTTCAAACATTGTTGAAAATAATTTTCTTCAATCTTTTCAATGGTGTCAAGATAGAAAGTCTGTAATAATATTTTCAGTCATTAAGGAACCAATTTGTGTGAAAGTGCTAAAACATAAAATACCTAAAAAAAAATAAATAAATAAAATAAAATAATAATTCTGAGGTAATTTGGCCATATGATGCATAGCATTTCTGCTACAGACCGCACACATACATATATCTTTCTTTATTATGCAAGATTAAATGATGTTTAATGCATTGATATTTAAACCAAGATCTCTAAGCTTTCTGTAAAATCTTATATATCATTGATTATATAGAACTAAATAAATAAATAAAATAATGATAATAACCATGCTATAAGTCCGAATGAATGGCATCAGGCCTATGCTGCTCCAACGTCTTACTTAGGTCCTGGGTATGTGAAAAGCTCATTGGAAGTACTTCAAAAATGTTCAGTAATGTCAGACGTATACAAATTTATGTTTCCAAAACATTTCTTTTATTAAGACTAAAGATTATATATAGTTATTTTTTTTATAAAACCGAATACATATCTTTTTGTTACTCTTGTGGCCATTTATCACCAATTTCTCTTTCATCAAGTAGCCCATTATTTTGCCAATTCAGGGAATTTATAAATCCCATAAACTTTTTCTAAACAGTCTGCTACTTGGACAATAGCTTATTATGTAGCTATGTTCCTGATAAAGAGTGTTTATATGATGTTCCAGTGACAAACTGAGTATTATTTTCAGTATTTTTCAAGCTGCTCATAACAGTGGGTTTTTCTTTCTAGACATTTCCATCAGTTATCTCTATGCATATATGTATATTTTAATAATATTTTTAAATGCTTTACATTTCTTGTGTCTGTTGAGAAATTTCAAAGTAAAGATCAGATCTAATTATGCATATTTGTTCCTTAAAATTGATAAAATCTTGTATGATTAAAAAAATATGTGTATTTTTAATTATAGGAAATCAAATTAATAACAATTTTTACATTTATTTAATTGCAAAATTTGTGAGAGGTACACTGACTTAAAATTTACAAAGTGTCAGCAGGCACAATTTAAAAAGTTAAAGGGTAGTCTGGGAGTACAGTGGAAAGAAATGGAAAGTCATGTTCGAGAGAATAATGTTCGAGAGAATAATGAAAATCTTCATTCATTGCATCCACACATTAACAAAAGGCAGGCATGTGTCAGCTTGCACAAGCAACACAAATAAAACTCCATTTATCAGCGCAGCAAATCAGTTACACATTCAAATGGCATACTTCCTCAGTATACAGACAATGTATAACAAAGCTGTAACTATTTAGTGCCAATGCCTATTATCTATTTTGCTCTTCCATATGTTGCTTTCTTTGGATATAATACTTTGTTGTATATATGACTCCTGAATAGGTTCCACATAACATGAGGATACTGGGATGTTTTTACTTTTACCAGTGATTAGTTAATATTTGTGTGCATTCTGATCCCATGTTTGATACCAAGTTGTTGCCAAAATGTGGTTTGTGTTCAGTAGGTTGTTAAAATTAATCAAGAACAAACTTAATGTAAGTAGAAAAATTGTTAAATGGTTTAGCCTCTTTTTTAAATATTTTAAGAAATGTAGGATTAATATCGAACTGGGTATAGTCAGTTGCTTGGCTTTTTTATTTCACATTTTGAGAACTATAATTAGTATTAATTTGTTTGATATTTTTTCTTTGAAAATGTGATTTTAGTTTTAAAGTACTTATTATAGTGCAAATTATATGAGGATTTCTTGATCTTTTTCATTTTTCTAAGCAGATAAGCAGAGTACTATGCTTTTTGATAATTCTTATCATAATGTATATTGAAATGGGTACTTATAGTTAAATGTTATTATTTGTTGGTCTTAATTTCTATAGAAGTACGTGGCTGCACCTGTGAAAAATAGTAGACTTCAGCTAAATAATGGTATGAACAACCATATATTAAAATGGGATCAAAATTGGCTGCTGTTGACTTTTAAATGTCATTAAACAACCAGTGTGTTGAGATGTAAACTTCTTTTAGACATCAATACATAGTGTTACCACATTTTAAATATTTCTTTATATTAATGTGGCACAATTTGATTTATTTAAAACTTGACTTTTACAATGCTTATTTGTCCATAGTTAGTTTTTTGAAATGTCACGTTGGTTAGTTTTTACATATAGCAATGCTTTTACAAATGAATGTTGGTTGAAATCTTATCAAATGTTCCTATGAAGATACAAAATGTAAAAGTTTAAAACACTTTATGCAAAAATCCATGATTCATTTAAAAAGATGTACATTTGAATATATTTTTGCATGATATATCTTAAATTTATAAGTGGTTTGTATTTTAGTTTCAGGTATTAGCCAAAATCTTGGATTGCACATTAAAAAACTTATGGAAAGAATATATATAGATGATTAAAATATTGTTTGCTGAATCATATTGAACATGAGAAACTATGGTTTTATTATATTTATAATATGTGGACTTTTGGCTTATGCTGTTTATTTCAAGACCAAAAGACTCTTGTTTTGATTCTAACCAGACATAGTTTTTGATGAATTTGTGTATTTAAATTAACTTACTTTCTTAATTGGTTACATAAAAAATAATTAGGTTTTTTGATTTTAATTCTTAAAAATTTATTTCTAGGTTCAATGTTAAAGCTAACCTCAATTTAACAAGCTGCTACCTTCTAACACCAAACTCTGCAGTTACGGCCAAATATGCTCATAATGGAGAACTTTTTGCTAATATGCAGCTGTCTTCTGTTCTCTCTGAAGATTCGGCAGAAGGAAGACTCATACTGACTAATTGTAGCACTGTTCTTCTGGCTCCTGAAAAAACTAAAGGTGAAGAAAAAAGAAAAGTAAGTTGTGTTTTCTATGAAGAATGTCTTTATTTTTTAAATATTGGGGCTCTTCCTGTTTTCTACACTAGGGTGCAATTTATGTAGTATTGTATTGCATTTTGCAATGTATTGTACATCTTTTGCTATATATTTCAACATTTGCATTACCTAATTTAGAGATATTATCTTTAAAGCTATGCATATATAATAACTAAATGTAATGTACATGTCACCAAGTGCATACTTGCCAACTTTTACGCATTATGCGTAAAATTTACACATTTTAACTGCTCTTTACGCTTTTACGCATATATTGCTATATTTTACGCATTTTTGCATTTATTTGAATTTTTTAACATTACTAGGAAATCAATCTCCGGCGAAATTCGCCGGCTTTTTTTGTTTGAAATTTATAATTAACCAGACATGGTATAATTCCTCGGAAACACCGATTTTCCGCTTTTTTAGCACTGATATCTACCATTCCCGGGATCGTAGCAAATCCATAATAAAATGCAGGGTAATGCCAATCAAATTAACAGATTTACGGCCGCGTGTAATGTAAATTAAGTTCTCAATCCCTTATTTCATGAAAGTAATAAATATTCTTCTTCAAAGGTTGTCTAATTCAGTATAAATCGCTAAAATGTTATTTTGTTCATTAATTTCGCATAAACACTGCGATTGCGCAATTCAGTTTGTTCTCATGAATCGCCGAGAGTACAATAGTATCGTTTTCCATCCATCTCAATCTTCTAAATATTGCATTTTTGATTGACTAAACTAGCTTATTTTCATATTCTAATTAATTATTACGGTTAATTTCTTAATTATTTTCGCATAAACAATTATGCAATTCAGTTACTTCGCGTGAATTGCCGAGAGTACGTTAGTATCTTTTTCCATCCATCTCCATCATTTAAATGTTGCATATTAGATCGACTAAACTAACGTATTTTCATATTATGGCTAATTATTAAGGTTAATTTTATAATTATATTTGCATAATATAAATTTTTCTATTTAAAAAATGGGTATGAACTCTGTGAAGGGATATTTTCCAAAAAGTAGTATTAAAAGAGGTATTTCCAAAAAGTGGTATTTAGGCAAATAAAATGGAAACCATTTTGGCAAGAATATAATTCAGTGCTATATATATATATTTTTTTTTTTATTAAAGATCAATATTTGTTACTCTCTTTAGTGAAAATCTGTGTTTTACCAAACATAAATATTTGTTTTCATTATAAAGTAATCCTCACCGGATAAAACCTTTATATATTTTTTGTTTTATAATTTATTGTCCTGAAATTTTATAAAATTGGTGTCCTGAATTTTCATATTCTACCAGTACTATACCTGATATTTAATGCAGTATTTTTTTAATGCAGGTACTTGTACATAGTTAAATTCATTAGAAATGTCGTTTGTGCCTATAGTTTAAAAAAAAAATCATTATAAATGTCATTCACGCAAAATTTTACACATTCCAATTTTCCCAGGTTGGCAGGTATGCAAGTGTCACTAAAGATCCTATTACACTAAGCAATTTTTATTGCTAGAACTTCGAGAATTCCACCCATCAATAACTTTTAGAACCCTCCTCTTGAACAGTTTATTATAGGGTTGCCAGTTCTATGCTACCTGTATGTATTTAACATGTTTAGCATTAGCTATTATTGCTAGAATCTAAATTTCCCTCCACGAAACATTTCTGTATTTTTTTAATGTAATTGTGATCTTCAGTGTACCATATATTCATGTAATTAGATACAAGTTCATGGATGTTATCTCATATCTGCTGTTCATTATAGAGCTGTATTCATATCCAACATTTTTTGAAGACATGGCTATTCAATGCCAAATTTTATCTTCTTTTGATTTGATTGCACTCAGGCGTTGATCAACTTTTCCTATTGTGTACGGGGAAAAAAAAGAAAATGTGGCAATTTAGGGGCAGGTTTTCTTTCCATTAGTGTTACTGAAAGATTGCTGGAAGAAATCGTTACATGTAATTGTAATAGAACCGTAAGTAGGTGGGCATGATTATTCAAAAATGTGCTTTTAGTTACGATTTTGCCATCTGTTTTGAAATGTATACTGTGACGAGGGAAAATGACCTGGACCATTAGAAAAAACTAATTAAATGGAGTGATAAGTTTAAATGGGAGGCATTAAAACAAGGGCTAACTATTATTTTATGGCGTAGATTACATAGAATTTAAGTTAATTATAGTTTGTTTTAAAAGTACATATTTAAGTATTTAGTTTTTGCCTTTTCCTAAATCAATATTTGACATATTTGAAGGTAAATACACATAATAGTTTTATGTATTTTCTTGAATTGAACTTATGTTTGTTTCTGTTATAACTGCCAAGTGTTTTGATCCAGAGTCTCTCTGTTTTTCCAGTGTGTTCTAAAGTCCAACTTTCTAAAAAAAAAAATTTAAAGTAAATGTTTTATTTTTGAAAAATATTTACAGAGTTTATATCTCTCCTGGGAGTTCTTAGAAATTCCTGGATTTAAAAGGTTTTTTTTTTATATAAAGACCCTTAAAAATGTCTTATTTTATTTATTTCAGTCTTAGTCTCCTGGAAATTGGAATATACTACTGGAAAATTGCAAGTGATTATGTTGCAATATTTTATTTTCAAATATGATCAGTAGGTAGCACCACTAAAAGAATGAAAGGGCACAGAACCTTTTGACTTGCTCACTAAGTTATCATCTTTGGAATGCTATCCAGAGGTTCAGACATTTTTTTAAAATTTTTATAAAATATACAGATTTTAGCACCTTTTTATAAAAATCACTTATTGAAGTTTTTTTTCATTAAAATATTGAATTTTAGCTTTCTTTTTATAAGAATTACGGATTTTAGCAATCTTGTAAAAATTGAAAAATTTTAACATTCTCTTATAAAAAAAAATCACAGATTTTAGTGCTCTTATATAAAAACTATGACAATGAATTTTAGCATTATTTTGAAAAATTTATCAAGATATTTTAAATCGAGAATATTAAATTACTAAGTTTATTATGTAAAGCAACAGGGATTATCAAAGAAATTTAATTTAATTTCCAAGATATTGAATTTTCGTCAATTTAGTGAAATTTTACATTGGTTGCCAAATTGTTACCAAGTAGAACAGACAGACTGATTCATATAAGGGATTTTCTTATATAGTATTATGCTTTGTCTGTGATTAAAATAGATTGTACTGTATTTTGAAGTTAAAATTTCATTGTGATACTATATAAGGAAAATCCTTCTCTTCATCTATCTGTCTATCTGTACTGTTTAGTGGCAAATTTGGTAACAAACTTAGCAAAATATCGCCAACGTGGCAACTTTTACAAAATGTTTCCAAATATACAAAAATATCAGCAAATTGACAAAATTGATGTTAAATTTACAAAAGTGAGACCTTTTTCATATGTGAAAACTTCTATTTTAT
Organism: Amaurobius ferox; assembly: GCA_951213105.1. Classification (NCBI taxonomy): domain Eukaryota; kingdom Metazoa; phylum Arthropoda; class Arachnida; order Araneae; family Amaurobiidae; genus Amaurobius; species Amaurobius ferox. The sequence goes on along the minus strand of OX578148.1, from coordinate 108,377,316 downwards.
TAAACATGTTAATAAAATTGCAAATATTTCTATATATTATTTTAAGGATTTGTATTTTAATTGTCATCATTTTGATACTTGCATTTTTATTTCTGGGAGGGAATAGATTATGAAGTAGTTAAAGAAAATGCCCTACATTCCTAAAGAACAAAAACACTGGGCTCTAAATGAGAAAGTACATAATTTTAAATTAAACAATCTAGTCCCTTCTGGTAGTCAGCATTTTAGGGTTTTCTCACATACAATTTTTTCATTGACTTGGGGGGGGGGGGGGGGGGGACTAATTAATAAATAAGAACCCGCCTCTTTTTATGAAATGGCCTTTCAAAAATCTCATGTATCCACACTAGCTGAAATACTAATTGACCAAATTTCACAAAATTTGGTAGATAAATCACTTGTGGGATACTCTGGTGCTGATTAGATTTTGATACGATTTGGAAAAGAACAACCTACCCTTTTTTACAAAATGGCCTGCAAAAACCGCCAATATCTAAAAGAAAGATTACGTATGTTCAATGTATCAATTAAATGCTTGTTTTATATGTAAGTTTTGACGAGGGAAAGAATAAGAACAACTCTATTACTCTAGGACTAACTGTTCTCGAGATATTTGAGATTTTTTGCATTTTTGTTATGCCGCCTTTGGAAAAATTGCCAATTACCAAATAGAAGCAGAAATTGAATTAAAAATGAAAATTTTGTGTTATTTTGTACAATTAAACTCAATTTAATGAGTTCTTAAAGAAATATAGAAAGAATGAATTCGTGTCTGCAGGGAAAGTCATGTGCTGCTCACATCAGATTTTTCAGTTTTAGAAAAGGGCATGATACATTTTTAAGTTTAAAAAAGGGTAGGGCGTATTTCAGTTTTGAAAAAGGGCTAGATAATGCAACCTTTGGAAAATGCCTTGTGGGAATACTATGGCAAATACACATGCAGGTCATAAAATTGTATTTTAAATAATTTTTTTATTACTATTCTGTCTTAGTTATACTTAGCTAGATGCATTTTTTGTATAGAACAAAATTATACTGGTCTAGTTTTTGTTTAAATGAGGAAAGCTTATTGCAGGGATTGAAAACTCTCTTTGAAATGTTAGGAGCCAAGCTAGAAAACGTAGGAGCCAGGAAAAACAAAACAAAAAACAGTGCAATGTATTTAAAAAAAATTATTAGTATTAACAAGATCATACTAAGTGGTAAATATAAAATTTATACACTCTTTGTACATTGTGTTTATGTCCATTGACATGCCTCACAGCTTTTTTAAAATACCAATGGTCAACAGCTTTATCAGGATTAAAGTTTCATGCAAATATATCATCAATAAATTTTGTAAACTATCTACTTCCTTTCTGTTTCTTAATGTATTTATCAGGTTTATGTGAGAAAATCTTCTTTCACATGAAGCTAAGGGAACTGGTATAACAGCTACTATTTTAATAAGAGAACTTAAATTTGGAAATCTGTCTGCCATGGCTTCTGTTTTTTCCAATATTTGTTCAATATTAAAAAAATTTCAAAGTATTTTTAGATCAAACCACTCCATTATAAGATCATCAAGAAATTCTTCTGTCTTATCCTTATTACTCAAAAATTTTCTGTAATGTACGCCTAACATTTTTATTTTACTTTCTCCATAATTAAATAAATCTTCACTCCCCAGCTCAATTGAAATGAATTAGTCTGACCCTTGTAAAAAGAGGGAAGAATGAGTTCTCTCACCATTTTCATTTCTTTACAGCAGTACCGGTGAGTGATAAAAATCCATGCTCCATGGACATCACTGCTGACTTTACCATGGTTGATGTGTTGGGTAGAGGGAGCGTGTGATCAGGGTTCGAAAAAAAGTCGCCCAGTTGCCACTGGCGACCAACTTCTTCACTCTGGCAAACTGAAAAGCAAAAGCGAGTGACTTCTTTTTTTCATTTTCCCCTCGCAGAAAAAATTGCACCGTGGGAAATCACACTTGCGCCGCTGCTGTCCACCTTATGATCCTCCTTATATTTCGAAAATGAACACAAGGAATATGTGGGAGAGGGAATGAAAAGCAAGGAAGAAAATGTTTTGTGGAACTACGGTGGTTTTACCGAGAAACTTTGCATATCTCAAAAGCTACCCGAGCAACTCCTCTTTTCTGGGAAATTTCTAAGTTGTACCGTTTGTCCCGAAAATATCTAAGGGACTGCATTCGGAACGGGCGTAATGCGTCATTCCATTGTTCACTAGTTACAGAAAAGTCGCAGCTAGGTGCTTTAATAATGATGTTTAATTTTTCTCTCAGTATATAGTGTCGAGCACACTAGGTACAAATGTTCCAATTTTCCCGAATTCATTACACTTTTTTTTCTTCACATTGTTCCGGGACTTTGATTTTCATGAAAAGATATTCCAACTTTTTTGCTAAAAATTTTATGATATCTCCAAAGAAATCTTAACTTCATTGGCCACGCCCTTTAAGCTCGATGTTCCGCACAGGATTCACACTATTGTGCATAATTAATAAACATTTATTGGAAAAGATAAAAAAGAAGTGCATTTGTGAGATGAAAAGATGATCCTCTAAAATTTTGTTACCAAATATAGAAAATACGTTTTTTAATGATTTGTGGAATTAATGTGAGCTAACTTTTGCAGAAATGCAAAGAAAATTATTATAACAGACAAAACATCATTTTATGGCTTTTGATTGACCTCTTTAAATACACTTAACCTAAGCAATAAATTTGTCATTTTCTCGGAAAACCCAATTTTTTCATCTCCCGGAAAATATACAAATTTTTTAAAGGACTTTGATGGGATTCCAAAGACATCTTTCAATGAAATCCTTGGGATGAAAATGATTATTTCAGACCGAAAATTGGCCCTAGCAAAAAAGTCCATAGCAGCATATTCATGGGTTTACGCGTTTCTTTTATTAGTTAGTAATTTATAAGACAGTTTAGTAATATCGCAGACATTTTTTATTTAAGCACGATCACCGATATATTTCGTTTTATTATTAAATATTTTCCATTTTTTCAATCTGCTTGCATCCACTGATATTTTACATTTATTGTGCTTTTTATGCTGGAGTATTACCTTTTAAACATATTGTGAATGAAATTGAGATATATGTTTAAGATAATGAAATGAAAATATTTTTATTTTAGGTATTTAGTATTATAAGGCTCATTAGAAATACATATGAAGAGCATAAACTAGAATTTGATATATTTGCACCCAAAGTTGAATATCTAATTTTAATAAAAATGAACATCCTTCTAATCTTAATTTTACTAAAAGTACTTAAAAAACATAATAATTATTAAAAAAAAATAATAGTGATATTATTTTATATTAAATATTGACATACCCATATTTGTGTGCCACGACTGGCTGGCTACGAAAAATATTTTCTCTCTACTAGGCTTGTTGACAATTTTTCAACCTCTGCGTGTGACCATGAACTGTCATTTAAAGTGTCCGTTTTACTTTTTTTTCTCTATTTAAGTGTTGGTATAATATTGGCAACAGCAGCCTGGAGCTTATATCATGGCGATTATTTTTAATTTTAAAGAAAAACAGTGGGCTGAAATTTAGGTTGTCAGCTCTGATTTTCTAGTCACTATGGCAACCCGATGCCCACCATTTTTCAAACAGTGGTTTATTGGTTGTATTGAAAAGTATTTGAGTATGTTGTGTAGTAATGCATAAAAATGTGATTCATGTTATATAATTATTTGAAAATAAATAGCATAAAAAATTTCTTTACAGGTATATGAGGCAGTTATTGAAGATAAGGGAAAAACAGTGATTTATATAAGGTTATCTAAGCGATGTGCTGAAGATCTCAAGTTAAAGCCTGACCGGGAATTTTTAGCTGAGGTCAGTTTAACTTTGCTGAAGTATATATATCTATTATAATATCTAAATTACTAAAATGTGTACAAGTATGTATCTATGTCCAGCATTTCCCTCAGCTAATTTACATATCCCAAAATCATGGTCAGTCAGTGCCTGGTGAAAATGCTTTTTCTATGGAAAACTGTTAAGTTTTTAAAAATAAAAATAAATAATAATAGATTTTTAATTATATGTAAAAAAACTCCAGAAAATCAGACCAGAAACGGCCTCATTGAAATATGCTTTAAGATTGCGAATAGGGATCGTAAAAGAATCATTTTTATAAAATATAAACTTATTAATGTGTCGTTATTTTATTCAATGAAATAACGACAGAAAACATAGAATTTGAAAATTAAATAAGTGTGTTTAAGAAACAAGAACTTTTAATGTTAGTTTGTCCACAGAGATGCTGGGAGAATAGTCTATTAGACCAATTTTGGTGTCTATTTTTTATAGTGACATATTCGTATAGTAACAGACAATAAGTGTGTACCAGGGTGTAACTGGCTACATGGCTATCTAGTGAGTGAGTATATATTCTATTTTTGATTCTTTTTGCCCTATTTCATCAATTTTGGTATCTTTTGTTAGCACTGCTAACATACAGCATGCATTGGGATGAACTTGCCTATTGAAGACATCATGGAGCTCTTGCTTGTTGAGAGCTCTTTCAAAAAGTGCAATTGTACTAGTCATAAAAGATGGTTAGTAAGTTATTAAAAATGGTTTGAATATAAAATCAAATAAAGTTAAAAATAATTGAATTTTTAGTAGTTAAATTTTTTATAAAATTGAAAACGATAATGATAAAAAGGCAAAAATGTTCACATCTCATTATGATAATGGTGAAATAAAGTTCTTTTGAATAAATAAAATTTTCATAATATTTAACTGGTATGAAAATGTTAGCACATCAGACATGTTATTTCATTATTTCTGTGTTTGATTACATGTGAACATAGAATGTTTTCTGAAAAAATATGGTTTAAATGTATGGAAAACTTTCGATAAACATACATAACAAAAAATCAGTATATAGATATTTTTCTTATCAAGGAGTTTCTGTTTGAAATTTGAGGTGCAAACTTTTATGGATACTTCATATTTTTGTGCTTAATGCCCTTTTAGTAAATGTTATTAATCTAGTTTTCAGATTCACATTTGCTAGGTTTAAGTTTTGTGTTTGACATTGATATTGGCTGTGCTTCAAAATGCACCTTGAATTGTAAATGCTGATTAAATTGTATTTTATGCAAAAATCAGCTATAGAGTATCAGCATTTGAATGTAGAGCTTATTTATCATTCAATAAAATAAAAAGAGCATTTTATCTTTTTCAGCTTCATTTAAAAAGAAGTGTTTTTTTCCCCCTTACATTTTTGTTTCATTCCTAATGATACCAAGGATATGATAATTTAAGAAAATTTTATAGAGTATACTGAGATAATGCATATTTTTAAGTCACCAATGTTTCCAAATCTAAACATTGAGTAAACACTGATTGAGAGTTTAACCCTTTCGCGACGGCGGCATTCCGGAGCTGTCGTGGTCCAAAAGACAGAGCGCTTCGCTTCCGAACTGGTCCCAAAAAACAGCACATTTTTTGCACTAAGCCTAACTCTCGAAAAAAATTCACTAAAAATCACCTATTCAACACAGAAATCTACTTTTTTCAGGAATAAAAGAAATATTTATTTTCTATTTGATGTATATTTTTCATACAAATCTGAATACAAAATACTCGTTAGTTGCTCCCATTCTTTTATCCGAAATAAACAAGTAATTTCACTGCCTCTAAAACCCAAACAAAAAAAAATACTCTCTTATATTCCTATGATTCACCAACGAAATTATAACGCTGAAATAAAAATAAAACCCAAAACTCAATTATAAAATTGTTGATGCTGCGAGAATTGCTGGGTCTGTTTATTTACAAAATCATGTTTCACCGCTCCAAATGGAGAAATAATTCATTCGATCCTCCTTCTGCCAAGGTCATGCCTCTGCAAAATACATTGAAGTTAGTTCCACGGAAATTTAACGCCATCTAGTAGACAAATTAAAACGTTCCACGTGAAGGCACGCATGCGTGCCACTCTCCGCTTACGGTAGTTTCCTCCATCACGAGTGCGTACTGTCCGTCCTTGAATGCAAGTTCGCAGCCGGATCATCGCGAAAGGGTTACGTAATAAAAATAATCATTCCACAGTCTTATTGTAATACATTTTTAATTTTAAGGCTAAATATATTATTATTACTAAAAGAATTTTACTAAATTACTTATTACTAAAAGAATGAAGCGAATAGCTTGCATATTCTTAAGTTTTCAAGTTTAAAGAATGTTACAGATAGATTGCAAACTATTATGTAAGATTTGTTTATTTTCAACTAAAAATGTTTTACTTATAACTTGTTAAATTTTGGTATATGTTTATTCTAAGAACGCTTTTAATATTCAGTCACCCACAAAAAGGGACATCTTCAATGTCTTGTGCTTCAATTATCTGATGTACACTGTTTAAATTACATTATTTTTACTTTAAAGGAATCTATATTTTTTACACATGCAATCCTATTACAATTATTTAGGTACAAAATTAAATTTTCTTTGATAAAACCTGCACATCAAGATCTCTTTCAAATTACAATGCCAACCAGATCAATGCATATTTGGGGCTTTAAAATGTTAAACTTCGGCATAATTTTTTTCACCAATCTAGAGGTAAAGTTAGTAAACTATTTTGTTTAGTTGATTTATCACATTTTTAAAATCATGATGTTTATTTCACCTTTATTGTAATATTTCTAAACTTACCATTCAAATAAAATAAAAGTTTAGATGTTTGAAATTTCAAATTTGGATTCTGTAAAGTTTTGGCATGTTATTTACGTTTTTTTTTTTTTTTTGTGTTTAACCTTAAGTATAGTAAATTAGCAATTTATTTTTTATATAATTAAACTGTACGTTTTAAACTTTAGCTATTAAAATCAATTTTAATAGCTAAAGTTTTTAAAAAGGCATCATTAAAAGTCTGATCTGGCAAATAAACTTTAAGTAATTCAAACCTTTAAAGCATTCTAAAGTGCAAAATATGTGTCCAAATATTTTGAAATCCGTACTTTGATGATAGGCAAAGATGGGGATTGATTGATAGGCAAAGGCTGAAATACTTTATTAGAGCAAATTCATTTTTGTGTCAAAAGAATGGTGTTATGAAGGCTGTGTTAAAACAGGCTACAAGTAGCAAAGTAGATGTCTTTGAGGTGAAAATATATATATATATATATATATATATATTAAACAACATTGATCACATGATTAGAATGCTTAATTTTATAATTTCCCCTGTATTTATAGTAATTATTTCATTACTTAATATAGAGAAAAAAGAAATTGATTTCAATATTTGTGATTCTATTTTGCTTGTAACACATTCTTCGTTTGTAAAACTAGTGTGTTTTAATATTTTTAACATAAAATCTTATTTATGTTTTTCTCCTTCTGATTACTTATAATTTCTTAAAGGTACAATTTCAACTGAATAGATTACCCTTATGTGAGATGCACTTTGCAATTGACAGACTTTATCCACCATCTATCGTTTTTCCTGATGTGTCAGTGGCACCACAACTGATACATTTAAATAGGTATTTTAATTTGTATGATCTATAACTATTATATGTTGAACTTGGAACTTTTGTAAAACAAGCATTTACTGTATTTCCGCTTTATAAGTTTAACAAAGACCATTCTTTATGAATCTATGTTCATTTAATAATGAACTGGTTTGCAATGTAAAATGCAGCAAACAGAGATAAATAAGCATACTAATGTTTCAAAGCTCATCTGGATTTCCTTCTTCAGTGCATCAAGTTTGAGATTTGGCAAAATTTTGACAATTAAGAATTCTGCCAATGTCAAAATCAAAAATCATGATATATTAATCATAATATGTACTACAAAACTGATCTTTGGAATTTGATAATTTATAAATTAAAACAAATTTTTGAAATGAAACATCAAAATAGAATTTGGTGAATAGGTTGGTGAAAGTAATCAAAAATCCAGATCAACCCCTGCATATATAAATAATAATCAGGTTTAAAATCTTAGTTTTGTTTGGTGATTACTTCTTAAATTCATGAGAGTGAACCCATTATCCATGTACCTCTATTTAAGCATTGCATAACTTTTTTTTTTGTGTGTGTGTGTGTGTGTGTAATTTTTACTATGTATGCTGGCAATAATTTTTTAGATTTACACATTTATACTTAGCACAAATGCATATAATTTTCTCAATGTCTGTGTTTTTCAAATTACTTTGAATATTGTACTTATCCCTTTGTAATGTTAATATATATTTTACATCACTTTGAATGTTCTCTTTTATACCAATTTTGACTTCATTTTTGCGTAACTGCACAGACCTTTATAACATCTAATCTTGTGGTTTGCATTCCTTTATCTTCAGATGATGGTTGTAATTTGCCTCAAAGCATTAAAAGCTTTGATGAATTGCAATACATAGTAAAAAAAAAAAAGCTGTAATAATGTTTTTAATTAGCTTTTAATGATTTTAAATTTCACAGACATGTAGCTGCATTTTTAATTTATAATTCAGAGGACTGGCTTAAATTTAAAATGAATAATGGAGCCTTATCTCAAGCTAGTAACATTCCACTTTCTTTCTATTCTTCAAAATGCCAAAAGAGATTATCTTTTTTGTCCCATTGGATATGTATAATTTAAATTAGTCTATGTAATAACGAATATAATATCTGCATGATTAAAATAAACTGTAAGTATCATTAAAAATTCTTTATGGCTCACTTTTGCTGGGGCACCTGAGTACATCTTTCTCTGTATATTGCCCCACTGGCCATCAAATGAACATTCTAATGGTACATATATGAAGCAATTGTTGGCTTCTAAAATTAAAATTAAAAAATTGACTTGTAAACAATATTATGCTTAATTTTTGTTTTCTGTAAACTAATTTAGAAATTTCCCTGTTTGATATACTGATATATAAAATTAACTCTCTCTTTACATCTGAAGTATTTGTGCAAAAGTAAGGTACTTAGTCTTATACTGGCTGTATTTGACTCTTTTATAAATAGATCTATCTGTTTTTATATTCGTTATGTGACAAATTTAATGAATTTCAATCAACTATGATTATTTTTTTGTACACTAAATATTTATTTATCTCTATATATAGGTTTACATTTTAGCACATCCTTTCAAACTATGAAGGAAATAAATTACTAGGAGTATAAATGGTATTTTGTGTTAAACCCATCATATTTGACTTATTTGTAAAATAGTTTTCCGCATTAACACATTTTTGTTTCATTTCTAATTATCCATATTTTTTTATTCAATTATGTAAACATGTGTTAAACAGAATTGGCATATAAATATCCATTTTAGCATTAGACATTGTTGTTATTGATTTAATAATTAGTACCAAAGCTAAATGTGAATGTCTTGGAATCTATTGGTTTACTTGATTGTTTTTATCTAATTCAGACAAAATTAAAAAAATCCTGTCTACTGAATTAAATAATAATATAATCAAGATCATAGAATATTTCTGAAAACTTCATTCATATGATTAAGATTTTGCTTAATCCCCTTCCCTTGTACTGTACAAATAGGGAATTATTTTTTAAATTTGTACCAATATTTAGTGCAACCAACAAAACACTTATGTGGTTTTAAAATAATCTGTCAATTATATAATAAATTTGATAACAAAGATTTATATTTGATTCTATTTAATATTATAAATTTAAGCACCAAAATTTAAAATTTTCATAATTTTGTTCCACTTATTTAATAACATTATTCTATTTAATAGAATTTGTTGACTTTGAAAATCTGAACATCATCTCCATTATTAATAGTAAGTTTACAAGTTCTTTTTGTTGCAGCAGTGATTTAGATTTAGATCCCAAGTTGAATCCAAAGCAAAAAGAGGCTGTGCTGGCTATCACTACTCCTCTGTCTATCAAGCTGCCTCCAGTTTTAATAATTGGTCCTTTCGGTACTGGGAAAACATTCACTCTGGCCCAAGCTGTTAAACTTATTCTAAATGATCCTCAATCTCGAATCCTGGTGTGTACGCATTCCAATAGGTAAGATTTTGCAAGACTTATTATTTTCTTAAACTTTGTAATTAGCATGCCACTTTCTGGTTTATATGACTTTCCTACCAGAAAATCTCCTAAAACTTTATAATCACTCCATTGGTAGACACTGGGCATTATTGATTTATTGTACTCCATTGGCATGAACATTTGAAGATGAGTTAAATCGCTTTTGTACTTTCACATGTTGAAATTTTTAATCAGTTATCTTATTCTTTTCGCAAATTTTACCATATTCTTAAGGAAATTATAATCACATCATTCAATGTAATTTCTTCTGCATTTAGCTTTGTTATATTCTGCTAGCAGATATATCTATCATTGCTTATGATTTAAAATATGTGTGTACTGTAATATTCCCCATGATATTGATTTTCGGAAAATTCTATTAAAATATTTAATCTAGTTCCTATAAAAAAAAGTATAAGAATCTGTTCTTGCTGTACAAAATTATCAAGCAAATCACTTGCTCCTGTTTGTAAATAAATTTATAAAAATATGAATATCAACATATGCCAAAATTAAGATAATAAGTAGCAGAAGATATTATCACATCATTTTTTTCCCTGTTGTTGTAAATGATTAAATGCAATAAAAAATATATGAATTTGAAAAATATTTTTTGTAATAAAACAGACCTAAAAAATTGAAAATATGAATAATTCCCATAATCTTATATCCTAGGACTAAATTGATGTAGTCCAATCAAAAATATAATACTGTTTATTTATAAAATGGATTTTTCTATCAATTTCTTTATTTTTTTTAAATCAGGTAAATTGACTGAAAATTGTCTGAAGTATAAACATGTTTGATTTGATTCCATTGCTAAGCAGCATATGTATTTCAAATACAGTTAAAAAGTATCGGCTGAACAATGCTATTTCTGTGTAAGGTTTAGTTATTAATATCTCTACCAACTTGAAGCAGAGACTACAAAATAACCATATCAAATATATATCTATATATAAGTAAAAAATAAATAAAATAAAAAATTGTATATGGAACAGGCAGACAGACTTTTAATGTTATATATACAGATTTCTAACAGAGAAATATATGTGTTACTACTGTAGCAAATTCATAGTAACCATGTATATTGCATGTATGTGACCAGTGAACTGGCTTTAAGGTTAAATTTTTTTAATACGATATATATTCTATAAACCATTAAATAAAAATACAGAAACTGACTTTACTATGTTGATATGCAAAATGGAGAAGGGAGAGAGTAAATGGAGGGGGATAAATTTTATTTAAATATTTTTATGTTATAAGGGTGAAGTGTTCCAGAACTGTAGAATATTGACACAGAACCAAAAACATATTAATCAAAAATCAGGAGCACATTCCCCACATTACTTCTTCCCTCCTATAAGAGAAACAACATTAAAAATAGCTGAAAAGGGAAGATTCTTGAACATTGTGTTCCTTTTCTAATTATTTTCAAAACTTATTTTTTTATTTACAAAGTTTAAATTTTGTTTAATTATTCCATGTCTGGTGTAAAAAGTTCTGGATATTTGAACTCTTAGAATTTTTGACCTAAAAGCCATATTTATGCAAATATAGTCTTGGGACTAGAATTCTCTTGAGTTAATTGCATGTTTGTGTTGAGTTGTCAAAACAAATGTTGGGATTTTATTTTTCTGATATTTTGTATGTATAAAATTTCATTAATAGCTTACCAGCAAGATTTTGCTCTTTTATAGAGTACAACCTTGTTTTAATCAAAGATTCTTTAGTTTCATATGTTGATTCTATGATTCATATTTTCTAGAGTTCTGAATTTTATTTGCCTGTTTGAAATTTGAAACAGAATGATTTTGTATATTTCAATATATGTTTAATATATTTCAGAAAGTGTGTATTCCTTAATGAGGGGAGGGGTTTTAGGGTAACAAACAGAAAATTTATGGAATACTAAAAGTTATTAATTTTTTAAAGGTGTATATTTAGGTTGGGGGTTGATTTTGGAATTCTGGAGTAGTTAATTTCTTATACATATTCTTCTAATATAATATTTACATTTGTAAGCTCTTTTTTATATCCTCAAAATGAATGAAAACATGTATATTTCAGTGCTGCTGATATTTACATTCGAGAATATCTCCATCCGCAAGTTGCTGATGGTCGACTTGAAGCCACTCCCTTGCGAATCTATTATAGGCACCGCTGGGTTGCTACTGTACATCCAACTGTTCAGCAGTACTGTTTGGTTTCCACTGGAGGCAGTGATAGGAATTTCAACATGCCTACTGTTGATGATGTTAAGAAACATAAAGTCATAGTTACAACATTAAGCACGTCTAGGTATTTAGTACAGCTTGGCTTGGAAAAAGGTAATCTTATTTGATTATATATTTTTGACAAATATGTAATGTTTATTTTTTAAAACTATGAAGTATTTAAATTAAAAAATTTTTAGTATGTAATACATATAAGTAGGTTATACTAATGCATACTAACTTTTACATTTATATAGGAATATTGACTTCAATATGCTGTATAATGGTATATGCATGACACTAAAGACATCATCGTTCAGTGCTTTACGTGACTGTCAAATGTCTTTACATCACTGTGTTGATATGAAAACATTTTTTATTTTTACTTATAATATAATGGGTAGCGTTACATGGCTTTAGGTATTTTAATCTTTGTATTGATGTCTCAGTTGTATTGATTTGGAATGGCTTGATATGTTTAAGTAATGAGCATTGTTGGTTTATCCGCTGCAATAATAAAAAATAAGTAATGCAATGATTATTTTTTTATATAGCTATTATGTAGAAATGATTGTTTGTTGAAATCTTATCAAAATGTTGCCACTCAGAAGCAAAATGTTTTTAAAAAATCCATGATCTGATTAAAAAATTAAATATACTACTACATCCACCAGTCATGCCCATTTGATACATGTTTTGCATATTTGCATGGAATAATAGCCAAGATCTTGGATGCATAATACAGGGTTTATACGCATTTGGAAAACCAGAAATGTACAAATAATTTTAAAAAGAGGGTTAAACAGTTAGGGAAAAAGCAGGGATAACCTGTTTTTTGTACAAAATTCTGAAAAATGCAACTTGTAGATCAACAGCAGTTAAAATATTAAAACAAGGAAATAATGAAGGAGCAGGTATAAGTTTATGCCGAACTAAAACCGAAACTGCTTTAGGCGGCAGCTCAATGATTACTTCTGCATTTCAGCTCAATTCAGTTAATGTGCATTATTGAATAAAATATTACCCATTGAGATTGCATCTGGGGATTAATTGAAATTTCAAAGTAGTTTTGTAAAAACATGTAACCTTTTATAATACTTAAGTTTCTATTTATTGAAGCAGTATTAATTGCAATAAATATTGTATTTATAGTTTATGCAGATCTACAAACTTTGCTGATTTAAGCAGGAGACTTCTTATTTTTATCCTTTTTCCTAATTTCTATTTTATTTCTTGAAATTTCAGGAAGGAATTATTTATTTTAGAATTTTTTTTTACACATATGTAGCGATTTGATTGCATGTGGGATTTTATTTATATCTAAATTACAATATGCATTTTTCTATGTGTTTGTGCATTACATGCTAGAGAAAATATTAGACAATTTTTAAAAGCTCTTACACCTAAGATTATTTTTTGTTTATTTAATTGAGAAAGGGCAGTATTTCAATTTTTTTACAGTTGTGACTTTTTAATTCATTATCTCAGAGAAATAGTAAATATACAAAGCAAATATGATCTGTTGTCAAAATCTTTGCTTACTATTCATTTATACAATTCTATATAGTAATGTAGAGTATAGTTATTTGCAAAAGTTTGAGACCACTTAGTATTAGGATATTCCTGCAGATTGTGTCAACGGTTATCCGTATTGCTCAACTTTCTGTCAGTGTTGCATTATCTTACATAGGCAGGTGTTGATAGGGTTGGGGGAAGCATTGAGTGTCAGTTTGCTTCTGGTTTTTATGCTGAGAGATTGTATGCATATTTTCTTTATAGTGAAAAATGAGCAAAAAAGTGTTATTCAGAGATGACAAATAGTGACTTTATGTCATGAAGGATACTTTAAACATGACATAAGCAGAAAGGTGAATGTGAACAAGACTGCTATGTGTAATACGATCATGAAATATCAAGCTGCAGGTGATTTTAGTGACTGAAAGAAAAATGGACATTCTAAGAAAACAACCCTGTGTGATGACAATACCATCAGTCAAATTGTTAAAAATTCTCCGAAAAGTTCGTGCTTGAAAATCAAGTCTTTTCTGTATTCAAAAGGATATGATATTAGTATCAGTACTGTTTCCTGATGATTTACCAAAGATTTTGAATTTAAGTCCTATAAACTTGCACATAAACGTTGACTAACTCCTGTAATGAAAAAGAAGAGATTCAAGTTTGCGAAGCATTATCATATAAATATTATAAACATTGAAGATGTTCAGTTTAGCTTGACTTCACCCCATTTTAAAAAGCAAACACCCCTGCTTGATTTAAAATAGTTTTAGAGGAATCGGGTTTGATTTTGCCCATGAATTAGGCTGGGCCTAAGCCTTCGGGTCAGGCCTTAGTCTCTATAGACCTATAATGCAGAATATTAGGTGTTTCAGTCTGGAACTGCAAACTCACACCCTATTTAAATTGACATTCTTCACTTGAATTCTTAAAGAATTACTAATGTTTAAGTCTAGAATATAGGAACACTATTTTGAACAAACTTTTAAATCAACTCTTTAGAAAAGATTAGAACAGCCTCTATTAAATATTTAATGAAGTATTTATATTTTAAAAGATAAATGTGAATTTTTTTATGTGAATATGCATTTACCATTGTGTAAGTTTATTATCTATTAATTGATTAACTGTTATTAATATATTACTATGTTTTATTTAGTACCAGAAGTTATTTATAGCTTATAATTTATTTTAAAATAGTTTATTTAACCTTTAAATCTGATTATGCATTAATAGTATCACTCCACTTGGTTCTGAGAAATAACAATCGATTATGCATAAGATTTTATGAGCTGAAATAAAGTCTTCTGATTTTTAGATTAGTCAAATTGGTAGGTCTGTTTATGTATTCAAAAATTTAATTATGTTTAGCTATGTTATACTCTAATATTTCTTTGTTTTTTTACAAATAATTCATTAGGGTTCTTTACTCACATCCTTATTGATGAAGCTGCCCAGGCAATGGAATGTGAAGCTATAATGCCTTTGTCATTAGCAAATGAAAATACTCGTATTGTGTTAGCTGGGGATCATATGCAGGTAATGTTTTTTTGAGATTTTATTTTTCATGATTTAAATAATAATGCCTTGTTATAAAGTTACTGGCTTATTTTTAAATTTTATGCTTTTCTTGACTAATTGTATTAATAATGTGCAATTTTCTACTAAATATAGCCAGAAGTTATAAGCCCAATATACCTCCATTTTTTTTAATTTTTATATTCATTGGCTTGATGCCTAATGTAACCTCAAAACATGTAATATTGTTGCACTTGATAACAATCCATGATATTAACAAAAGTTAAAGTTGCATGTACAAAGTTTATATCAATACAGGATTGTTGTTTTGTAGGTGGAACCTGTTGGTCACATGTATGTATTCATATTTGCAGAGCTAAAAATCTTCTAATGATCTTTGTGCTTTATTTGTAGCTTCTGCACAAAATTAGAATGAATAATTATGCTCAAATTATTGCAAGAAAAACTGAAAAATAAAACTCCTTGAGTGCAGCATTTAATTGTTAAAAAATATCAACCAGTTTCAGAAGGAAAAACCTATTTTGTCAGGATGAAAATGCAATACCTCAGTCAAAGAAAGAAAGGTTTCTGTCACCTAAAAGTTTCACAGGTGTTCCAGGTAGTATGGTGTTGCCAACTAGGAAAAATAAAATTAAAAGGAAAAAACTAGGGAGTTACCTTTCATTACTAAACCAAAGTGAATTACTATCTAAGTGAAAATGAGCGAATACACTAAGGCCTATAAGTCAAGGAGGGGCTGTGACCTTTCATGTCCAAAGATGGTGTCAAATCGACACCAAATAGCTTGATTAAAATAGCTCTATGGCAAGCTCTTGATTAATGAAGTACCTTTAAAAATAAATAGTGCAAATGGAGTGGTTAAAAATGCTGTGCTTAGTGAAATTTAACTGATATGTCTAAAGATTTTCTGTCCTTGATCAGTATATTCTATTAATTGAAAGGGAGTTTCTTCAAAAGGTAAAATTTTGTCTGGTTTAGCAAAATATTTAAAAAAATAGATATGTGTTCAGAATGAAATGTTAGCATAAGTAGTGGTGTCCCACAAGCTATATGTAGAGAGACATAAAAAAAGAGAGAAAAAATAAGGATGCTGTTTAGAAGTCTGATGAGTGTTGTGTGGGTGATGGTGGGGAAATCTGCTAAGCTGAAGAACCCAATAAAGAAACAAGTGTTTTAGAAACAGAAAGACATATTGAATTTTAGCTTACATTTTAGCAAACAATTTTATTTTAGTTTTTGTATTCTGAAGTTTCTTTTCCCATTTTGTGAGAAAGACCATAGCTTAAACCACTGGCCTCCTTAACTCACCACTGGTCTCCCTAAATATTTGAGCTACTTTTGAAATTTAAACTATTTGGTGAGCTACACATACGTCTACCTCCTACTTTAAACATTTTTATCATTTCATATATTGTCTAGTATCACACCATGTATAAATGCATAATGTATTGAGGGATTTGCAACAATAACATAAAATGCATAGTGCTCATAAACATAAAACTATTTTGCAGTCCTAGAAAATTGAATCAAAACCTCCTATAAGGGTCTAAAGCACATTTTACTTGAAATTGAGTTTTCAGCTAATTAAGGTGTCTATGGTCTCTTCTAAACTGTATGTAGAAAGCCCAGACCACACGACCAACCCGAAGGCTTATGGTTGCTGCTTGTGTGGCCGGGTCTAAACTGTATGTGTCAATGTTTATAAAAGAAGCTGAAATAAACTGTACAAACAACTCAAATTTTCTGAAGTTTTTAAATTGTTGCTCAAACTATTCCAGCAAGCTTGTATGTAAACATGATTTTACCCTCTACCTCATGATTTTACCCTCGTAGTCCAATATTGGCTTGCAAATTTCCACAAACTACCGAGAATGTCATTGTGGGTTGCTGGTAGCTTGCGATCGACAGTTTGGTGATCATTGGTGAACTTAGATTCTAATGCACTTCCTATATATTATGAATTATGTAATCATGTATGTGGAGCTTTTTCTTTTATTAATTTTCTGATTTTATTCTTTTAGCTTAGCCCAGAAGTTTACTCCCAATTTGCTCAAGCAAGACATCTCCATACTTCTTTGCTAGAAAGGCTGTATGACTTATATCCAGAAGAATTTCAGTGTAAAGTCTTGCTTTGTGAAAACTATCGATCTCATGAGGCTATTATCAAGTACACGTCGGAACTTTTTTATGACAACCACCTGCAAGCTAGTGGTCAGCAACCTCGTCACAAGAAGTACTATCCTTTGACATTTTTCACAGCAAGAGGGGAAGACATTCAAGATTGTAATAGTACTGCATTTCACAACTATGCAGAGGTAAATATTTTACTTACCATACACAATTGTGCATACAAGAAATTTTGGGCTAAAGAAGACTGTAATTTAGAGGTCAACATGTAGAACAATTTAAACAGAATTTTTTTCTGCCAAAATTCAGAAGTTAAACATTTCTGTTTAAATACCCTGTTTTCAATTTTTTTTAATTAGAAGAAAGATTTTTAATATATATATATATATATATAATCCAAGAAAAAGAAGAATTGAAGGAATAAGGGATAACCAAATGCTTTGCATTTAATGCTTGCGGAGGATTGCGACTCCCCCCTCCCGTTTAAAGCTGCTTTTCCAGCCTAGGTAAACGCTCACAGTACCAATACAAATCAAAGGTTGGTCCCCAATACGTGCTAATACGAAGGCACCCAGATATGGAAGAACAAGACCAACCAAACAGAAGGACACAGGACCAAAAGTGAATCCTGCCCAACTCGCTATCTTATATATGTTCATCTTACGCATGCGTGCAATCCTAACAGGTACGCATAAACTTTATATACTTGCAGAATGATGAAGTAAACTGTCAAAATGCACTTGATCCTTGAAAATCGATCTATAACAATCCTTTAAGAAATATAAAGGATAATGTTTATATAAAGCCTCAGTTATGATTTTAATGTTGCTATTATTGCTATCTCTTTTAAACGTGTTGTAAACTTGGTTTCTCTTGAAGTGTCCTAGTATGATAATCTTACCAAAAACAATTTCAAAGCAGCTAAAATTGTTTTTGGTAAGATTCGTTTTCCAATCTATGAGATGATTGATCTTAATTCTATATATTTCTCTTTTGTCTTTTTTCTTACATTTCGAAGATACGTTGACCTTATTAAACTAGTATTAAAGGAAAATATTCTACATAACGGAAAAAATTATTACCGACAAATAAAGGGAATACCAATGGGAGGAGCCTGTTCATCAATCTTGGCTGATATATACCTCTCAACATATGAAAAAAGTACCCATATTTTGTCAGATACACCATATTTCCGGTATGTTGACGATGTGCTATTGGGGGTGTTATGAAGACACCACCAATTTTAATTTCACTTTCTACCCACCGGAATTAGAATTAATAGAAAACAGTAAAGACGAAAATGAAGCGGTAAATTTTCTGGACATCTCAATAAAAAAACATGGATTATATGGTCATTATACAACGTTATATGACAAAAGAGAATTATATAGAATTAAGATCAATCATCTCATTGATTGGAAAACGAATCTTACCAAAAACAATTTCAGAAATATCATACTAGGACACTTCCAAGAGAAACCAAGTTTACAACACGTTTAAAAGAGATTGCAATAATAGCAACATTAAAATCATAACTGAGGCTTTATATAAACATTATCCTTTATATTTCTTAAAGGATTGTTATAGATCGATTTTCAAGGATCAAGTGCATTTTGACAGTTTACTTCATCATTCTGCAAGTATATAAAGTTTATGCGTACCTGTTAGGATTGTACGCATGCGTAAGATGAACATATATAAGATAGCGAGTTAGGCAGGATTCACTTTTGGTCCAGTGTCCTTCTGTTTGGTTGGTCTTGTTCTTCCGTATCCGGATGCCTTCGTATTAGCACGTATTGGGGACCAACCTTTGATTTGTATTGGTACTGTGAGCGTTTGCCTAGGCTGGAAAAGCAGCTTTAAACGGGAGGGGGAGTCGCAATCCTCCCCAACCATTAAATGCAAAGCATTTGGTTATCCCTTATTCCTTCAATTCTTCTTTTTCTTGGATTATTATCTGCTTCGGAGTTTAGAGCAGCTGGGCACCTTTTCCTGAGTAGTGCATAAGATTCTTGTGGATGTGCATAGGAAATAAATTCAACCTTAAAATTAATTACTAGCTTTTATATGATATATATATATATATTTATTTGAAAGTAAGGTGGGAAATAAGACTACGTTAATGAAATAATCACTAATTTTCAAATAGTTACACTTTTTACATTTTTATACGACCCCCTAAATTGGGTCAATCAGGAAATTTTTATTTTTAATGCAACAAGATCATTAAAATAAACCACATATCTGTATCTTTAAAATCAATTGAATTATGATAAAGGAAAAAATCTGACTTATGCCACTTTTCCGTACCATGTGAAAGGCAGTTTCATCAGTGGAAATAGGGATCATAAACAAATTGACGATGGGAATTGTTTAAATAAAAATAAGTACTTAAAAGTACTTAATTACTGAAAAAGTACTTAGTTATTGAAAAGTACTTAAGAATCCGTGATTGCGTCATGAGCCTACACTGAATTCGCAAAAACACCTTTATATGTATTATCATCAAGTTTTATCTTTTCTGTGATATGTCTTAAATTTACATTTCTAATTTGATACATGGTCCCCATTCACAATGTTCAATTTTCAATTAAATATAATTCGCTCAATTTTAAAGATAAAGATATGCAATTGTTTTTAATGATCTTGTTGCATTAAAAATAGAAATTTTCTGATTGACCAAATTTGTCTAAGGGGGTCGTATAAAAATTAAAAAAGTGCAACTTTCTAAAAATTAACCAGAGGACTATTTCATTAACGTAGTTTTATTTCCTACCTTATTTTCAACATTTTTGCAATTTATATTGCCCACTTATCTCCAACAGGTAAAGAATTAAAGCATGTTTCAATCTTTTTTGGACACCCTGTGTATATATATATATATATATAATTCTGAACAGTTATAATTCCTGCAAAAAGCACTGTTGTTGTTGAGACCCAGACCGTCCGATCTACCAGAAAGTTGTAAGGTAACTGTTTGCACGGCCGGGAGGAGCCACCCAATTTAGACCGGAACCCAGCGGGGGAGGCATCTACAGGAACCGTACCCTCCTTCCCCTATAACCAACCTCTCGGAAGCACTTACGGATCCACATGATTAACAGGATCGTACTCCGTGTGAACACTGCGGCAGTTTTGGCACCGGAGGGAATCGAGCAGGGCCTACCGAGTGCAATTCCCGTGCGCTAAGCACTGGGCTACCATGCTCTGCAAAAAGCAGTGTGAATGCTAAAAAAATTCTGTAAGCCAAACTGCATATTATTTATTATTAATAAAACTGTAAATAAAATGTAGTAAAATAATAATAAATAATGTAATAAATAATGCAATGTAGTAAAATAAATTAGCTATTATCTAAAGTTTACAAAAAAAATGTACATACTGAATCTCATAAAATTTGTGTAGAAACACTTTTTTACTTAAATTTTGTTAAGAGGAAGCATAAAGAAAATAAGTTGATCATTTAGTGTAGTACCTGAAATATGCTTGAAGTAGACTAACAAAACTGGAATATTGGTGTGATGAAAAACTGGAAAGCAAATGTAAGTGTTATAAAAAAAGAATTAGACAATAAAGGTAATTTTATACTTACTTAAAATAAAATGTTTCAAATATACCAGTTTGAAGTTTGTTGCCAACTTATGCAATAATGTGCAATAAAATATGCTTCATTAATAACAGCATAAAAGTTGATTGAAAAGATCAACTACTTTCAAGGGCAAAATACAATTCAGGATAGAGATAGCAACCATACCAGCAAAGGCAAAAATGCGTCTGTTGAAAGATACAAAGAATGTTTTTGCCTTGTTCTAAACAGACGTTTTTGTTTTTTATGGTGTGGTTACTCTGTCTCTATCTTGAAGAAATAGGCTGTTTGTAATAAACTTCTTAAGTTTCTATTAATGAAGTACAATAAAATCTCTCAATAATGGCCACCTTGTAACCTGACCAAGATGTCTGCTATTTAGTAGTTATGCAAAAATATTTTAAATTGTACTTATTTTCTATGTAGTTTAAAATCTGTACTACTTTTAAATAGAAATTGCTATGTTAAATATTAAAATTTCATAATGTAATTGAAGTATTTTTTTTTTTATTGTTTTTGATATAATAATGTACAATATATTTTAGTTTTTTTTTTAAGATTTAATGAATGTTAAATTTTACTTGCAGTGAACTATTTAATTTCACCAATCGCTTATTAGTTTGTGTAAAAAAAATCAAAAAAATCTTATAAATGAACTTGCTATTTTCTTTGGCTGTTTAAAGCCTGTACAAGTATTGAATTCACAAGTTCTAAAAGTTTTGCCAAATAGAACTCTGAATTCTGTTTAAGAACAGCCCTTTTGAGGTTTATACTTTGTAAAATATAGTACTTTTTATTTTAATAATCTTTTATTCAAAGTAGATATTTTATATTCTGATTTATTATTAATTTAGTTTTTGTATTTTTAATGTTCTCTTTAAAATAAAAATTCTTATTTCACATATTTAATTATTGTGTATTGTTAATTTTGTTTATTATTATTTAATATTTATTTTATATTTATTTAATTAATTTATTTTTTTTCTTTTAGGTCTATGAAATTGTTGAAAGGGTAATCGAATTGAAAAAGAACTGGCCCAAGTGCTGGGGTGACCAGGATGAAACTAGCATAGGAGTGGTTACACCATATTATGATCAAGTAATATTTTTAATCTGTTTAAAGTTTGGTTTATTATTTTTAATTGTATTGCTTTTTCAATAGTATATCATATGTAATTGATATAATACCTCTACCAGATCAATGTCTGTGCTTTATGAAATCAACAGATAACCATCTATAAGTTCTGGCATCTTTTCTGTCCATAGCAAATTCTTAGAATCGGCATGCCCAAGTTTCTTATTTCTTTTTTTAAAATTAAACATCTCAATCTGCAGATTTCCCCAATATTTTCGGCTAACCTGAGAACATATTTAAATTTGAATTATGACTATTTATATCATTTATAGCTGTTCCTTGGATATTCTCATATTCTACTTGGCCCATTTTAATGATTTTACTGTAAAATGAAAGACTCCTGAATTGCAGATTTGCCCAATATTTTGCCTAAATGGAGAACACATTCAAATTCATAATGTAGTCGGCTATTGAATAAATCTTTCCCCAGAGTATTTTAGAATCTACTTGGCTCATTTGCATAATCTGTCTGTTAAACAAAATATCTTGACTGATTAGCAGAAGTTCTTTTCCCTAATCAGGAATACATTGAAATTTGAATTATGATTGGATTCTCAATGTGCTCTTGAAATCTACTCGACCAGTTTTTTAAATTTTAGTTTTAAACAAAAGGTTTCATCTGCAGATTAGCCCCAGAATTTTGCCTAAATCAAGACTGCATTCAAATTTGAATTATGACCATTTATTAAATCCACCTATTTTTAATGTGTATTAAGAATCTGCTAAACTATTTTTCATGATTGTATTTTTAAAAGAAAGAATCCTTTCATGAAGGTGGTCTATATCTGTGAAGTCTGTGTTTAGTCATGCTACATCATGTGTTTTGGTGACCAAAGTAGTGCTTAAGAGAAACTGAAATCTGAATGTTGTACATAAAAAAGCTATATAAGGAATAAATTATTAACACTGGAATTTTTGTAACAGGTTCAGCTAGTAATCTTTATGTATTGAAAAAGATTGGTAAAGTTATTTTAGTTTAGTTATTATATAATATAAAATTACTTATGTTAGGGCTGGACAAACTCCCTTGAGCAGCAGGTCGTCATGGCACCTAAAAATTTTGTGGTTGCGACTGGAAATTTAACAGATTAGCAAAAGCACATCAATCAACGAAAAATTTAATTCTTGAGCGGAGTGTCAATAATGAATTAAAAAAAAAAAAAACTAAATTTCCTGATTTGTAACAAAAAAATGTTAAAATTATCTGTTTTTCTTATAAATATAAATTTTGAAACAATCAATGCTTTAAAACATAAGTATTAATTTAAAAAATATAATTTTAAAAGCTCGTGTTAACCTTATCCATTATATCATTGTAACTATTTATCATAAACACTTTCTAGCAAATGTCGTCAAAATGCAAAATAATATAAATTAATAGCTGGCGCCTCACTTTTTGGCATCGCTCCGAGATTGAGGAGAAATTTTTCCAGCTCAGACACAAGTTATACTAGCCACTTACAGCAACGTGTGTGGTTGTTTTTTAACAAATCTTTTAACTTACAATAGTTGTTCTCTGTGTAGTTTGTTGCTGACTTCACTGATTTTTTTGTAAAATTACCTTGAAGCAACTTTATGCTCTCTTCCTTCTCACTAGGGGCCTAGTGAAACCTTGATTGAGAATAAGGCATTCAATACTGCACAAGAATTAAAAATCTGTATTTCAGTATTTTTAATTTTCAAAGTTGGGATAGTAATATACCAGTAGTTTTGTATTTTCAAATATTAACATTTTGTTCAAGGGAAAAATTGGAGAAAACTTGGGGGAGGGGGGAAAACAAGGTTAATACTGTAACTTAATGTTAATGAAAACTTTTTTAACCTATCTAATTGAACATGAACATACAAAGACCGACAATGAGATGAAAAATATTAAAGTAATAATAATGATATTAGTGTCTATTTCGAACCATAAAAACAAAACAAATTGTCTAAAAAAAGTGGGGAGGGAACATTCACCATGCAAAGGAAAATAATAGGTGGAAAGAAAAAAAAACTAATAGGATAAAAAATTTTAACAGATTGTTAATTTTTGTCTTAAGGAATTTAATTTCAGGCATATTTCAAAAGTAAGTTAGTTACGTGGTAAAGAACAAAATAACTATAAACATAATTATGCTGAATAAGGTTAAATTGAGATAAAACTTTCACGAAAATATCTTGTTTTTAAACATTAAACAACATAATGAATGAATTGAGAATGTAGTTCTAAATTAATATAAAATGAATAAATGATGAAAAGTTGGTTAACTTTCTCAAACAAATGATACAGTTAAAAACTTGACAAAATAATAGTAGCTACATTTTGAATCTAACAAAATAATTATTATTTAGTAATGGTATTTTGATATTAATGCTAAAATTAAAATACTGACACAGTATTACTTCATACCAGTTTTTCATATCCTAGGATTGGATGTCAAAATTGAGAACCACTATTTGATACTTATACAGTTAACATTTTGAAATTTTATTACTTTTATGAATGTCGCTTATCAGCATGCTTTATTGCATGATTTCTCCTGTTTAATATAAAAAAATGCTCACTCATCTTCATTTATAGAATTTAATTTTGACCTTGTTATCCATGTTTAGTTTAGATGTAATATCTAATGATTTACAGTATTAATTTAACTTTTTCACCCCAGGTTGTAAGAATAAGAGCTGAACTTCGGAAAAAGAAATTGCATGGTGTATCAGTTGAAAGGGTATTAAATGTGCAAGGTAAGAATGCATTATGACTTTTATTTTCATAATGAAATTTTTAAAATATCATAATTTAAACATTTTGTTTTTCTTGAAATTAGGAATCAAATGTGCAAAGTTTTAAAGTAAGGAGGTTTAAAAAATATTATTTATGTTGCTGGCAGGTTTGTTTTTTTTACTGCTAGTTAATCCAATTCAATTCGATTTTATTTCCATGTTATTGTAACAAAACAGTCTTACATAGTTAGACATGAGACCATAAAAACACCAATAAAATTTTTCAAAGTAAAAGTAAAAAGTTGTAAAAATAAATTAACATTTTTTAAAGTTGAAAACTGTAAAACGAAACATGATATTTCACATCATGTCTCGATTCATGACCCAGAGCTTATCAATGACCCAGAAAATGACTTTTTAATTTTTTCTTGATTTTTTTTGTCTTGCCTAGAAAGAAGACAGGGATTGAATATAACTTTGTATGAGAGGCTTCAGTACAACAAAGTCTTGTACTATAGATGCACTAGATAATGATTCAATGCATAAGGAAGTTTGAGTATACAGAAACATTTACGATATAATGTTAAGAATTTAAAGTTATAACCTGAAAAGTACATATGTTTATATCATTACATTTTTCTGAATTGGGAAACATGTTTTATTTCCATAAAAAATCTTAACCTGTTTTTAGTCTTGAATAAATGTTTAATTCGAATTCTGTTACTTAGTTAGCTACTTATTTGGTACATGGCATGCTACACACTCAAAATTAAATTAAATGCAAAATATAAAGTGTCTAGTCCACCTACTAATTTCGAACATTTTAATAAGTAGATATAGTAGAAGCTTGGCATTGTGTAGTTATTGTTGAGGGGGGGGGGAGGATATACTCCCCCCCATGTCATTGCTTAATCACAGTATATAGGACAACACTGTGATGATGATTTTTAAGAAGACAACATACACATTCTTCACCCTGTTGTATTAGACTTCTAATGTATTACTTTTAAGATATGACAAAAGTTTATTTATTTATTTTTATATGAAGATTTGTATCCCTTTTAAATTATATATTATATTTGAGTATAAAAAAGACAAATTAAATACCACTATTCCTTTTGATTGTAGTATGTTGTAAAATTATTGCTGTTAAACAATCTTCATGATAATAAAGGCTGTGTAACAGCAATGTATTGAAAAACTAGATAAAATATTAAACTTGGTATTATAAAGGTAGATGAAAATATAAAATTATCAGCATTATGATTAAATAATAACTTTTATAAAATTTATTTAAAAGACTGAATTATAATATGCAATGCAATAGACACATGTCCGTGGGCAGTTTTTTTTTTTTTTTTTTCTTGTTGTCATGTTTACCAAGGAAAAACTTTATATTAATATCATGATTGGAAAACAGATTATATTGTTTTTCTAGGTAATTTTATTTTTTGAAAATGAATAGCATTTAATGGGATAAAAATATAAGAAGCATGAAGTGTATTTTGTTCAATTTTACTGTAAATCGGTAGAATGTTTGTGTTTACCAATGAAAAATATGTAAAATTTCATTTAAATAACTCATTTTCAATGTATATCCTGCAAATAGACTATAGTATAAGTAGATAGACACAGACAGTGCTTCTATTTTTTGTATTTCACTGATGTACTATATTTTTAAATCAATAGATATTTTTGCTTTTTGAAGAAAGAAATATCTTAAAAATAGGATGAAAGAAATGCCTTTTAGTAGATAAAACTTCTTTAATAAGAAGTTTAGAAACGCATAATATTAACTTTTTTGCAAACAGAATGAGCTTACTTCAAGATATGTAAAGGCAACACTACTGTTCATTTCGCTATTACTTGTGTCAATTTTTAAGTGTATATGTTTGAAAGTATTAATAGAACTAGGTGTATGGTAGGGAATAATTAAAAAATGTCCATTATTAAAAGAGATCTGCAATTCAGAAGTATCCGTTTAGATAAATGTTATTTACTGGTATTAAGCTACATCACAGAATGATGCATTTTAAAGTAGTGGTATATGGGTGTCCAGTGCTATCTGTGCCCAATGGCTATTTCCTCAACCGTTAGTCACAGAGATACACTTCCAATTGCAAAAATGTTTTAAATTTTAAAATCTGTTATCTTAGAAATAGTTAAATCAATAAATGCATTTATGAAAGAAATACAAAATATAAATTTTTATATGGTCCCCCGGTCTTACCAATTATATTTAGGAAAATCATTCTCATACAATTTTATGCAAAGTAAAAAAAAAAATCATCCTTTTACAACCAAAATTGACCAACTTATAGCTGTTTAAAGTTGGAGCACTTTTTGTGCTGAGAAATGGTCAATACGGTCCCTGATTGGTTGGTTGCCTGAAACGGGACATTTTTATGCGTGAAAAGACGACTTAAATCATAAAGTTTAATGCTTCATAACTCGGTGAATTTTGGTCGTAAAAGGAAGATTTTTTTTTACTTTGCATGAAATTGTATGAGGATGATTTGCCTAAATATAATTGGTATGTCCTGGGGACTGTATAAAAATTTATATTTCGTATTTCTTTCAGAAATGTATTTATTGATTTAAACTTTTTCTAAGATAATAGATTTTAAAATTTAAAACATTTTTGCAATTGGAAGTATATCTTTGTTACTAACGGTTGAGGAAATAGCCATTAGGCACCGATAGCACTGGAC
The DNA here is from genome assembly GCA_951213105.1 of Amaurobius ferox. NCBI lineage: Eukaryota > Metazoa > Arthropoda > Arachnida > Araneae > Amaurobiidae > Amaurobius > Amaurobius ferox. The sequence goes on along the minus strand of OX578148.1, from coordinate 108,349,729 downwards.
ACCCTGTATATATATATATATATATATATATATATATATATATATATATATATATATATATATATATATTTCGGCCATGTGGCTGTATCGTTGAGCGAAACACATTTGGAACCTCTGTGGATGCAAAGATCCTTGATAAGCTGGATTCACAGAGCTTCTGTCCTATTTCATATTTTCGGATTATATCTTTTCTCTTATTTTGTCATTTTAATATTTTGAGCCTCCAGATTTTGATAATCCTTTGTTGATTGAACTTGATTACTATGCTTCGCTCTTGAATGCTGAGAAATTCATGTGTAATATTCATATTTGAAATTAAGATCATTTTGTCTTTTATGGTAGCATTGTTTTCCTTTTGTCTGATATTTCCTATCATATCATATTTAATTAATTTTCCTCCGTATTGTTTTTGAACCAGGGTATGACACTTATCTTGTTTTAAATTAGTATAACTATTTTATTTTTATTTTTAATTTTATCTTATTTATTATATATATATATATATATATATATATATATATACTTTCCTGGTAGAAGCATTGCATGTATTGTACATAATTCGAAAAATAGATTGTGATCAGGAAAATAAAATTTGTAAATACATCTACATTTATTAGTTTAATTTTTGAGTTAATATATTTGCTTCACATATATTAACTACTACAGGAAAGGTAAAAATTTGATGTAGATCTCATTTTTGAATTCATAATAACGATCTTCAAAGTTACCAAGAGCTAAACCTCTGTTTCTGACAGCATTGTTGGCATATAGCATTATCCTACCTGAAGCAAAATTAGTGATACAATATATTTTTTTGCTGACAAAATAATAAAAATTCAAAATATTGATATAATTGTGTATTGTAAGGATGTTTATTAATAGGCCAAAAACGATATATCGTAAGGATGTGCATTAATAGTTCCATTACTAGTTTGCAGATCTGCTTTAACTAGTTTGAACAGAATATGATTTAATATCAGCTGTTTATTTGATTTATTCTTTCAAAAAATAGAAATACACACTCAGTAAAAATTCTTTAAAAATTGAGTAATGAACATATTATTGACATCATAGAGTATTTGGATGTTATAAATTTGAATATTGAATGTATTAAGCAATGAAAGTTGAGAATTGTCTTTTCAAGTAATGTAAATTAAAGGGTTTGTGAAAATAATGTGGAAAAAATGTTTCTGTGATTGTTAGAAGTTCATGGGTGAAAAAAAATTGAGAACTACTGGTATCATTAGTATTTGATAGATGTGTTTTATGTCACAGGCTGCTTCAAATTTAATAAAGTTGTGGTAAGCACAAATTTTGATCAAAATATTATATGTGCAAAATCTACCTATAAAATATTTATTTAAATTATATATGTGCATAATTATGTAACTAGAAATTGTATTGTTAAATATGGATCAATTATAATTTTATTCAAGCATTTACAGTATAGTATCTGCATTTACAAATTTTCTCATTTCTTTTTTTACAGGAAAGCAGTTTAGAGTCATTTTTCTAAGTGCTGTTCGTACTAGACAGACATGCGACTCGAAGGCAAAGTCGGAGAATGATTTGAATCATGGTTTTCTTTCTAATGCCAGACTTTTGAATACAGCCATCACCCGAGCTCAGTCTCTAGTGGCTGTTGTTGGAGACCCTGTATCATTGTGCTCAGTAGGAAAATGCCGGTCAGTTTTTTATTGTTTAATCATTAGACTAGTATTCAACTTAATTAAATTGTTTCTTACTTTATGAGTCTCCCATAAGTATTTTTAGTGTAACTGTAATTTGCATCTTTAGTGCGATGTTAAAAATAGTCCCCTAGATTTCTCGGTGTAACTACTGAAAAATATTTATACCCTTCATATTTTTATGATCTAAGTAAACATTTAACTGTATTTAGTATGGGAAAAATTAGAATTATGTATCTAAATTGTATAAGGTTTTAATCTAAACCTCCCCCTTGTACAATGTAGTATCTCTTTGCTCTTTTGACCCTGTTTTTAACTCTGTTCACTTTTTTGATGATTTATTTAATTCAGATAATGTGAGAAAGCTATAAATAGTTTAAAATTATGTATCAAAAATATTAATGTCCAAACAAGAAAATATGCTTTGTTAATTATTTTACGTTATTCAATATGTTGCTGTCTTTGAGAAGTGTCGGTCCTTTGGCCACTAGGTCATTAGACAATGAGCTCTCCAGTATTTCTCTATTGATGAACTAAAAGTCACTAGTTCAGGGCACTCATCTAAATGTTTTCCAGACATTCCTTTAGATACCTTCAGAGATTCTGCTTCCATTTATTTATTGTGCAGCGTTTTGATGTACAGTTGTGCTGAATGAAAAGTCATAGGCTTTGAGAATCTCTGCTCCACCATAGCCCCTCCCCCCCCCCTGTAGCTAAAATGTCCACCTTTTCATTTCCTGGTACTCTGCAATATGCAGGCAACCATTGTAAAGTGATTCTCTGTGTTAGGTCTTTTAAAAGTACCCTGATCTCTTGATTCCGGGGACTGTTGTTTTTTTTTGGTTGCCCGGGAGTGCTCGGAGAACCGAACTAGAGTCCAAGGGGATGACAGCTTTGTTGAATGAAGAAAGACGAAGAGCGAGTAATTATTCAATATTATAACAAGACCATCACAACCAATATCATTGATCATGACAGAGATCTGATTACCTCAGCTATTACCTAGGAGCTATATGGGTTGGACTGACACTGCCTACAAAGACTGGATTTGAAGCTAAGGACAACATTTAATTCTTAAATTTGGGAATACCCCCTATTGATTAGTTCTGTGACTATTTTTTAGAAATTTTATTTTGCAACTAAAATCCTCTTCATCTTTGTCTTGTTTGGTAAAAATAATTTTCCCTTTGATATTATGCTTGTTTAGACTGCTTTAAGACATAACTAACTTAAGGCATAACTATTTGCCACGCATGCACACCACAAAGTCCACCTCTCCTCATAGTAATGCCCAGCAAACCAGAGAAAAAATGGGATAAAAAATTTCTATTTTTATTCTATTTTTATTACATTTATTTCTATTAATTATTTTTAAATTTCTATTTTATTATATTAATATATTTTTAATTGTTTAAATCAAATATTTTAATATTGTGTCTTCAGAAATGGCAACAGCGTTTTCGACAATACAAGCTAAATCATATAAATATTACTTTTTACTTTCCTTATATACTTATATACATAATCAGAGTTTCCCCCAATCACTTTTGGAAGGACGCAGCGCCCTGCCTGCCCTTTTGTTACCAGAACAGCACCCTCCTTGCCCTTTGTACGAGAAGAGCGCCCTCTCTGCCCTTTTGTTAGCAGATCAGATCCCCTGCTTAGTCTTTTGTTAAGAGAGCAATGTCTGTCCTCAAATGAAAATCAAGTTCTGGTAATAAAAGGGCAGCGCCCTGCCTGCCCTTTTGTTACCAGAACAGCACCCTCCTTGCCCTTTGTACGAGAAGAGCGCCCTCTCTGCCCTTTTGTTAGCAGATCAGATCCCCTGCTTAGTCTTTTGTTAAGAGAGCAATGTCTGTCCTCAAATGAAAATCAACCAGTTCTTATATGACCTCAGATAAGTCCCACAGAGCCCTTTCTCTACGTTCATTACCATAAATTTTGATCATGTAGGTCTCCCCCCCCCTTAAGAAGGAAAAAGGGTGATCTAGTGGCAATAAAAAGAGGATTGACAACCCCGTATCACTTCTTTCCTCCACTAAAAGAAACAAAATGGAAAGGGGTATATTAAACACGTACATTTCTTCCATCTGATGAAAACTTTCAAAATAGTTTTCTTTTTCAACTTAAAATTTTGTTAAATTATTTCATGTTTGATATGCATTTTAGTTATAAAGTTCTGTAAATGTAAACCCTGTAAGCATATTTGCTCTAAAACAAATATTTAAAGATGTAGATTTCCGTACTAGGGTTCTTTGCGCCATTTGCTTGAAGTTGTTTACGTTGATTCTGCCGATTTAGTCAAAACCAGAAGATGATAGAAAGGGTGGGGAGAAAAGTTGTTAGATTAGTGCGGTGATTTTGGCCAGCTTAATGAAATAAGGGAAAGCTTATTTTCTTAATATTGTTTACTAATTGCCTTTAGCTACCAGCCTAGTCACTTTTTGAAAATTCTCTTAATATGCTTTCTTGCTGTAGACTGTGTATCTCCGCTACTTGCGAAAGTCACGGCTAAGAGTACTTCTATTTGTAGTTCGTGTAATAGCTATCGACTGTGTATATGTCCACCGCCACCCTTAGAGAGGGATTGGACACCACTCAAGTGGTGGGACCCGGACTCCCTAACAATTCTTGAGGGAGGAGAAGACATGAAAAATGCACAAAAGAGGAAAATGAAATATGAAGGGAACCCAGGAATTCGTATGGGTGGCCCTGATCTGATCACTATGTGTTATATACAATATAATGAAAACTTCGCTCCATAGAATAATGATACGCGGACATATTTAATTCGCGTAGCGGATTTACTCCCAATGCAGGTCATGGAATAGCTATTGGCTGTGTATCTGACATGGCCGCCCATAAGGAGGGTCGGACACCACTCAAGTGATGGGGCCCCTAATAATTTTTTGAGGGAGGAGAAAACATGAAGAATATACAAAAGAGGAAAATGAAATATGAAGGGTAACCCAGAAATTTGTATGAGCGGTCCTGACCCGACTACTACATAAACGGATGTAATACGCGTTATATATGATTTAACGATAACTCTACTCCATGTAATAACGATTCGACATATTTAATTCGCGTAGCAGATTTACAAAATTAAGCGCCTTCTTTTAACCCTTTCGCGACAATCGGCACGCCGACGTGCCAGCTGCGAACTTGCATTCAAGGATGAACGGCACGCACTTGGGCCGGAGGAAATTTTACCGCAAGCGAATAGTGGCACCTATACGTGCCACCACGCAGAACGTTTTAATTTGTCTACTAGATGGCGTTCCATGTCCGTGGAACTAACTCCAATGTATTTTGCAGAGGCATGACCTTGGCAGAAGAGGATCGAATGAATTATTTCTCCATTTGGAGCGGTGAAAATCATTTTGTAATATAAACAAACAGAGCAATTCTCGTAGCATCAACAATTTTATAATTGAGTTTCGGTTTTTATTTTTATTTCAGCGTTATGATTTCATTGGTGAATCATAGGAATATAAGAGAATATTTTTTTTTGTTTGAGTTTTAGAGGCGGTGAAATTATTCGTTTATTTCGGATAAAAGAATGGGAGCAACTAACGAGTATTTTGTATTCAGATTTGTATGAAAATTATACATCAAATAGAACATAAATATTTCTTTTATTCCTGAAAAAAGTAGATTTCTGTGTTGAATAGGTAATTTTTAGCGAATTTTTTTCGAGAGTTAGGCTTAGCGCAAAAAATGCGCCGTCCTTTGGGACCAGTTCGGAAGCGAAGTGCTTCGGCTTTTGGGCCGCGACAGCTCCGAAATGTCGCCGTCCCGAAAGGGTTAACGAGTGTATGTAATCCACATGCAATGCATGCAATAACGATATATACCTTGTGCAGATGCGTCAAATCATGTGACATTGTGTTATGAATATGTGCACTATGCGGGCGGGCTTATGGATTAACAGATTAGCCTGTTGCACGGCATCCGCATAGCAGATTTGAAACACAAAATAACCCCCCTCATATTAGTGGACTCGTGTTTGACCCGCTCCGTGGATGCATGCAATAATAATAATAATCAAGCTAATTTAATAAGGATACGTCCGCTTTAGGGATGTATGCAGCAGTTGTCGTTCACGTACTCGCCCTCTACGCGAGTTTACAGTTAAAGGTACAGATGCTGCGCAGACACATGAATGTACGTTGCTCCATGGAATAATGATTAACTTAGCAGCTAAACATTTGCTAATCCATAATTCAAAACTTTATACGGTGATTTTATGGAGCTTTTTGGAATTTTATTTAGTTATTTAAATCAGGGGTTTGTTTTGTAATCAATATATAACAACAAACAATTAACAAATATTTTCAACGTTTAAATATATCTTATCCCTTAAAATCATCAAACCTCATTGACTAATGAGAAAATACTAAAAATCAAAATTTAATAAATTTAATATTCTCCTTTTTAAATTTAATAAACTCTAAATTTATGTAAATTTAATAATTGTAATTGCTAATAAACCCAATTGCTCAAGACTATAATTGCATTTGATGTAAAAATAGCATTTATTCAATGATAAATTTCTTCTCAACAAAAGAAACATTTTTATACCTTAGTGGTGGTGACTCCAGTCCAATGAAGCCAAAATGGTTTTGAATGAATAACATTTTGTAAAATAAAACTTCAATAAAGTTCAATAAAGCTATTCGATTTTTTCAGATTCATTTATATTGTTTACAGGATTTCAAAGTGCTACAAATGACTCGCTAACTGTTTATAGCTAGTTAGTACTTTAGTTTTCACAACGATTTTATCTGGATGCTTCGACCATAGACTTCAGGTTAAAATATAAAATTATTTTATGAACTTGTGTTTCAGTATATAAATTAAACTTATCTGACCTGAAATCAACCTGACCTATAATCTATAAACTTGACTTGCGGCACATAAATATGTACTTGAATATCTATATTTTCATTTCTTTTGTTCAAACCTAACCAACCAATCATTACACATTTTTAAAATATCCAAGTTCATTTATTGCCCTAATTTTTTAAACAAAATAAGAGAAATGTGCACAAATATTTCACCAAGGAGTAAATAACAGATTCAGCTGAAACAATAATAACATTTTAAGTAAATTAAAGCTGTCCGACACATTGGAAAACCTAGGTTAAAAAACTAAAATATTGAAATTATAACCACTATACTTCGTAAACCTCATCCAAAATTCAATTATATACACTTGTAAGGATTTCAAAGAGCTATATTCTTGCATAATTGTTTTATAGGTTTAGTTTTTGAGATAGCATTACAAACTTGAAAAGGGGAAATTTTCACTCTTCTTCAACTTGACAAAACGATTACTCGAAAACTATAAGCACATTTTTAAAATATAAATATAGATTTAGCAACTAAATTTCCTAATACATAATTTTATTCCTGACTATTTATATCTGTCTTTTATGGTTTCGAAGATATTTCGAGTGAAAATAAGCAAAATGAAAAAAAAAAACATTTGCTCGGACAGATACTTTTTAAGTTTTTCAAAAAACAAGTTCAAAATATTAAAAAATTGAAATTAATTTTATATATTCACAATCTTGACCCTATTTCCTACAAAACAAGAAAATGTATTTACATTTTTGTCTATTAGACTTGGAGGTATACGCGACAAAAGTGTTTACATTTTTTTGTAATGCTCTGATTTTCGTCATAAAAATCCCAAGCATAAATATTATTCAAACATAAAAAATATGTGCCCTTTTTTTCTGACTGGGTCGAAAATTCGAATTCGAGTTTTCGACGGAAGAGCATGTTTCAAGCATTCCTGATCACGAATCAAACATTTTTGAGGTGATGTCTGTGTGTGTGTGTCATTGAGTCTGTGGAGACGATAACTGACGAACAAATGGACTGATTTAAATGAAATTTGGTACAAAAATCACAATCCGTGAATACTGGAAGCCTTTTGTTTTTAAACGTAATGGAATGTTCAGAACCCCCCCCCTAAATTGTCGAGTGAAATTTTGAAAAAATCGTCAAAAGATCAAAACCTCTAATAAAGTTACACAAATAGATATTTCTTATGTAATTTTTCATTAGAAAACGATTGACATAAATTTTAGAACGGTAATGAACCGTTTTCGAGATATTGCACATTTTAAAAAAAAATTATCAAAAAATCATATTAAAAAAATATATATATATTTCCTATTGAGAAACATGTTCACTTTTTTCATATGTAATACCATGTGATAAATTTGGTGACATAATTTTCGTGGATCTAGTTCGTTCCATTCATGAAAAAAAGATACTTTGAGTAATACTTTTGTATTTGAATGCCAATAGTTATTTATCTGTTTTAAGAATAACTTATTTCTCCATCCATAATGCTTGATGAGATTTTGGAGTCGAATTTGGCAGAATATTGCCAACTTGGCGACTTTTTAAATATTGCCAAATTAACGGAAATCTCGCCAAATGGATAAAAATGACACTAAATCAGTGAAAATGATGACTAATTGACGAGAATTCAATTTCTTGGAAAGAATATAAATAGCTACTATAAGAAAAACCTATTTTTTTTTATTGTAAAAATAGTAAATTCCTTGCATTATATAAGGAAAGTCATGTGTTGCCCACATCAGATTTTTTGAAATGGAAACACCATTTTCAACAATGAAAAAATACATTTTGAAGATACAACAAGGAAAATAAATTTTTTCATACAAAAGTAATGTGAAAAAAATTTTACTTCAAAATTGTATAAAAAAATAGAAATTTCTGTCCAATTATAACTGAAATAGGAGGCGACACATGGCAATGTATTATAAATCATCATGCCAAATTGCAAATTATTTGATACTATAGGTCCAGCACTAATTTTAACAGAAAATCTCTATTTGGTTAGCGGCTGCCCAAGTTTTTTTTAATTTAGAAAGATAAACTCAGTGGGTTTACTTCCGTTGTTTAGCAACATTATATAATTTTTTTTCCCCCAAATAATAAGGTTTAATAGTACAATTTTTTACTTTCCTTATATACGTAATGTATAAGGAAAGTATTGTGACAGGGTCTAAAATTCGAATTCGAGTTTTCGACGGGAGAGCACGTTTCAAGCAACCCTGATCACGAATCAAACATTTTTGAAGTGATGTGTGTGTTTGTCAGTGAGACTGTGGAGACGATAACTGACAAATGAATGGACCGATTCAAACGAAATTTGGTACAAAAATCACAATCCTTAAACACTGGAAGCCTATTGTTTTTATACGCAATCAAATGTCCAGACCCCCCCCCCCCCCATCCCCTAAATTTCGAGTGAAATTTTGAAAAAATCGTCAAAAAATCAAAACCGCTAATAAAGTTACACAAATAGACATTTCTTATGTAATTTTTCATTAGAAAATGATTGACATAAATTTTAGAATGCTAACATGAACTATTCTCGAGATATTGCACATTTTTCAAAAAAATTATCAAAAATTCATATAAAATAAAAAATATATATATATATATTTCCTATTGAGAAACATGTCACTTTTCATATGTAATACCATGCGATAAATTTGGTGACATCATTCTCGTGGATCTAGCTCGTTCCATTAATGAAAAAAGATACTTTGAGTAATACTTTTGAACACCAATAGTCATTTATCTGCTATAAAAATACCTTATTTCTTTGTTCATAATGTTTTGTGAGATTTTAGCGACAAATTTGGTGGAATGTCGCCAATTTGGAGACTTTTTTAAATTTTGCTAAATTAACGAAAACCTCGCCAAATGGATAAAAATGACTCTAAATCAATGATGACTCATTGACAAAAATTCAATATCTTGGAAAGAATATAAATTACTGTAAAAATAATCTGTTTTTTTTACTGTAACAGTTGTAAATTTATTGCATTATATAAGGAAAGTCATGTGCTGCCAACATACGATTTTTTATTAATATCTTGATAATCTCTGGTCTTTAAAAACTCGAAACATGGATTAATTTTAAGTGGGGCTATTTCAAGTCTATTCCAAAAATTTCATCAAATTCAGTGCAGTCGTTCTCCCATGATGATGAGACAAATAAACACACAGGTAGATTTTCGATTTTATTTATATAGATAGATAAGTGTATAGTTTTAACAATTGTGAAAGTCTTCTCATTTGTTCTTATGGATAATTTTGTTTTGTTATTTTACTCAGATTTGTTTCTTTTATGCCACATTAAAATATATGTTAAGGCTACTTTTATTTATAAATTTTCACCATAAATTATTTCATACATTCAAGCAATGTATATTTTTATAAGATTTTTATGCATACTGTTTGCTCAAATCATTTAATAATTTTGACAAATAACAAAAAGTTAAAGTGGTCGATTTTTTCTATTTTCAGGAAACTTTGGGAAAAGTTCATTTTAACTTGTCACAAGGAAAACAGTTTGTTTGGAATCACATGGGACTCTTTACGATCTCAACTCGACAGCATGGAATTGAAAAAGAATTTTATTCTCAATCCCCTTGCACCTGAATTTGTACCAGGAAGGATGTATCATGGTCAACCTAATACATCTACTTCAAATGAAACATTTTTTGAAAATGCACCTCCACCCCAATCCTGGTTTCTTTTTCCTTTCACTCCTCTGCAAGGCCCCCCAATAATCCAGCCAGCTATGGTGCCAGCTCCCCACATGATGTCTGCTCCACATCCCTATAATGTTGTCAATTGCTTCTGTCCATCAATTCTTACCCCTGGGCAGCCTAATCCATTTCAAACTTACCCTTATAATTCTCCCCCTATTCAGCCCCCTCCCCCTCCACAGCGCACAGCAAATATCTCAAACAGAATGCCATCACAAGTTTTCCCACGGAAAATTACCAACACTCGTTCGGTGATGATGGATCATAATATTCCCCCAAAAGAATTTGATCATGCAATGCAACTGGTGAGACAAGTTAAAAGAACTGAACCTCAGCCTCCGTTCCCACTTATGAACAAGTCAGCCATGATGAGAAATTTTGAGGAAAGAATACCGGGTGAGTCAGATGAAGCGAAACGGCAGTTTTTAAACCGTATTGAATCTTCTATGCATGTTAATGGTCAAAATGAAGAGCATTCTTTCCAAAATGGTCAAGTGATGTATAATATGGAAGATAAATCTAACAAGCACTTCAATATGATCAAGCCAGAGGAAGCATTCAATCCTTTTATGAAGAATGGGCTACCAAATAATGAAGTAAATGTTAATTCATTTTCTGAACATATGCATTTGCGAACAAATAAGGTACCATACAATAATTCATGGTTACCGTTTTCACCAAAGTCTTATCCTGAAACAGATGTTCAAAACATGCCTGTCAATCACAGTGAGGACCATGGTATGAGAACACCATTTAATGAAACAAATGGCATTGTCAGTGAAAGGGAAAGAGTTCATGCTGCCCTTTTAAATGGTGTTGATGTACATCCTGTTATGATGCCCCAGACTTCTAACTCACCAAATGTAATAGAGAAGTGGGCTGCTGTATATGAAGCTCTGCAGAATATCCTCCGCATTGATATACCAGCAAGTATTCCTGCAGTTCTTCTAGCACTGCAGGAAAAGTTGATTTTAATTGAAAAGCTGATACCCCCTGGAACTGACATAATGATGTTTATTGATAGTGAAGAGCAAACAAAAGGGTTTCTCCATCATCTTGCAACAACTGAAGGCAGTACTGCTTGCCGAACATTTCTTATGCTGTTGTTAGCAGTGAAGAAAGACCAAGACACAGTACAAAAACTTAAGAAAATGCTGATGGCTCAAAGGTATTCATCTCCCTCTCGATCCATGCCTGACGTTCCTTCTGGTATGAGAAATATTACTACATCTCCATTCACAACTCCAAGACCTATATTGAGTAACGGCAATCACATACCAGAAGTAATGAATAATTCTGAAAACTTTCCTGTTGATGCAGCTCCAAATCATTACTCCATGTCGCGAATATTTCCGGTGGATAAACCTGATCCAAATTACTTCAACAATTGTGAACAAAGCCAGGAATTCTCAAAAGCTATTAATATGGCAAATCAAGCTCAGTGGATTAATGAAAATGGCATGAATATGAATGGCAACATGATGCTAAATAGGCCTGTTCCAGAGCCACCTATGCATGCTATGTCAAAGCTTTCAATAAATCACACTGAAGGTAGAGTACTCAATGGTGATATACAAGATGATATATTCCAATCTGATTCTTTCTCAAATAGACGGCGATTTGAAATGGAAAGAATGAGTGATAATTTAAAGCGAATATGGTTGCCATCTGAGTATAAAATGTCACCTACAGTTGAACAAGGTGGATCCCCTTTTCATCTGGCTGAACCTGGATGCTCTCAAGGTTCTTATTTAAGCCGATTAAGAAGTGTTACTAGCGTGGTTGACAACGGAGAAAGTTCCCAGGCATTTCCTTTTAATTTTGAACGATTGGAAGAACGATCTCCAACTAGAAGCAGAGATTCCATCAATCATATAACAGCTGGACCTTTATCGATGTCATATCCTGACATCCCTGATATTCTATCATCTCATATATTACCAAACAATAAAGAAGGTCCATCAAAGGTGATCTGTAAACCATCTCAAAGATCTGAAAATCCTGCTACAAGTTCTCCATTTATGTTTGACCTGTCGATTCAATCCAGTAATGATTCTCCGCTTCGTTATCCGCAACTGTCTTCAGAAGGTATGACTTATGCCAAAATTTTGCGTTCCCCTCAACAATGACCTTGTAAATTGTAGTTATGTAAGTGTACTTCATGCAGATGAGTGCATTATTGTTGCGGGAGCTCCATTTTACTGGAATGTACTTTTTAAATCTATGGATGTTTAATTTTTCCATAAACTTTTGAAGTGTAATAAATAGATAAGTGTAATTTTTCATGTACATTAGTCTCACTGTGATGTTTGTATATAGTTGTCATTGTGTTTTCTATTCATTAAATATTTCTTATGTGCAATTAAAATTTTTGTATTTGTCTGTATCTGTTTTCAGATCCTTCCTTTATATGAACATAGTCATATGTAATTATACTATAAAATAAATTGCTATTCAAGTCAAAGTGTTTGGTATAATTTTTTCTGTTGTTCAACATGATTTATGTATTGGCCAGACAAATCTTGGGTGTTAAGTCTAACCAACTGTTCATGGTGCTCAGCATTTTCGGTAAAGATTTACTTAATGTAAAATTTTTAGCAGACAAATATTCTTTTTCAAATTTTGATTCATTAAGAATTTTATGTTTGCAGAGCAGATGTTATATACATATTTTGATAACTAGTGGAAGTTATAATGGGAAGGAGGTCACATCAATCACTTCTCTCTCTTTCATAAGGTGATTTTTAATCAGTTATTCCTTGTTTTGTCTCTAAGTTCATAAGATGAAACAACACTGTTGACCATTGAGATGAATACAAATAAAAACAATTTAATTTGATAAATTGGATTTATACCTATTTTGAGCATTATCGAACACATCAACCTTTTTTAATGTCTGTGGATATGATAACTCTGAATTTGAGAATATCTTTTTAGAATATTATATATATATATATACACATTTCATATATATATATTTCAAAAATACTAAAACAAATTACCTTTTGTGTATGTTCTATCACTTCTGAAACGCTGTTTTATTAGTTTTGAAACACCCTGTGTTTCAAAACTAACTGGTGTGTGTGTATGCATATATATAAAATAAAAGTTTAAAAATCCAATGAAAGAATAGAGATAATTTTCAACTCAAAGAAACCCCAACATTACAAAATGCCTTACAAATAAAAGTATCAAGCAGAGAATCATCAATCAAGTGGAAAATATAAATGCAAACCTCTAGTCATCAAGCTGAAGACAAACAAAGAACATCAATGGAAAGGAATCGATAAAATAATATCAAATAAAATCCAAGCTTGAAAGCTTTACACATGGACAAGCCCTAGGCCTAATAATGAATTGTTGATTTCGATAAAACTCTTTATCAAGTCCAAGTATTTCATAAAAATGAACACAAAATGCATGTTTCTGATATCAGTGATAGATTATATCTATAAACTTTGATAACCTGTACGACATGCATAAAGATTGAAAAATAATAGGAAACAAGAATACTGGAAAAAATACTGCATACATCTGATCCATTGGAGCCTTGAATAAAGAGACCGATACTGCCAATTTCAAAAAATAAAAAAGTTGAGAACTGCTGTTGTCAATCGTGAGAGAGAAATAACAGTAATGCGAAAAGATGATAAAAGGTGATATTCAACAGTAAGAACATGTAAATACAGTGTAATGCTTATTCAAGAGAAAGTGGATGTTAGGCTAAAATAAGATACTAAGGAGAGAATGTAAGCATAATCTACCATTCCAAACTTTTTAACTATACTATGTACTAAATAAACTGGATATTTATATAATTTGCTAGTAATTTTAAGTTTATTAATATGCATAGCATGAAATTTTTTTATCAGATAATCTAAATTCTAAAGAGCTGATTAAGTATAATATTTCTAAACAATTGAATTGAGTTACAGGAATTAAAAGGTAATAATTTATTAATGTTAAGTTAAATAATTTAGTAATATTAAGTTAAAAGTCTTTTATCATATAAATTAGTAACTATCCTATTAGTAGGTGCAATAATAAGATTTAAGTCCAAAAAATTAATGCTATTACTAATAGTGGCTTCATTAGGAATTAGTTCCAAATTATACGGATAGAAATCTATATCTATGACACAGTTGTCTGTAAAGACTAAACAAATCAGATCATCAACATATCTAAATTTTATAATCTGTGGAAGTAAAAGATTTTTCATAATAATAAAGGTATAAATTAGCTAATATACTGCTACTACAGCCACCTTGTGGAACCCCTGAGACTTGTAAGTATAATTTATTGACTTGAAATATATAATTATTGAAAATAACAAAGTGAAGAAGTTTAGGAAATTTGGTAAATATAGTGCGAGTAGTATGATAAGTAGTATATAGAGCTAAAATTAATACATAAAGATCAGAGATCTTAATATTATTAAAAAGATCTTTAAAATCAAAAGTTAGAAATCCAATGAGTTAATCAAGTGATGTTAATTTATTCTTTACTATTATTTAGAATAAGGTAGTAATTGCTAGAAAAACGTAAACTATCATTTGTTACATTTAAATAATTCAGAAGTAATTTACTCGCAGTAGTAGAGTAAGTATTTTATATATATACATACGTGGTACCATCCAAAATTTACTCAATTGGCGCTGTATAACCGAAACGTTAAATAGTTTCAGAGTGTGCCGATAGATGGCAGCAGGTGCTTTATTTGTGAGCTAATGTGCGAAATTTCATCGTGAATGAAGCAGTTCGCTTCCTTGGTTCGCTTCTCGCTAGTATAGACGCCCTTTTGTTTGAAGTTGTTTAATGTTTACATTGCATTGCAATTTTTATGATAGATGCAAAAGAAGAACAGCGTGTTTGCATTAAATTTTGTGCGAATCTTGCTAAAAGTGCAACAGAAACTGTGGAAATGATTCAACAAGTGTTTGGTGAACAATCAGAGTCGAACCCAAATTTTCGAAGTCCAACATCAGTTGATGATGACGAACACACAGGAAGACCTTCGATGAGCACAACACCGGAAAACATAGACAGAATTCGACAGTTCATTCATGAAGATCGTCATCAGACCATTCCAGATCTCTGCGATAAAGTTAGAATTGAATATGTAACATGTCAGCCAATTCTCACTGAAGAATTGGGAATGCATCGCATTGCCCAGGCTGACAACGGATTAAAAACAATACAGAATTGATGTTTGCTCGGAGCTTCGGTAGCTCGTTTCGGATGATGAAACCTTCATGTCCAGAGTAATTACTGGTGATGAGAGTTTGATTTATGAGTATGATCCTGAAACTAAGCAACAATCTTCACAATGGAAAAGCCCCAGTTCACCAAGACCAAAAAAATGCAGGCAAGTGAGAAGCAATGTGAAAAGCATATTGATTGTGTTTTTTGACATTAAGGGAATTGTGCGTAAAGAATTCATGCCGGTGGGTCACACTGTCAATTCACAGTTCTACTGTGATGTTCTGAGACGCCTTTGTGAAGATGTCAGAAGGAAATGGCCGGAATTGTGACAAGCAAAACACTGGGTTCTTCATCACGATAACGCGTCCACCCATCGTTCATTCAACACAACAATTTTTGATCAAGAATTCGATGACCATCATTCCCCACCCCACCTTACGCACCAGATTTAGTTCTCTACGACTTCTTTTTATTCCCAAAAATGAAAGTTAAGCTAAATGGTCGACGTTTTGATATTATTGAAGAAATTCGAACAGAATCGCAGGCGGGGCTTGATATGCTTACTGAAAAAGACTTCCAGCAATGGAAAAAGCGCTGGGACCGATGTATAGGTGCAGGAGGAAGCTATTTCGAAGGTGACAGTGAATATTAACTGATATGGTTAGTTTTCAAATTTTCACAAGGCCAATCCGGGAAATTTTGGGGTAGCACCTCGTATATATATATATATATATACACATATATTTGTAACAGATATGCTAGAGATGGGTTTTTTTTGTACATACAGTAGTTTATGCATTATTTTCGATTAAAATCCTTTAATTTTTATTTATATATACACATATATATGTATTTCTAAAATGCTAAAAAAAATGTCTTATATGTAGATTTGCCAATGCCAATGTGTGTCATTATCCAGATGCATGTTTTTAATAATAATGAAAATCTACACTCATATATATATATATATATGCTCTATAACAAAATAATCGACGCACCAAGGAGTTGTCCGATTGTAATGAAATTTCGTATGCAATGACATTTTGAGCGAATATGCAAACGAATAAAATTTGGTGTCATGAATTGTCTTCAAGCTTGCCCAACACACTTCCTTGGCCAGCTAGGTCTCCTGATCTCTCTCCCATAGAACACATTTGGGACGTTATGGGAAGGCAATTGCAACCATCCCGAAATGTTGACGATTTATCCCGACAGTTGGAGACAATTTGGCAAGACATTCAGCAGGACACCGTCCGTGAACTTTATCAATCTATGCCACGCTGGGTGACAGCTTGCATCCAGGCCAGAGGTGGACCAGCGCCTTATCCACTTCTTCCCTTTGTATACGGTCAAACTCTAAATCATTAAATTGTTCTGAAATTTTAATCGTTTCTTTTTCTATGTATGTTCTTCACATCCACCAATTTTTACCACAATCGGACAACTCCTTGGTGCGTCGATTTTTTTGTTATAGAGTGTATATACAGTCAAACCTGTCTATCTCAAAAACCTCTATATCTCGAAATTTACTTATTTCCCTGCCTTTTAAGCCAAAATTCAGTGTGTTTTCCATGTTTATCTCGAAAACTGTTCTTCCAAAACCTCCATATCTCTAATTACGGCATGAAAAGTTAATTATACAAATTCGAAATTCAGCTGCCATATTTCGGCAGCGGAAGTTGCCGTTAAGAAATATTCCTTGCATAACAACAGTCACGACGTCATGTGTAGATGGTAGGAAGGTAGATTGAAAACAGGTGTAAGTCACAAATTTCTCGGGAATCCTCTAAGGGACCAGAACTCCCATTGGCCCTTTCAGTAGGGATTGGGAACTTTGAACAATGGGGGTTGGGGACTAATAAACTGATATGCAACTGGTCAGTTTTGCTCTTCTGTTGAGTTAGTAACGCAGTTTGGGAAGCAAATGGCGGGAGTGAAAAGGAAGTTAAATCTGCTTTCGATGGAAGAAAAAATGAAAAATTTAAAAATTTTGGACGGAAATCCTCTACTTAAAAAGAATGAAGATGCAATGAAGTTTGGTATGTCACCGAGTACTCTTTCGATGATAATAAAGAACAGAGATTTGGTGGAGAGAAAATTTGAAAACAATAAGAAGTGAAAAAAAAATCGAAAATGTACTTTCCCGGATGTTGACGAGTGTGTGAGAAAATGGTTTGTATAATGTCATGACCAAGGGGTTCCTATGAGCTGAATGATGCTGCAGAGGAAAGCTGAAGATTTTGCAAAAGAACCTGTCCATAGCAGCGAATTTAAAGCCAGCGACAGGTGGCTTGAGAGCTTCAAAAAGAGACATGACATCGTTTTCAGAAAACTATGCGGTGAAAGTGCGTTTGTATCTCAAAGTGTTTGCGAAGAGTGGATCAAGGAGCTCCCTTTCCTGGAAGGCTATGAGCCAATGGATGTCTTCAACGCTGATGAAACAGGGCTATTTTTTCAAAGTTTACCCAACAAAATAACGACATTCAAGGGAGAAGAGTGCCGAGGTAGTAAACAGAGTAAAGTACGTGTAACTGTACTTTTAGCAGCTAATCAAGATGGAAGTGAAAAACTTTCACCACTGATGTTCGGTCGTTTTGCAAAACCCAGATGTTTCTCGAAAGTGAAATCGTTTCATTTTTCATATAAAGCAAATAAGAAAGCCTGGATGACCAGCGAAATCTTTAGTGACTGGTTGAAATAAATCGACAAATCTATAGGTTTAAAAAAAAAGAAAAATTCTTCTGTTCATCGATAACTGCAATGCTTATTCCAACTTCCTTACTCTACGAAACGTCACTATAAAGTTTTTGCCTCCTAACACTACATCCAAGCTGCAACCCCTCCCCCTCGATCAAGGAATCATTCGAAGCTTCAAAGTGGGATACAGACGAGAACTGGTTTGAAAACTTTTAGACGCCATCGACGAAGGCAATACCCTTCCCAACATCAATGTTTTGGATGCAATGAGGATGAGACTATGCTTGGAGAAATGTTACGGAGAAGACGATCAGGAATTATTTTCTAAAAACCGGATTTAAACAAAAGAACAACGAGAAAGAGCAAGAACAACAAAGGAGCGTTGACACGATGTATGAGTAGAAGTCAATGAAGTGAATTCGGAAGAATGGATGATTATCAAGAATAGACTTAATCTAGATATTTTATTCGAAACCTTTTTAGACGTGGACGATTCCCTGACAACATGCGGAATGTTGACAGATACGGAGATCATAGACGACGTGAGAGGTGTTTAATGAGGACAGTCATGAAATAGTGGATACAGATTAATCTAAAGTTACCATAAAAGAAGCGGAGAAGGTTATTGAAAAGTTGAGAACTTTCCTTGAATCCCAGGAGGATATTAGTTAGAACGGATTCGCAGCTATTGCTAACCTTAAAAAAATTGTTGAGTCAAAGAAAATTAGGCATCAGAAATTATTGCGTGATTATTTTTATTAAAGTATGAAATAAATGCGTTATTTTCACTCTCTATTTTTCGAAACCTCTCTGTCTCGAAACCTCTTTATCTCGAATTTTTGTTTCATTCCCGCGAGATTCGAGATAGACAGGTTTGACTGTATATATATTGCAGACCAATTAATATAATCCTGCCAAATTTCATAGACAGTGCACTTCCTGTGAGGAAATTAAAATTTCTGACCTGAAATATTGTTTTGGCAATTTGGTTTTAGAATGCATTTCTTTTGACTAGGCTATATGTATTAAACTTGTACAAGTGTTTAGAATCGCCAAAAGTGGCACAATTTCAGTAGACCATTGTATAAAAGGAATAAGGTGCTCAGTAGATGATCCATCAATGATTTCGCTAAAGGTTCTTTACGCAATGTATGCATTCATTGGCTGGTGAACTTGGACGTCATGTTAACAAAATTACTAACAGCTTGATACAAACGCAACAAGATATTCGATTATTTTTAAAATTGTAAAACTTAAATACGAACTGACCAAAAGTTAAATTCACTTTTAATTAAATTTCCCTCCAAAATTTTCCATCAAAATACTCAAAGTTGAACTATTGTTCAGAAATATAGTCATTGAAATGAAATGTTCCAGTCTTTTGACTTCATATTTGGAATGCATTGTAGACTAATTTCTGTTCCTGTTGCTTGCAATGCACTAGAATATTTATCGATTTCGTTTTTGCAAAATGCTTCGGTTGCATTACTTGGCACATCCATTATTGTCAGAATTGCCTGCTCTAAAGCCTAAAAGCAGGCCTTCCATGTTGATCCAATATGTTAGAAGTTGACGGATTTCTATCACAGGGTGCTTTATCTGCAAGTACAGTTGTTTTAGACTGTTACATGGATTAGGAAACTAGGCAAATCAATAATCCAGTCAGTACGGCTTTGCATCCAAGTTATTCTCAATAATTCTAACGTTTTTTCTGTTTCACAATTCAAGAGATGATTGAACCAAATGCCCATTGTGAAGTAGGCGTAATATTGTTTATTCTGCGAAATCTGTAATCGATGGATTTTATGAGAATGAATTGGGTGACGGAAGTTTCTAATGCATGCTTTGTATTAACAATAGAAATGTAAACTATATCAATTTTTAAATCTTAATTCTTTTTGACAAAAATTTTCCAGCAGTCTGATCGAATTTTATTGAATACGGTTATGTTACAACTATTGCACAATAGCTTAACTGCTTCAATAAATAATCTCGATATCCATCATTAAAAGACTTAAGATACTCGAATATTTTACTGTAATCTAATATGATTCTTTGAACATTTAACATTAGTTCATATACTTTTGGTATTAACTCGTCATGGAGTGCAAAATCGGGTATTTGATCAAAAGATTTTCTAAAACCTTGAAGCTCCAAAATTTTTAGAGTTTTTAAGCCACATTGAGTGAAGCATATGTATGGCTTCTTGAGTGTTCAAATATGCATTCTTGAATTTTATGGTTTGCATATTGGATTGGTCGTAGAAAAATTTTTCGGTTTCATTTCGCACTTTTTATCTATTGATAAGTATTCCATGGATAAATATATTTAGTTCAATGATAGGCATTGAATGCAGCTTTGATTTTTGTGAAATCCATTCTAGAATTATAAAGAAGTACTTTGATGTGAAATTACTTAAAATGTAATCATCAGTTTGACATATAATTGTTATATTTTCAAAATAACTGCTGAAACGTTTTAACAATTTGAGTTCAATACAAATTGTTAATTTGTGATGGAGTGTTAGAATGCCAATTTTAAAATTTCTCTAAAGGTGAGGATTTGTCTATTTGTTGCATACAAGGGACAGTCGGCTTTGATTTCTGCGATCAAGAAAACTATATATTTTCAAGCACTGGTTGCGGCAACCCAGACCAATCAGGGTCTGATACTTCATTTTCAGAATTAATGAATTTGCTTTCTGGATTGCACAGTTGTGGTGGTTTTCTTTCTACGGTTTTCCTGTTAAACATAAGTTATCGTTCTATTTTAACTTATTTCACTGATA
The DNA here is from genome assembly GCA_951213105.1 of Amaurobius ferox. Lineage (NCBI taxonomy): Eukaryota > Metazoa > Arthropoda > Arachnida > Araneae > Amaurobiidae > Amaurobius > Amaurobius ferox. The sequence goes on along the minus strand of OX578148.1, from coordinate 108,328,745 downwards.
TTGTGCAAGAATAATCACTCCATTATTTCATTTTCATCATAGACGTTAAAATTATAGCTGGAGAGATGGTGCAAAGAAATATGAATAAAATTACATGCTTGTTTTTGAAGGCCTTTGAAGACAAACAGTCTATTTATAATTTCGTAATTTGAAATGTTTGCTACAACCTTTCAGATTTTGTTTCGCTGCGGTTGGCCTTAGGACTAATGTACTTTTATGAATATAGTTGAGCTTTCCAACATGACTCCCACTCGGCTCTTTGGTCCACGGACCTTGCGGATGCAGAGGTGGATAAACTCGGAAATATTCTCCGGGAAACCTATTCTTCATCTTCGAGGCCCCGGACCGCTAAGGTAGATCAGTACAAACTACCTCCTGGTATACAAGAGATGAAGAGAAACAGGAACCGACTGCGTGACGAGTGGCAGGCCAGTAGAGCCAACTTTCTCAGAACGCAAGTTAGTTCACGAATAAAAGCCTTTGCCAGTGTACGATGGAGCACCTATGTAGAGTACCTAACGACTCAGAGCACCACCATTTGGAGGGCAACCTCGTGTATTCCTAGCCACAAAACTCACATTCCAACCCTTAACGGTCCCAATTGCAGGGGCATTTACCACACACAAAAGGCTGAGCTACTCGCATACAGTCTTAGACGCCAGTTTGAACCTCGCCACTCCGTAATTAATCCTAGCACGGTTACGGTTGTGAAATAAAGCTCCTGGGAAAGGTCAAATTTATATTAACATGATTAAAAACCTACTTATTGTCTATATGTCCTATCTTGTTACTATCTTCTTAAACTATTTTCCTCGGTCTTGGAAGGTGGCCACTGCGGTTCCCCTTCTCAAGCCCGGCCTTGACCTCTCTGAACCTTCCAACTATCGTTTTACATCTCTTCTCTTCTGTCTCTCTAAGCTCTACGAGTATGACCTGGTACAGCGGTTGGATGAGTTCTACAACCTTAATAACACATTGATCCCAGAACAATGTGGATTCGGGAGACGACATTTCACGCAGCACCAGTTGTTAAGTGTTGTGGACTCATGACGTTCGTTCCAGGCATTTGGTCACTTCTATTGTCTTTCTCTATCTAGAAGGCGTTCCACAAAATGCGGTTGAACGGCCTTCTGTTTAAATGTATCGCTCTCCACTGTCCTGCTCAACTAATTAAAATACTTTACTCTTACCTAAAGAAGCGCAGCTTCTTGGTAAGAGTCTCTAATGCTCTTTCCTCTCCCAGGACTATTCCCATCGGTGTCCCTCAAAACTCAGTTGTCGGACCAAAATTGTCCAACCTATACATTAACGATCTTCCACGCTCCCCCAGTGTCACTCTTGGTTTGTACGCCGACGAACGACACGACCCTGATCGCACAATACAAACACCTGTTGTGCACAGAACTCCACAACCATACCTTGACTCCCTGATGTAATGGTTAACCAACTGGAGAATTAAAGTCAAAGTCAGCAAGTGTGCCCCCGTTACCTTCCCCCTTCACGGCAGGCATACCCCAGATACTAATTTAATGCTTATCAACGAGCCTATTCCCTGACAATCTAGCTACAAGTACCTTGGTGTGTATTTGGATTCCAATTTCACATGGAGACTTCACATCTCCGAAATCTGTCAGAAAGTGAAGTCTGTACTGTCCCAAATGCGTCCCCTCTTGGCTGGAAACAACCGCATGTCCACGAGAAATAAGTTATTGCTGTACAAGTCCTGTATACGGCTAATTAGTATGACGTACGGATCCCCTATCTGGGGAACTGCAGCGGAGACTCAGCGTAGGAAGTTTCAAGTTATGCAAAATAAAGCATTACGCTTTTTTTTTTTTATCAGATTTCCGAGTTACGTCCGACTAAAAGTCCTGTACAGAGACCTCAATATTAGACCATTTTTAGAACTTATTCAAAAACTTGCCAAAATCTTTTTCGGAGATCTCAGTGGAGTGAATAATCCCACGTTAGATAGTATCCCTTGGTACAATCCTTGTAACCCCAAGGTGCGCAAACGTCCGAGGAGGTTATCAGGGCGCCCCACAAGGGATACGTACTTCCGCCCCAAGCGGACGCGACTCGTCTAGCCATGTTTTATAACTACTCTACCTTTTATAGTTAACGAACTTCTAGCTAATTTCGTACCCCTCCCTGACATGGAACTCGCGGCGAACCTCTTACCTTTGATAGTCATCCTGTTCATTTCCATGTCTGAAGCTCAAGGCCCCACTACTCCTCTTACCTTTCTCTCCTCACTAGGTGCCTGCTTGGGCCCTAGTTCTTTCCCTTTCTGAAGACTCGGAGAAGGGCCCAACTCCCGTCGAGCACACTCTCAATATAAACGCTATCTATATATGAAACTCATCTTCTCTATTTCTTTTTCCTTTTCGTTCAAAGTTTAAAGGGAGGACATTTTTCCTCTCCTGGGCATTTCGCTAAACCCGTCCTTGAGACCTTTCCATCATGACGCCACACTGCTCTATAGCGCAAGTCCGCCATTGCTTGGAGACGCGACAGACATTGGAGGACTCTATGGGATTTAACATGTGGGGAACCTCTTCCAATGTATATTTAACGAAAATCCTTTGAATCCATGATCGAGAATGAAGTAAATAATTATAGCGCAAAAATATACTATTAGTAATGCTGTTTTTAGCTAAAAATTGTTTATAGATGACAAATTGATGAAAATTGAATATTTTGGAAAAAACATGAGTATTGACTATAAGAATAACCCATTTCTCCATCCATAAGGCTTGATGAAAAATTTGGCGGGACGTCGCCAATTTAGGGCTTTTTAAAATCTGCCAAATTGATAAAAAAATGGCTAAATGGTAGGTAATGTTTTGCAAATTTTGAATTCCGTCTTATAGCAGACACCTTCCAGTATTCTAAAGTTTGTGTTATTCGTTATCTAGTGCAAAAGAAGTACGAATGCAATGATTATTTATTTATCATTATTGAAGGTCCATTAATTTATCATTATTGAAGATCTATTTATTTATCATTATTGAAAATCTATTTATTTATCATTATTGTAAGTTTTATGTCAAAAACTGGAATTCGAATTTCGACCGCGTTCCAATACTTTCCTTATACACTGTACTATGTATGTAGGAAAAATAAAAATATACATTTTAAAGTTAAAAAATATAATGCATAATAGAAAACACAAAACGAAGAACAATTCGTATTTTAAGAGAAAATATTATATATGACACATTGAAATTTTTTACTTTTTTCGCTAAAGTTAAAAGTGAGAATTGAATGATATTAATCTTTTGCTTACGGGTGGGACAGCGTATATCCCAAACGAAGAACCTCTCAAACAGACAGGTATTTGGCATACTTTATCCTAAACAGTTCGATCTCCTTTATGCTTTTTCGATCTCCTTATGCGAGCAAACTTTATGCTTTTCAAACTTTCTTTTAGCAGCATTCCTTTCTTTCGATTTTTTCCTTTTTTAGACAGTGGATTAAAGTCCGGAATTTTAAATCCGGAATTTGTAGTTCGATCTCCCTTTGCAGACGTTGGCGTCCATGGACGCCAATGTCTTCAAAGGGAGATTTAACTGTTTGGGATAGGGTATGTCAATTACCTATCTCTTTGAAAGGTTTTTCGTTTGGGATGGACGCTGTCCCACCCGTAAGTAAAAGGTTAAGATTGTTATCTATATCATAAATGCCTATAGGCATTAAAAATATATAAGTATTTAATGTTAATGAACATTTAAAAGTTAATTGTTTCAACATTGAACAAAGCATTTTAAAATTGAAATTATTAAAAAAAATATGAAATTTAAATGTTTCGAAAGGAAAGGAACAAAATGTATTCAAAATTAAGTAAATATATTTAAACTATGGAAAAGTAAACACAAAGGTATATTTCAATATAAATTATTTGAAATAAATAAATGCTTTTAAATTTAAATTAGTAAAGAAAAATAGAAAAATGTCAACATTTATATTGTTAAAAACATTAAATATTTTAGAGTGTATATGTTACGGTTAAAGTAAAAAATCCGGTTAGTATTAATAATAACAGGTTATTATTAATAATAACCATTTGTTTTGGTAAATGTGATAATTATTGCATATTAATCACATTTACCGATAAATATTAATAATTACCAATGAAGTTTGGTCATTGTGATTAATTAAGCATAATTTTTAGCCCAAACTTTAACGTAATTTTTATGTCATGCGATAGGAAGCGTATGATGTTACGTACATTTACAGTTTAGTTAGCAATGAAATTTGGTCAATGCAAAAAATGTTTTATAATAATGATTACTGTTATTTATAAGATACATTCATTATTTATTACAACAAACAAATTGCATTACACACAAACACCTTAAGGCGACCAAAAATTGCAAACAAATTACATTACAAATACTACAATAAATGGAAATCTAAAGCTAAACGCGTTGAAAATTATTACCAAATTTCATTGGTAATTATTAATAACAACCGGCTCATGTGATAAATTCTCATAAATTATTCACTTTAACTGGTTTATTTGGTTAGTATTAATAATAGCTGGTTATTATTAATAATAACCGATTAATAACCGGCTCATATGATAAATTCTCATAAATTATTTACTTTAAACGGTTTATTTGGTTAGTATTAATAATAACTGGTTATTATTAATAATAACCGATTAATAACCGACTCATATGATAAACTCTCATAAATTATTCACTTTAACTGGTTTATTTGGATAGTATTAATAATAGCCGGTTATTATTAATAATAACCGATTAATAATCGGCTCACATGATAAATTCTCATAAATTATTCACTTTAACTGATTTATTTGGTTAGTATTAATAATAGCCGGTTATTATTAATAATAACCGATTAATCGCATTGACCGTAACATACATATTAAATATATACAGGGTATCCCAAAAAGATTGAAACGCGCTTTAATCCATTACCTGTTGGAGATAAGTGGGCAATGTAAATTATAAAAATGTTGAAAGTAAGGTAGGGAATAAGACTACGTTAATGAAATAGTCCTGCCATTAATTTAAAAAAAGTTACACTTTTTTAATTTTTATGCGACCCCCCCCCCCCCCCCCCTAAGACAAATTTGGTCAATCAGAAAATTTTTATTTTTAATGCAACAAGATCATTATAAAACCCCGCATATCTGCAACTTTAAAATCAATTGAATTATGTTAAAGGAAAAAATCTGACTTCTTTCACTTTTCCGTACCGTGTGAAAGGCTGTTTCATCAGTGAAAATAGGGATCATAAACAAATTGACGATGAAAACAAATTGACGATCAAAAATACGTTAATATATGTCAAAATTTTTTATCACAAATGCATTACACAGACAGAGATCATATAAAGCAGTGGTACTCTCTATGCGGTTGGGTATCCTATGTATTATCATCCAGTTTTATCTTTTTGTGATATGTCACAAATTTACATTTCTAATTTGATATATGGTCCCCATTCACAATGTTCAATTTTCAATTAAATATAATTCGCTCAATTTTAAAGATACAGAAATGCGGTTTTTTTTAATGATCTTGTATTAAAAATAAAAATATTCTGATTGATCAAATTTGTCTAAGAGGGTCGTATAAAAATTTAAAAAGTGTAACTTTTCGAAAATTTTTGCAATTTATATTGCCCACTTATTTTCAACAGGTAAAGTATTAAAGCGCGTTTCAATCTTTTTGGGACACCCTGTATATACAAATAAGAGTGTATATTATTTTATCCCCTTCTTTCTAACAGACCCTATAGTAATATATTTTTAAAAATATATTATATGAAATTTCATATAAAAGTTAACAGAAAAACTTGTAGATATGTGCAAAATTGTTTTTAAAACGATATAACGATATAAGTTCGTTTTAAAGTTATTAAAAAATTGTTATGTAACAAAGGTATTTTGAAAAATCTTCAACTTCCTTTTTTTCAGCCTGCTTTAGTTGTAATAATTATTTACGCTACACAAAGTAGCAGACACATTCTTTTTTTCTATGCACTTTTTAATTTTATTTCAATCTTACTTTTAGCGCTATTTCGAATGCACCAAGAATTTCCTGAAAAGTCAGTCTTAAAAAGAACTTCCCCAGGTGAGGCTCGAACTCACAACCCCGGCATTGCTCACGACTACTGTCTTATAAGTACCGTGCGCTAACCAATTGCGCCACTGGGGATTCGACCTCGTTTGCTTAAAAAGCGTATAAAAAAGAAGAATGCCTCTTATGTAATATATTTAATTTAGATATATGTATTAATTACAATTTTACATTTGTTAAAATCTGTTTCCGATTTGTCTTTTATCTACGCAATTTAAAATAGCTCGCATCTTTCGCTGCAAGAGTTCGATCTTTGCACTTAATGAAAATGAAAAAAAGCATGAAATACGCAGTTTCAAGTTTACTATTTAAATATCTATATGATCAATTGAAAAGTTTTAAAAGTTTGTTTCGGAATAAGAAAATTCATTCAAATACAGAAAATATTTCTCTTAATTATTGACTTTCTTACATTTTATTAGTTCATCGGTTTTAATAAACCGATGGTCTATTGGTCTTGATACAAAAGCAGGAAAAAATAAATATTTTATATTTAAAAAAAAAAATTGCCAATGCATTCTATTTTAATATAAATTAAAAAAAAATGTTTTGCAAACAAAAAAAATCGTAATTAAGAAGGAAAATATATACATTGAAATAGTCAATACAAACATTTATATATTTAAAAATTGATCATTACTTGCTTTTTCTATATTTCAAAACATCAACTGCGCAGTTTCTTATAATAATTTTTTAAGAGAAATTTGTTCTAAAGAAATTTGTCTATCCAAAAACTTGTTTTAAACAAATTTGTTCGTTGAGAAATTTGTTGCCCAAAATAATTCACATTGAAAGGTGCTTTTCAGTTATATATGGTGGCGTCATCTACTGTTGTTAAGACAAACTAATATTATGGGAGGAAAATTTGGAAATTTTGCAGGGGAAAGTTCCACAAGATCTAATTCTCAAATCGAATTAAAATTTACACTTGTTATTATATGTTGGTACAAAAATCAGAAAATGTTGAAATTTCCATATAATTCGTATTACATAGGCAGGGAACGTTATATACAAAATTTACATGTTAGATAAAATCCTTGCACTTCCTTGATAGAAGCAGATATATGAAATTAGGTGACTACAATTGTTTCAAGGGAGTTATGAGCTTTATTCATTGGGTCTTAAAAGCAGTATATACTAATCGAAAGAATAAATGTAACTGCCTTATCAACCAGTTGTATTTAATTTTTCGATTTGTATGCATTGCTGTTGAAGGGGTATCATTACACATTTGACACAATTATAGGCACCTAATTTTCTTATGTTTGCTTTTGTCAAGAAAGTAAATACAAGGAAATGGCATTCTCGAAAGCAGCAGTAACATCTATTTCATTTATTTTGAAAAGTTAATTGGTCCAGAAATATGAACCGTTTTATGTTGTAAGTAATAGATGACGCCACTAGCGAATTAAGATTAGAGTTCTTTTATAGACTAGACCCCTTATAGTGTAGCAATATATGTATAGACCCTTTTTATAGTGTAGATATATAGACCCTTTTTATAATATAGCTATATAGACCCTTTATAGTATATATATTTAGATCTTTTATAGTCCTTTTATTTTAAAGGGACTCTAATTAAGACATAGTGCCTTTGTAATAATATAAATTAACTTAAAGGTATATAATAATATAATTATAAAATCCCTTTATAAAGGGACTCTAATTAAGATTAGAGACTTTTTAGATAATTAAGACCCTAAATGAGAACTGCTATTGTTGTCATTTTTTATTTCTTTACTTGAAAATGTACCCTCCGTTGCCCAGGATTTAAAAGGAGCGGTCGTGTGTGCACTCACGCAGTAGTTTTTTTTTATTTTCTTTTTTTCTAAATAAGAGCGCGTGTTGTTCAAGTGTTATTTTGTTTTCGGGAATTCGTTGTAAATTCCGGTGTAGTATCTAATAGTTTGCATTTTAAATCTCGTGCAACGCCGGGTATATATTTTAGTAAGGGAAAAACAAAACTATTGCGTGGGTGCACATACGACCGCTCCTTTTAAGTCCTGGGCCATGTTTTTCTAGTTAAAATGTTTAATTAATTTTTCACAGTCCAGCTTGTTCTTTTCAAATAATTCCATGTTTTCATATACTGACACATATAGAAGAGCTCAGGAAATTTCCTCCCGAAAGTGCATTCTACTTACCCCTCTATAAAATGGATCTAATCCAGGAATCTGAATTTTAAGACGGTCCATTGCGATGACTGAATGCAATCACCTAAAACATTACAAAATTACTTATAAAACCGAATTTTTTCTTTTGTTAGAATGCTTTGAAGATATATGGGGAAGTTTCAGCTAAATTATAGGATTGTGCTAATGTTAGTTTTTCTGATGCGACATACACTCACGGACAATGAAAGTTGCGCACCAAGAAGAAAACATGACACAACCGCGAAATGATGTAAATAGCTAGAGGGCGGACTGGTATGCAAATGATCCAAGTCTGGTGTGATTGCGCATGACCGTACACCCGTGAGTGGCGCTGCAAGCATGAGCCAGCGGCCTTATAAACCGGCGTGTAGTCGACGCCCCATCAATGCGAGAAGCTTCGGCCGACGCAAGCACGAGTACGGAGTGAAAAGAATGGTGGACAGACGCCAGAAACGTCGATATACGCAACTGAAGGACTTCGAGAGAGGCCTGATCATCGGGCTGAAAACCGCAGGGTGGTCAGCGCGGCGGATAGCCCGTCACGTGAATCGTTCGGATTAGAACTATATAGAGGAACCTTAGTTCGGACTATACCGTCCGACGGTGTTGGGAGCAGTGGTCACGGGACGCTACCCAGACACGGAGACCGGCTCTGGACAGACCAGGCATACCACGAGTAGAGAAGATCGAATAATCGTGCGGCAGGCACGTACAACCAAGCACGTTGAACCCGGGCCTGCCGAGTGAAATTTCCGCACGCTAACCACTGGGCTACTGCGCCCTCCACGATAATTTCCATAACTTTCTTTTTATTCACCCAATTTAGACCGGAACCCAGTGGGGAAGGCATCCACAGGGACCGTACCCTGCTTCCCCTACCACCAACCTCTCGGAAGGACTTACGGACCCATATGTTTAACGTGATCGTACTCCGCGTCAATGGCGAGAATCGAACCCGGGCCTACCGAGTGCAATTCTAGCGCGCTAATTTAAATTTTATAATGACCATAAGGTAAGCTAAGCTCTTAATTCCATCATCCTCGTTCAATCGTTCCATCATTTAAAATATCCATAAAATTAAAATATCCATTTAAAATATCTATAATTTCAAATATCCATAATTAAAACGTCCCAATTTAGACCGGAACCCAGTGGGGGAGGCATCTACAGGGACCGTACCCTCCTTCCCCTACCACCAACCTCTCGGAAGGACTTACGGTCCCACATGTTTAACGTGATCGTACTCCGCGTGAACACGGCAGCAGTTTTGGCAGTGGCGGGAATTGAACCCGGGCCTGCCGAGTGAAATTTCCGCACGCTAACCACTGGGCTACTGCGCCCTCCACGACAATTTCCATAACTTTCTTTTTATTCACCCAATTTGAACCAGAACCTAGTGGGGGAGGCATCCATAGGGACTGTACTCTCCTTCCCCTACCACCAACCTCTTCGAAGGACTTATCGACCCATATGTTTAACGTGATCGTACTCCGCGTCAGTGGCGGGAATCGAACCCAGGCCTACCGACTGCAATTATCTCGAGCTAACTTCCCGCGCGCTAATTTAAATTTTATAATGACCATATGCTAGGCTAGGCTCTTAATTCAACTGCTCAATGCCATTCGTGGCGAGCGCCACGGTCCGAGTTCTTCAGGCTCTTAATTCCACCATCCTCGTTCCATCGTTCCATCCTTTAAAATATCCATAAAATTAAAATATCCATTTAAAATATCTATAAATTAAAATATCCATTTAAAATATTCATAAATTAAAATATCCATTTAAAATCAAATAATCATCCATATCGTTCCACCAATCCATAAATATAATAATTTCAAATACATCACCACAATTCAAACCACCATAATTCAATCATTTAAATTATTTAAAATATCCATTTAAAAATATCCATTTAAAATATCATATAAATATAATAATTTCGGCCGATGTATACAACACTTATGCTAGGCTCTTAATTCATTTAAAACCGAAAGCGCGGTCTCCATGGAGACGGTGAAGAAATAACTGCGGATAGGGGAGAAATGCCGTTGAAGAACTGAGCGGATAGCCGAGAAATTTAAAATCATGCCGTCTTTAAAATTACGATCCTGAAGGCAATTTTCATTATTTCTGGACCAGATTGGACTTGTAAGAATGCCAGATATTTCAGCTTTCTGAAAATGTAAATTATTAGTCAAAATTGTGAGTACTTTTCACTATGCGAGAATTTAAAAACCAAAAATCGGTTTTTTGAGTCAAAAGTGACTTTTGTTTTAAAATCTTTAAAAAATATTAGAAATCGAAATTGAGAGTTGAAATTGATATATTTTATTTAAGATGTATCAACAGATAGAAGTTTATACAGGTATTTGCATTAGTTCTTGAATTAACGTGCCCGCATTTCACAGATTAAATATAATACACACAGAGGGATATTTTCCCGAACGTTTTTGAAATGGGCCCAGGAACAGACAGACTTTTCCGTCGAAGCGTCCAATTCCAAAATTTTCAATAAAGCCATACTTTTCTATGTAATGGTCTGTGTAAGGGGAAAAGAGAATATGTACTGAAAATTCTGTTCTGTCCTGTGGTGGAATTTCAATTCCTGAGCCCCAACCTCTTAGAATTTCTTAAATATTTCTTCTGCAATTTTTCGTTGGGCCCCTTTTACAGCTCCCCCCTCCCTCCAGTTTCGCCCCTGGAGCTACCTACTATAGATTTTTCTTTTATTTCTCTACAATGCATAGTATATGTAAAAGCAAAGTATTGGAGGTAGTATAGCATAGGCAGTAAAATGATAGTTAGAACTGCTCTCATTAAAAGCACTAACCTGTGGCTAATTTGAAAAAAAAAAAAAACTTTTTAAACAATTTTTAAGAATGTTTTTAAAGAATAATTTACGAATAAATGCTCATATTAATTATTTTATTCTGATACTGATTATAAGTATATTATAATATAAAGGTTGCACTTGTATGCAACATTAGTGATTCCACTTCCGTGGATTATAAATGGTTTCATATTCCTCTTACATGAAATATGGAATTTGTGTATATTCCATGTAAGTGAATTTAAAATGGAAAAAGGAATCTATTATATTTGCGGCAAACCTAATGTGATATATGGGCTTATGCAGGATTTTTTTCCAAGGGGGGGGGGGAGGTTCTAAAATAGATTGATTTTAAAATTTAGAGATTACTTTCAATCTTTAATTGTTAGAGTTTCGAAATTAAAAACAGGAATCCTGTTTACAGATGCTTGTATTGGTCGGTACCCCTGTCTGTCTGAAAAATGGGGTAGACGGAAAAACCTCAGTTTTTCTCCGTTTTGAGGGGGGAAAAATCGGAAAATGTATTTGTTTATTTGGAGATATACTCAAACCTCAATCCCCTCCCCTAATATTTTAAATTTAATATAACCTGTTCATTAAACAACCTTAAGAATTAGCCTGTAAATGTACATTTAGAGGTCCAATAACTTATAAAACAGCTGATAAAATTTCGAAACCTTTAAATTTGGAAGGGGGGTGGATAAAAATCGGTGAAACAATAAAAAACAGGAGAACAAAAAAAAACACAAAAAGGAGAGCGAGAGGAGAGAGAGAGAGAGAGAGGGTTGTTTTTTGTTAAATTGCTTTTATTAATATACATGTGGAAGAAAACACGCAGTTGTGGCAGGATGTTCAAATTTCAAAAATAATTTTGTTTATTTTCTTCCCTCATATTTCCTGACATTCGTATTAGAATTTTTGTGATCATACTATTTTAACATTGCGGAAACTTATTGATTTTGTCGAAATTGTTTTCCAATCCCAATTATTCTGAAGTTCACTTGTAATGTTATTAAAATGTTCTGTAAGAAATGGCTTCTAATTAAATTAACAAGTTTTAGACGGTTGTTTTAGCACCCCTCCCCCCCCCCCCCCCAAATACGCTCACGTGAGACACTAAAGAGGTATTGGATGAACTGCGAACCTCCGCTAAGTTAATCTATTTAAAGCTATTAACTATTAAAAACTAAAATGTTGTACTGAACCGATGGTTTGAGATTCAGTTAGCCGATTCCTGTCATTAAAATTCGAGATTACATTCATGTTCTGTCATATTTCAATAACAAAAGTATTCTATAAATGGATATCCAGAATTAATTCTGATGCGATGGAAACCATCTAGCCAATGGGCGTATGAAGACAAAACTGGGCTCCCTAGAACCCCATTAATCCATCGGAGATCAGGACTGAAGTGGTGATGTATAAATGAAACAGACAGATTAGCGAATGTATGGAAATTTTTTTAATTGTAATCATTTACAGTATGTATACATAAATATGCTTATCAATACGCAAAAATTATACAAATACTTGTAACGCAAAATCATTATTACTGCACAAATTATTACATAATTATACAAAAATGATTACACAATAATATTTCGCAAAAGATGCACAAAGGATATTTCACAAACGCATTTTATATTATTATGTACTAATGCGTTTATTATCAAGACTCACTTATGAAAATCATAGGAAATTAGCTGGACATAGTGTCTACAATATATTCAAGCCAGTCTTACTGCGAGTATAGGTAGGAACTTCATATTTCAAATATTTCTTACAAGCCGCCTTTGGCGACCAGCCTGTTCGCTACCCTTGAAAATTCTTACCGTGGCAAACTCGCTGGCGCGACCTACCAGAAAGGTGTAAGATAACTATTTGGACGACCAGGAAGCATCACCCAATTTAGACTGGAACCCAGTGGGGGAGGCATCCACAGGGACCGTACCCTCCTTCCTCTACCATCAATCTCTCGGAAGAACTTACGGACCCATATGTTTAACGTGATCGAACACGGCGGCAGTTTTGGCAGTGGCGAGAATCAAATCCGGGCCTACCGAGTGAAATTCCCGCGCCCTAACCACTGGGCTACCGCACCCTCCGCGACAATCTCCATAACTTTCTCTTTATTCATGTCTCTTACAGACAATACATTTGGTTAAGATAGATCTCACTGTCTTTTCTACCATGCAGAATCCAGAATCGCTCTCTTAAAATGTTAAGCAGCATTTGAGTCCCAACATAAGCATTTTTTACATTATAGTGTATCACTATACGCTTTACAACTTCATGTTTAGATGGTAAAATTGTAGGCATTTCAAAATCTTCACTATCTGGTCGATATAAAAGTTTTGTTTTCAATCGGATGATATCGTTTTCATATTTGAAGGCTCCCAAAGTTTTTAACTTTCCATCTTGTTTATTAACGAAGCTTTCTTTCTGTATTATTCTTATAACTCCATACTCAGCTACAGAAATTTCTTCGGAATCAAGGCTACCATATTTTCTAGTATTTCTCGGAATACGACTATTATTAATGAATCGAAGTAGCCAGGCAATAATTCTTATAGTTTTGCTATAGCTCGAGAACTTATAGATGAAGGAATTGTCTATATTTTGAAGGTTCACCATAGATGATACGATTTCCTTTTTCTTTAACACTTCTTCTTTATTTACGGAGAATTCAGATCTAGGCCATTCATTGGATGGGTAATAGAGCCAAGCAGGACCTTGTCACCACTCTGACTCCAACAATTGTCGAGCGGAACAACCTCTGGAGGGTAAATCCGCCGGATTGATCGATCTAGGTACATAATACCAATTTTCCGGTTTACTCACTAATCGAATTTCCCGTACTCTGTTATATACAAATGGTGTCCAGTTTTCGCTACCTTTTATCCAATACAAGGCATTGCTGGAGTTAGTCCAAAAAAAGGTTGGAATATTTCCTAATTTTAAATCTGCTATAACTCTTTGCAACAGTCGGGTACCAATAGTGCACTCTAACAACTCTAACTGAGGAATTGTAATAGACTTTAGCGGAGCTACTTTGCACCGTACTTGAACTAATTGACATGAAGTTAAGTTTCTACTTTCATTTCTCAAATATATGCAGGTAGCATAAGCTATTTTGCTCGCGTCACAAAAAACGTGTAAACTTAAACTGCAGGTATCATCAGGGTCTTTTATTAAACATCTAGGGATAGCAATTCCCTTAAGTAGATTCAACTGTTTCCTCCACTTCTCCAATTTCTTAGAAATTGCTGGTGGTAACTCCGAATCCCAAGTTGTTTTCATTTTCCACAGTTCTTGCAACATTAGTTTCAAGTATAAGGTCACTGGAAAAGTATACCCAATAGGGTAAAAAATTTGTGGACCTCCGACAATATTTTATTCTTAGTAACAGGTCCATTATCTTCGTAAACTTCTTTTAAATTTACAGACAGAGTATCTGAGTTTAAAAACCATTGCAAGCCTAATACTGGGAAAATTTTATTTTTTACACAAAAAACCTCTTCTGTTGAGGAATGGGAACAATTGTGCTCCCACCCTCTAAGGTCAAACTTCCTTTCTGACATAATATCTGTAGCTACTTGAATGAACTCATACAATTCTGTCTCAGTTTTTACACTAGTTAAACAATTGTCCACGTAAAAACTGTTTTTACATTTCTGAACTATATCCACAGGAAATTTTGAGTTTCCAAGTTGTGCTTCCTTCAAAATCGTCTCTAGATGATATTGAATCACAGAATTAAGTAAGAAAGGACTACTAGAAATTCCAAAGACGACACGACAGTGTCTAAAGTATTTCAGTTCATTGTTTTCGTTATACCAAAGAAATCTTAAATAATCTTTGTCATTTTCTTGTAGGTGAATTTGTAAAAATGCTTTGCGGATGTCCGCCGTAACTCCAAACTTGTTCATCCGAAAACGTGTTAATATAGTAGGAATTAACTCGACAAGGTTTATTCCTTTCTCCAGACAGTCATTCAAACTTGGGGAAGCTCTCAGCTTCGCTGAAGCATCAAACACAGGTCTGATTCTGGTTGTGCTATTTTCTTTCACGACATGTTTGTGTGGTAAATAATGAGACGGCAATTGAATCTCATGCTTAGGAACTTCTTCAATTATTCCTTCTCTTGCCCATTCTTCAAATATTTTATTATAATCGTCATACAAATTTTCTTCTTTTAATTTTCGTGCAGTACCGTCCAGTCTCTTTAAAGCCAAGTTAAAATTATCAGGCAGTGGAGGGTGATCGGCAAACCGAGGTAGATGTACCACAAAACGATTGTCTTTGTCGACCTGAACTGTATTAATAAAATGCTCTCTGGCGGATTCCTGAAGGTCTTCTTTAGCTTTCTTCTCAGATGGATCGGTAATGCAGAGAGTGTCAAGAGTCTACAATTCTGTTATTGTTCTAGTAGTATAAAGCATAGAATTAGCTACTGAGATTTCATTTTTTTCTGAAGAAATCTGGGGTACACGTCCCATAATGGTCCACCCTAAACGTGTTACCATTGCTGTTAAACTACAAGGTAAAGATTTGTAACCACCGGTAATGATTTTTCCAGCTACATCGGCTCCTATTAAAATTTCAATTGGACCTTTATAATCATCATTCACATGAATACTATAGTCAGTAAGCTCTTTTAAATGAATAGCTGGTATTATTGGTGGAACGCTTTCACAGATAACAGGTTGACTCAATACTTTGAAATGACAGTTATAAAGCTTATCGCAACTTGTCAAATATAAGGTAAACACATCATGCTTGTCCACTCCTGTATTTTCTCCACCGAACAGAGAATGTTGAAGATATTCCCAGCTTTCCTTTTTACATTTCATCTCTTTAGCAGTATTTTTTAAAATGTAAGAGCGCTGCGAAGCAGAGTCTATGATGGCTCTTGTGTCTTCCGTTTTCTCCCATCACCTCTGATTAAAACGGTTAACGTGAGTAACAGAACACTAGGGCTTTTGGACATATTCGCAAGTGCTTGATCCCCATTCGGAACATTATTTAACTCGGCAGTTTCTTTTCAGGTAGGTGAGAATGCTTGCTGCTTTATGTTATGACAGAGTAAAATATGATGTCTTTCTCCACAACCCAAACAAGTTACCTTTGAATAACATTTACGAACTTGATGACCTGGCTTTAAGGACAGAAAACAGCACCCTGATTTCTCTACGAGATTCCCTCTATCTTTCATCATCATTTTCCGTACCTTCAAACAGTCAGTGGAGTTATGTAAATTGTGGCAAAATATGCACTGCCTCTGTTCCTTCGGAGAGGTTAAAAGATCAACCGCACTAGCTATTTGACGAGTGTCCCCATATTTTTGTTTATTATTTCCCGCCTTCTTCTCCTTAAACAATTTAAAATTATGTTTGGTTTCAACTCCAAAGTTTTGTGAAGCTAAAATTATACGTTCCTCTGCCTGTACTTGAAGAAAATCAAGAATTGAATCGAGATCAGTCTTTGTAGTAATTTTAGTTGTATTTTGATCTTCCTCATTATGTGATCTACGACTTGTAGATCTATATCGTTCCCACGCCGGAAGCATTTCCTCAGGTAGAGCAGACTCAACATGTGGGAAAAGCATCGACGCATATTTATCCCTAGTTACTCCTAATATCTCAAGTGCCAGGAGCTTTGTTTCTAATAAATCATAAAGATTTCTCAAAGATTTTTTTGGCATATTCTGTTTTTGGAGAACTAATGATAGAAGATCTCCAACATACATCTGTATAAGTAATTCTTCTCTGCAATAACGTAATTTCAATTGTTCTACAGCTTTCTCATAACTGTTTTCCCCGGGTGGAAAACTTTTAATTAATTCTTCGGAAACACTTCTCTTCTCCATACATTGGGATAGGTATGCAAACTTATCATGCGGATCTAAATTATGGTCTTTATCAACTTTCTCAAGTTGATCCCAAAATTTTACCCAGTTTCTTAAATAGCCATTAAATGTAGGTAACTGTATTTTAGGGTAACGTAATAATGTATTTTGTTAAGAAACACTACAATTCGAAAAAACGTCTTATCTTTCTGAAAGTGAAAGTTGTTTCAACTTAAACTGTAACAACCGCCAACTATCTATATGAATTTCAGATTCATTGACCTCTTTCTCTATTACATCATCTTCAACGTTTTCAGAAAAAAGAAACTGCTTAACATTTTCTTCTGAATTTACCATTAACGTAGCTTTTTCCTCAATAACTTTCAGCTTAATTTTTCTATCCGGAATTTATAAGTTTGCTTCTTCAGCATCAAACTCATTACATGCTTTATTAAACAGTCTCCTCTGCTGAGTTCTATATTTTTCTGCTGCTTCCATATCAATTCAGAAAGTAGGATAAACAAAACAAAACTCTCTCAATAATCAGCAGTCGAGTCCTGTCGCGGATTCCAGATGTTCAGTTTTAATTTCGGAATCAGAAGTATTTAGATTTTATAATTGGTGTAATCAATTAATTGTTCAAGGAAGACACCTTGTAACACAATTGTACAACTGTTTATTTACAGTTCTAATACGTACACTCTTTGCTTTAAATCACAAAATAACACTTAAAAACATTTATGGCGTAAATAATACTTATTAATATTCTCTAAAATTCGAAAAACAATTTTTTTTGCATACATAAAAAAGAAAACTAGACTGTTGCCATTTTTTGCGTACATAAAAAAAAACTGGACTGTTGCCATTTTTTGCGTACATAAAAAAAAAACTAGACTGTTGCCATTTTTTGCAACTTACCAAATATATCAAAACAAAGATAATAATCAGGTAGAGTATCAATATGACACAGACAGATACACAGGCATTGCCTTTTATTATTTACGATTGCCTCCCTCCCCCCTCAATAGAAATTTGTTTGTAGAATTAGTGACGCAATCTACACATCAGTGTTTTTCATTATGAGCCCATAAGACGGAAACCTTTTACCTCAGATTTCATTCAAATTGCTTCCTTTTCACCCATGCATGAAAAAGCTCAAGCAAATGTGTTTGTTCTCAATTTCCTCATCTCCAATGACTTGTGGAGCTCCATTTTTTCCTGTTATTCCCATTTGTTCAAAATTTTCACTCGCCAGAAGTGTTCATTTTTTTTCCTACAATGAACCGCAAACTCCATGTTCCAAAAGAAAGTTCACCGAATTTATCGTCTGCCGTTAAGTTCATGGAATATTCACTATGTATTGCAAAGATTGCTCAAGACTTTATCGTTTTGGGAATGAAAATATTATTTATTGTGGGGCGATCGATTGTTTGGAATGTATTTCCCAAATCGAAGAAAGATTTATGTGGTGAGATAGTTTTGATTACCGGAAGTGCACACGGAGTTGGTAAGCAACTTGCAGTGGATATTGCAAAACTTGGGGCTAAAGTTATATTGTGGGATATTAATGAGGTAAGTGGCCCTATTTTAGTATTGAATTAGATTGACGTTGGAATAATAATGCATCATGGGTAATGTAGATATATATATATATATATATATATATATATATATATGTATAACACCGTGAGAATCGCTTCCAAAGAGCACTATTGACCCCTCGCACAGCTATAGAGCTCAATATTCTCTAAATTTGCAGCCAACTGCTATGAATGACTTCGTAACCGTTGAGTCGTGTTTACAAAGTTTCAAAATTAATCGTATTAGGAAATTGATCTTATTAGAGCATGATTTCTGTGTGACGATTACTATAGCTTTTGGCCATTTTGTATTACAGTTCTAATTCTTAAAATTCCGCGTGGAATGTTTATTAAAGACGAATTCCAAGGCAGGCTCGCTTTCAAATTTATCTACAGAATAGTTAAAGAACAGAAATTTATAGAATTGAAAGTTATACTTGGAAACAAATTATTGTGAAAATAATTAAAATAATATATTTTTCTTGTAACTCAAAGAAATCGAAAAATTCATTTTGAATGGATCACATCACATGGGAGTAACATATCGGAATTATGTATGAGTAGATATAATTATTCATTTACAGATATTATTATGCATAAAGAGATAAAAATTTATGTAGCAACCGATATAATTATACACATGATGATGTCCAAGTCTCGCGCCTAACCTTTCTATAATTATTATTTTACTTTATTTTAAATTAATCGTAAATCAATCAATTTAAATCAACCATGTAGTTTCGTTAACGCAGGCTATGTACCACTTATATGTAAACAGGATAAGATTATAGAAAATTATTTTTAAAATCATACAGAATATCAAAACTAATTTTTTAAAATGGGTTTGATTTTCTTGCATTTTGCCGTCTACAAATTTCGTGTTATGTATTTTCAACGCATACGTAATTTCTTCGTGTTTGCCGCATTTAACATTTATTTTGATCTCTACATTTTATAAGTTTTCAATACAACAAATTTAATAACTCGATGAAAATCTAAACTTTTGAAATTTGTTTTGCTATTTACGATCAAATTTTGTTTGATGGTATTTAAAAACTGATTATAGCATAATGCTCTAATATAGCGTCTTTTAAAGTGTGTTTCGCGGAAGCGGAACCCCAGTGGTTCCGTGACAGTGTTTCAGTGGTTCCGCGACATGATAAAGACACTGCAGAATTCAAACGTCACGAATTATGAAAAATTATGAATTCAGCCTAGTTCTTCTCTACGCGGTAGCGCATCATTCAATAATTTATGTTCAATAATACAGCCTCATTGTTAGCGTTAACTTCAACTTCAACTTAAAATTGACTATTGTATTTATTATTTATTTAACTTGTGTTAACAGCTTTACTCTTCTCAAAGCTGGAATTAAACAGAAAAAGGACAATTTGTCATTCTTAAGATAAGTAAATAATGCATGCAATTTAATATAAAGCTTAGATTTCGAGGAAAATACTAAAAAAAAAATTAAAACTTAAAAAATCTGATGTAGGCAGCACGACTTTCCATATAAACTCAAATTCATTTTCGCTTTATTACTTTCCTTATATACATAATTTCCTTATATATATATAAGGAAAGTATTGTGACGAGGTCGAAAATTCGAATTCGAGTTTTTGACGGGAGAGCACGTTTCAAGCATCCCTGATCACGGATCAAACATTTTTGAGGTGATGTTTGTGTGTGTGTGTGTGTGTGTCAGTGAGTCTGTGGAGACGATATTTCTCGAACGAATGGAGCAAATTTGGTACAAAAATCACAATCCGTGAATACTGGAAGCCAATTGTTTTTAAACACAATCGAATGTTCAGAAACCCCCCTAAATTTTCGAGTGAAATTTTGAAAAAATCATCAAAAAATCAAAACCTTTAATAAAGTTACGCAAATAAACATTTCTTATGTAATTTTTTCCTTAGAAAACGATTGACATAAACTTTAGAACGCTAGCATGAATTGTTCTCGAAATATTGAACATTTTTCAAATAAATTTATCAAAAAATCCCATAAATTAAAAAAAATAATCTGATGTGGGCAATACATGACTTTCCTTATATAATGTAATGAATTTGCTACTTTTACAATAAAAAAAATGGTTTTTTCTTATAGTAGATACTATTCTTTAGTATATAGATAAATAATATTCTTACTATATAGTAGATAATATTCTTTCCAAGATATTGAATTTTCGACAATTAGTCGACATTTTCATTGATTAAGCGTCATTTTTATCCATTTGGCGAGATTTTCGTTAATTTGGCAGCATTTCAAAAAGTCGCCAAGTTGGCGACATTCCGCCAAATTCGTCGCCAAAATCTCGCCAAGCGTTATGGACGAAGAAATAAGTTTTTTCAAAATTTCATTGTAAAATTTAGGGGGGTTCTGAACATTCGATTGCGTATGAAAACAATAGGCTTCCAGTGTTTACGGATTGTGATTTTTGAGCCAAATTTTGTTCGAATCGGTCCATTCGTTCGTCAGTTATCGTCTCCACAGACTCACTGACACACAGACACACACAGACACACACACACACACACACATACTTTCACACACACACAGACATCACTTTAAAAAATGTTTGATTCGTGATCAGGGATGCTTGAAACGTGCTCTCCCGTCGAAAACTCGAATTCGAATTTTCGACCCCGTCACAATACTTTCCTCATACATTATGTATATAAAGAAAGTAAAAATAGGTTTTTCTTATACTAGATATTAATATTCTTTCCAAGATATTGAATTTTCGACAATTGGTCGTCATTTTCATTGATTTAGCGTCATTTTTATCCATTTGGCGAGATTTTTGTTAATTTAGCAACATTTCAAAAAGTCGCCAAGTTGGCGACATTCCGCCAAATTCGTCGCCAAAATCTCGCCAAGCGTTATGGACGAAGAAATAAGTTATTCTTACAGCTGATAAATGACTATTAGCGTTCAAATTCAAAAGTATTACTTAAAGTATCTTTTTTCATGAATGGAACGAGCTAGATACACGAGAATGATGTCACCCAATTTATCGCATGGCATTACATATGAAAAGTGAACATGTTTCTCAATAGGAAATATTTTTTTTTTATTTTATATGACTTTTTGATAATTTTTTTGAAAAATGTATAATATCTCGAGAACGGTTCATATTAGCGTTCTAAAATTTATCTCAATCGTTTTCTAATGAAAAATTACATAAGAAATGTCTATTTGTGTAACTTTATTAGTGGTTTTGATTTTTTTACGATTTTTTCAAAATTTCATTCGAAACTTTAGGGGGGTTCTGAACATTCGATTGCGTATAAAAACAATAGGCTTCCAGTGTTTACGGATTGTGATTTTTGTACCAAATTTGGTTTGAATCGGTCCATTCGTTCGTCCGTTATCGTCTCCACAGACTCACTGACACACACACACACACACATGCACACACACACACACACATACTTTCTCACACACACTCACACACACACAGACATCATTTCAAAAATGTTTGATTCGTGATCAGGGATGCTTGAAACGTGCTCTCCCGTCGAAAACTCGAATTCGAATTCTCGACCCCGTCACAATACTTTCCTTATACATTATGTATATAAGGAAAGTAATATTAACTGTTGAGAAACGTGTTCACTTTTCATATGTAATATCATGCGATAAATTTGGCGACATTATTCTCGTGGATCTAGCTCGTTCCATTCATGAGAAAAGATACTTTGAGTAATACTTTTGCATTTGAACGCCAATAGTCATTTATCTGTTATAGGAATAACTTAATGCTCCGTCCATAACGCTTGGCGAGATTTTGGCAACGAATTTGGTGGAATATCACCAACTTGGCGACTTTTTGAAATGTTTCCAAATTATAAAAATGACGCTAAATAAATGAAAATGACTAATTGTCGAAAATTCAATATCGTGGAATGTATATAAGTATCTACTATAAGAAAAACCTATTTTTTTACTATAAAAGTAGTAAATTCATTGCATTATATAAGGAAAGTCGTGTTGACCACACCAGAATTTTTATTTTCTTTAATTGAGTTTAATTGCGCAAAATAACACACATAATTGTTTGAAATTGCACCTTTAATTCAATTTTCGTTTTTATTTGGTAACTAGCAGCATACCCGTTCTTCGTACGAAAATATAAAGAAACTTATAATTCAGAATCATATGCAAATTATGTTAAAATATTAAATTTATTGCTCCTAAAGAGAAGTTTATGAATATCTGTTCTCATCATGCAAAATTATCGTCACGGGCAGATCTAAAGAATAAAACATCCTGGCCCCTTTCGAAAGCAAATTTACAAAAAGAAGGAATTGAATCAATATATGCAAAATGAAAGCATTAAAATTGTATAGGATCCGTACTACTTATATACGCGAATATTAGAAGATATAACCTGTATTAGTAGATTACATGTATAAATTGAAAATATCAATAAACCCGTAATTGATTCCAATATATGTCAGAATTAAAGCACTAAAATTATATGGGAATATATATATATATATATATATATATATATATATATACATATACCCATACTACTTATATTGTCGCAGATTAGAAAATATGCCTGTATGTTAGTAGAAAATTACCCTTATACAATATGAGTCTAAAAAATCATTGCCGAAATAAAACAGATGACATTATAAATTGAAAATTTCAATTATCCCCGTAATCTTTATACCAGAAGGTCGTAATTGATTCCAATATATGCCAATATATATCAAAATATATGCCTATAAACCTGTACTACTTATATTCTCGTAGATTAGAAGGTAACACGTGCATTTATAGAAGATTACTCGCACAACGTACAAGATGTGAGTTTCAACAATTTTTGTCATAATAAAACAATGGTAAAATAATTTGAAAATATCAATAATCCCTGAATCAATAATTCCGGAAAATATCAATAATAATAATGTTTAAACCTGAAGAGTATAATTGATATTATCCAGTCAAAAATGCAATGCCAATGAAATTTATTTTATATACATATCTTTATTATTCAAATCGGAAAAGATTTAATTAAAATCGTATGCCACATAGCACATTGGATTTACATCCATTGCTAAACGACATGATATCAGTTGCTTCAAATAAATTGATGGAAATCATATCGTCTGAATAATGCTATCTCCATGAAAGGTTTGGCGATATTTTCTTCAATTTAGCGATAACTTAAAAAATCGCCAAATTTATCGCCAAGTGGGACTGTAAAACTGATAGTCCCATTTTGCGACAAATTGACGAAACATCATCATAATATTATCCCCTAACAAAACACAATTAATTTCATTTATTAAGCGCAATTTTATTAATTTCATGACATTTTTATAGATTTACAAACATTTTTATCAATTTGGAGATATTTTAAAAATTCGATAAATGTGTTACTAAGTAGGATGGATAGACTGACCCACAAATGCTACCGAAACATCATTTCAGTACTGTCTTCTAAAAAAACTAATTTTATTTCATTGATTTGCGTCGTTTTTAGCAATTTGGCGATATTTCCGTCAATTTGGCAAAGTTTAAGAAAAGTTGCCAAGTTAGCGATATTCCGCCAAATTCGTAGCTCTGAAATTGCAGATCTGAAGAATAAAACATCCTGATCCCGTTTGTATATACTAAATGCAAACACTAAAATTGTATTAGAAGATATACCCTTTCTACTCTTTTTCTGTTTCAAAATCGGATAAATGAATTTATTGGTAAACACAATATGAGTTTATTAGCTAAACACAATATAAAAGCTTAAAAACTCTTTGTCAAATGAAAGTGATGTACGCAGTCCGTAATTAATATAATTAAAAGAAAAATCAAACCGTTCATTTACAAAATATATTTTTACATCTATTTATTTATTATTCAAATAGAAAAAATAATAACAAATATTAAGAAACACATTTAATTTAATTGCGTTGCTGAGCAACATAATATAATAAAGAATCTTCCTCATAAACTGCGAAATTAAATAACCATTTTGATCTCTTCCCCATAAAATGCAAAAATAATAACCATTTTGATTTCTTTATACTTTGCATTGTTTAGTAAATGCTTGACCATGGAGTTAGATTTTCCATTTAAATTCATGTTTCAAACAAATCATGCTTTCAGATAGTGACTAATTAATGCAAGAATCCTGCACTAAGCTCAGAAATGAAGTTTTAATTCACGTTGACGTTTTATACAAACGATTTTCATCCTTTCCGTTTGGATAAACCACGGAGTTGGAGAGTAGATCTCCTAAGAAAAAGTTCCGTTTTTCATTAATATCTCAACAACCCCTGGTATTAGAAACTCGAAACTTGGGCAAAATTTATGGGGGGCTATTTTAAAGCTACTCACAAAATTTCATTAAATTCGATTCAGCCGTTCTCTCGTGATGATGAGACAAACGGAATATTCGTTTTTCACTAATATCTCGAGAACCACTGGTTGTGGAAACTCCAAACATGGACTAAATTTTAAGTGGGGCTATTTCTAGGCTACCCACAAAATTTCATCAAATTCGGTTCAGCCGTTCTCCCGTGATGATGGGACAAACAGACAGACAGACAGACAGACAGACAGATTTTCAATTTTATTTATATAGACTAGCAGCATACCCGTTCTTCGTACGGAGTATATAATATAAAGAAACTTATAATTCGCAATCATGTGCAAATTCTGTTAAAATATTAAATTTATTGCTCATAAAGAGAAGTTTAAGAATATCTGTCCTCACTATGCAGAATTATCTTCACGGGCAGATCTGAAGAATAAAACATCCTGACCCCTTTTGTAAGCAAATTTACAAAAAAAAAAGGAATTGAATCATTATATGCAACCCCGTACTACTTATATTGCCGTAGATTAGAAAATATGCCAGTGTGTTAGTAGAAGATTACCCGTATTGCAATATGAGTCTCAAAAATATTTGCCAGAATAAAGGAGATGACGTAATAAATTGAAAATATCAATAATCCCCGTAATCTTTTACCAGAAGGTCGTAATTGATTCCAATATATGCCACTATATATCTAAATATATGCCAATATACCTGTACTATTTATATTCTCGTAGATTAGAAGATATAATGCATTTGTAGAAGATTACGCACAACGTACTATATATGAGTTTCAACAATTTTCGTCATAAAAAAACAATGTCACAATAACTTGAAAATATCAATAATCCCTGAATCAAAAGTCCCCGAAAATATCAATAATAATAATGTTTAAACCTGAAGACCGTAATTGATATTATCCAGTCAAAATGCAATGTCAATGAAATTTATTTTATATACATATCTTTATTTTTCAAATCGGAAAAGATTTAATATAAAATCGTATGCCGCATAACACATTGGATCCGTTGCTAAGCGACATGATATCATTTGCTTCAAATAAATTGATGGAAATCATATCATCTGAATAATGCGACCTTCATGAAAGATTTGGCGACATTTTAGTCAATTTAGCGATAACTTAAAAAATCCCCAAATTTATCGCCAAGTGGGACTGTAGAACAGATAGTCCCATTTTGCGACAAATTGACGAAACATCATCACAATACTATCCCCTAACAAAACGCAATTATTTTCATTTATTAAGCGCGATTTTATCAATTCTATGATATTTTTATGGACTCACAAATATGTTTATCAATTTGGTGATATTAAAAAAATTCGTTAAATGTGTTACTAAGTAGGATGGATAGACTGTCCGACAAATGCTACCGAAACATCATTTCAGTACTCTATTCTAAAAAAACAAATCATTGATTTGCGTCATTTTTCTAAATTTGGAAACATTTCCGCTAATTTGGTAAAGTTTAAGAAAAGTTACCAAGTTATTTAGAGATATTCCGCTAAACTCGTAGCTCCAAATTTGCAAATCTGCAGAATAAAATATTCTGACCCCGTTTGTATATACTAAATGAAAACACTAAAATTGTATTATAAGATACAGCCGTTCTACTCCTTTTCTGCTTCAACAATCGGCTAAATGAATTTATTGGGTAAACACAATATATGAGTTTATTAGCTAAACACAATATATGAGCTGGAAACCTCTTTGCTAAAATAAATGAAAATGATGTACGCAGTTCGCAATTTATATAATTAAAAGAACAACCAAACCTTTCATTTAAAAATATATTTTTACATCCATTTATTTATTATTCAAATAGAAAAAATAATAATAAATATTAACAACACATTTAATTTCATTCCGTTGCCGAGCAACATGATATAAGATAGAATCTTCCTCATAAAATGCGAAATTAAATAGCCATTTTGATTTCTTTATACGTTTAATCGTTGAGTAAAAGCTTGTGAAATATAACCACGGAGGTAGATTTTTCCATTTAAATTCATGTTTCAAACAATTCGTGTTTTCCGATAGTGACTAATTAATGCAAAAATACAGCACCAAACTCGAAAATAAAGTTTTATTTCATTTCGCCGTTTTAAACAAACGATTTTCATCCTTTCCGTTTGAATAAACCACGGAGTTGGAGAGTATAACTCATAGGAAAAAGTTCCGTTTTTCATTAATATCTCGACAACCCCTGGTCTTAGAAACTCAAAACTTGGACTAAATTTATGGGGGCTATTTCAAGGCTATCCACAAAATTTCATTAAATTCGGTTTAGCTGTTTTTCCGTGATGATGAGACAAACGAAAATTTCGTTTTTTACTAATATCTCGAGAACCACTGGTCGTAAAAACTCAAAACACGGACTAAATTTTAAGTGGGGCTATTTCTAGGCTACCCACCAAATTTCATCAAATTCGGTTCAGCCGTTCTCTCGTGATGATGGGACAAACAGACAGACAGACAGACTGACAGACAGACAGATTTTCAATTTTATTTATATAGATTGAACAGATTTACAACGGCAGCGTAGTATATATGTAAAAAAAAAACTAAAATATCTCGAAAACGACTAGTCCTAGAGTAATGGGGCTGATCTTATTCGTTTCACCGTCAAAAATTACGTATAAAACAAGCTTTTAATTGATACATTTGAGCATACGTAATCTTTTATTTTAGATTTTAACGATTTTTGAAGAGCTATTTCGCAAAAAGACAGGTTCTTTTTTCCCGAATTGTACTAAAATCCAATCAGCATCAGGATAACTTACATGTGACTTATCTATCGAATTTTGTGAAATTTGGCCAATCAGCACCAGGGTCACTCTGGCATTTTATAAGTGGCTTACTTATAAAATTTTATGACATTTGGTCAATTAGTTGAGTTAGATTGGATAGATACATTGCACTGACAGACAGACTTACACACACAGTAGGCATCACGCTAAAAATAGTTTTTTTCGTATTTTACAGGTCCTAAAATGTATAAATTAGTCAAAAATTCGAGTTGCGATTTTCGAAACGATTCCAATACTTTTCATTCTGTGTATTGTGGCGAAAGTAAAAATTAAAAAAATTTTAAATGCGAAATTTGTTCCTGTTGAGCCCCAATTTTGATGTTAAAACAACGTGCATTTTGAAGTTTTAGTGCATTTTGCAACATAAATGGATATAATTTCCCAGGTACTTTAAAAACAAATAAATAAATTAAAAAACACTACCTTAAATTTTCCTCTCTTTCGGGTTCTGCCATTAAATTGCATTTTAAAAAGCGTTCCGTGAACAAATTAGTTTGAAAAACACTGCTCTGATACATAAAGTTGATATAAATTAAAACAATTTACTTTACATAAATTTTGCATACCAAGTTTGCATGAAGTTTATATGAAGTATGCATGCAAGATGCAGTCACGTGAAAATGAAATGAACTTCATTCTTTGAGCTCTTCACACCAAATTACCTTAGAATATTAATATGGGGTCAAATCCGATAACATTAGGTATTTCTCAAAATGCGAATGACATTGTTAAATGTCACCAAATACATGGATTGCTTCGAATAAAATTTTGTACGATTATTGCAATTTTGCAATCAGTGAATACCGGAACCTTAATCAGACTTATATCCACGTTCTCTTTATTTTAATTAAATTTAATTCACTTTCAATTCAATTTTCATTCTCATTTGGTAACTGGACTTATTTTCAAAGGTGGCGTAAATAAAATACGAAAAAATTAAAATATCTCGAGAACGGCTAGTCCTAGTGTAATGGGGTTGGTCTTATTTTTTTCTTCGTTAAACATTACGTATAAAACAAGCATTTAATGGATATATTTGAGCATACGTAGTTTTTTATTTTAGATTTTGACGATTTTTGCGGGCCATTTTGCAAAAAAGGCAGTTTATTTTTTTCCGAATCGTACCAAAATTTAATCAGCACCAGAGTGACCCACCCGCAAGCGACTTATCTCCCGAATTTTGTGAAATTCGGTCTATTAGTTTTTCGGATAGAGTGGATAGAGGCTTTTGCGGGTCATTTTGCAAAAAAAGGCGGGTTCTTTTATCCCGAGTCGTACCCAAAACTAATCAGCACCAGATTCGCCCACAAGTGACTTACCTACCAAATTTTATGAAATTCGATCAACTAGTTACTTTCCTTATATACAATAATGTATAAGGAATATATTATGTGTCTATTTACAGTAAAGTGACCATCATCAGGGTTATAAAATAAAAGTGATTACAATACCCCTTTTTGGAGAATGTAAAAAATTAGGATAGCAAACTCGGTAATAAAGGAAAAAAAATCTGATGTGGGCAACACATGACTTTCCTTATATAATGCAATGAATTTACTACTTTTACAGTAAAAAAAAATAGGTTTTTCTTATAGTAGATACTTATATTCTTTCCAAGATATTGAATTTTCGACAATTAGTCGTCATTTTCATTGATTTAGCGTCATTTTAATCCATTTGACGATATTTTGTTAATTTGACAATATTTCAAAAAGTCGCCAAGTTGGCTACATTCCACAAAATTCGTCGCCAAAATCTCGCCAAGCTTTACTGACGGAGAAATAAGTTATTCTTATAGCAGATAAATGACTAATGGCGCTCAAATACAAAAGTATTTTTTCTCATGAATGGAACGAGCTAGATCCACGAGAATGATGTCATCAAATTTATCGCATGGTATTATATATGAAAAGTGAACATGTTTCTCAATAGGAAATATATTTTTTTTATTTTATATGACTTTTTGATAATTTTTCAAAAAATGTACAATTTCTCGAGAACGGTTCATGTTAGCGTTCTAAAATTTATGTTAATCGTTTTTTAATGAAAAATTACATTTGTCTATTTCTGTAACTTTATTAGCGGTTTCGCTTTTTTGACGATTTTTTCAAAATTTCACTCGAAAATTTAGGGGGGTTCTGAACATTCGATTACGTTTAAAAATAATAGGCTTCCAGTGTTTACGGATTGTGATTTTTGTATCAAATTTCGTTCGAATCGGTCCATTCGTTCGTCAGTTATCGTCTCCACAGGCTCACTGACACACACACACACACATACTTCACACACACACACACACACACACACACAGACATCACTTCAAAAATGTTTGATTCGTGATCAGGGATGCTTGAAACGTGCTCTCCTGTCGAAAACTCGAATTCGAATTTTCGATCCCGTCACAATACTTTCCTTATACATTATGTATGTATAAGGAAAGTAATAGACGAAAAAAAGCTTTTTGCAAAGTTGCTAAGATTTTATGAAGGAAAATAATTTTTTTTTTACTTTCCTTATATACATAATGTATAAGGAAAGTATTGTGACGGGGTCGAGAATTCGAATTCGAGTTTTCGACGGGAGAGCACGTTTCAAGCATCCCTGATCACGAATCAAACATTTTTGAAATGATGTCTGTGTGTGTGTGTGTGTGTGTGTGTGTGTGTGTGTGTGTGTGTGTCAGTGAGTCTGTGGAGACGATAACTGACGAACGAATGGACCGATTCGAATGAAATTTGGTACAAAAATCACAATCCATAGACACTGGAAGCCTATTGTTTTTATACGCAATCGAATGTTCAGAACCCCCCTATATTTTCGAGTAAAATGTTGAAAAAATCGTCAAAAAATCAAAACCACTAATAAAGTTACGCAAATAGACATTTTTTTATGTAATTTTTCATTAGAAAACGAATGACATAAGTTTTAGAATGCTAACATGAACCGTTCTCGAGATATTGCGCATTTTTCAAAAAAATTATCACAATGTCATATAAAATATTAAAAAATATTTCCTATTGAGAATCTTATTCACTTTTCATATGTAATACCATGCGATAAATTCGGTGACATCATTCTCGTGGATCTAGCTAGTTCCATTCATGAAAAAAGATACTTTGGGTAATATTTTTGTATTTGAACGCCAATAGTCATTTATTTGCTGTAAGACTAACTCATTTCTTCGTCCATAACGCTTGGTGACATTTTGGCGACGAATTTGGCGGAATGTCGCCAACTTTGCGACATTTTTAATTGTTGCCAAATTAACAAAAATCTCGCCAAATTAATAAAAATGACGCTAAATCAATGAAAATGACGACTAATTGAAGAAAATTCAATATCTTGGAAATAATATAAATATCTACTATAAGAATAACATTTTTACTTTCCTTATATACATAATGTATAAGGAAAGCATTGTGACGGGGTCGAAAATTCGAAATCGAGTTTTCGACGGGAGAGCACGTTTCATGCATCCCTGATCACGAATCAAACATTTTTGAAGTGATGTCTGTGTGTGTGTGTGTGTGTGTCAGTGAGTCTGTGGAGACGATAACTGACGAACGAATGGTCCGATTCGAACCAAATTTGGTACAAAAATCACAATCCGTAAACACTGGAAACCTATTGTTTTTAAATGCAATTGAATGTTCAGAACCCCCTAAATTTTCGAATAAAATTTTGAAAAAATCGTCAAAAAATCAAAACCACTAGTAAAGTTATGCAAATAGACATTTCTTATGTAATGTTTCATTAGAAAACGATTGACATAAATTTGAGAACGCTAACATGAACCGTTCTCGAGATATTGCACATTTTTCAAAAAAATTATTAAAAAGTCATATAAAATGAAAAGAAATATTTCCTATTGAGAAACAGGTTCACTTTTCATATGTAATACCATGCGATAAATTGGGTGACAGCATTCCCGTAGATCTAGCTCGTTCCATTCATGAAAAAAGATACTTTGAGTAATACTTTTGTATTTGAACGCCAATAGTCATTTTTCTGTTGTAAGAACAACTTATTTCTTCGTCCATAACGCTTGGCGAAATGTTGGCGACAAATTTGGCGGAATGTCGCAAACTTGGCGACTTTTTGAAATGTTGCCAAATTAACGAAAATCTCGCCAAATGGATAAAAATGACGCTAAATCAATGAAAATGACGACTATTTGTCGAAAATTCAATATCTTGGAAAGAATATTAGTATCTACTATAAGAAAAACCTATTTTTTTACTGTAAAAGTAGTAAATTCATTACATTATATAAGGAAAGTCATGTGTTGCCCACATCAGAATTTTTTTTTAATGTTAAGGTAGTAAATTTATTGCATTATATAAGGAAAGTCATGTGTTGCCCACATCAGATTTTTTTAACTGTAAAAGTAGTAAATTCTTTGCATTATATAAGGAAAGTCATGTGTTGCCCATATCAGATTTTTTTTTACTGTAAAAGTAGTAAATTCATTGCATTACATAAGGAAAGTCATGGGCTGCCCACATCAGATGTTTTTAACTGTAAAAGTTGAAATTCATTGCATTATATAAGGAAAGTCATGTGTTGCCCACATCAGATTTTTTTTGTAATTTTAGTGTGTATAATGTATGGTTTTAATAATTTTCGTGCTTCGGCGCGTTTCATACTGTCAGAATATATACGGTATAGAAAGGTGTCTGGTCCATATTTGTTGTTTATAGTTAGCTTAATGCCTGTAAACACAATATCAATTAAAAAAAAATCTGACGTGGGCAACACATGACTTTCCTTATATAAGGCAATGAATTTACTACTTTAACAGTAAAAACAATAGGTTATTCTTATATAGTAGATATATTCTTTCCAAGATATTGGATTTTTGTCAATGAGTCGCCATTTTCATTGACTTAGCCTCATTTTTATCCATTTGGCGAGTTTTTCGTTAATTTAGCAACATTTAAACAAGTCATCAAGTTGGCGACATTCCACCAAATGCGTCGTCAAAATCTCGCCAAGCGTTGTCGATGGAGAAATAAGTTATTCTTACAGCAGATAAATGACTAATTGGCGTTAGATAATACGAAAGTATTACTCAAAGTATCTTTTCTCATGAATGGAACGAGCTAGATCCACGAGAATGATGGCACCAAATTTTTCGCATGATATTACATATGAAAAGTGAACATGTTTCTCAATAGGTAATACTTTTTTTTATTTTACATGATTTTTTGATATTTTTTTGAAAAATGTGCAATATCTCGAAAATAGTTCATGCTAGCGTTCTAAAATTTGTGTCAAACGTTTTCTAATGAAAAAGTACATTACAAATGTCTATTTGCGTAACTTTTTTAAAGGTTTTGATTTTTTAATGATTTTTTCAAAATTTCACTCGAAAATTTAGGGGGTTTCCGAACATTCGATTGCGTATAAAAGCAATAGGCTTCCAGTATTCATGGATTGTGATTTTTGTACCAAATTTCGTTCGAATTGGTCCATTTATTCGTCAGTTATCGTCTCCACAGTCTCACTAACACACACACACACACACATACTTTCACACACACACAGACAGACATCATCTCAAAAATGTTCGATTCGTGATCAGGGATGCTTGAAACGTGCTCTACTGTCGAAAACTCGAATTCGAATTTTCGACCCCGTCACAATAATTTCCTTATACATTATTGTATATAAGGAAAGTAAAAAATGAAAGAAGTCAGGTTGAAACTCTGAGAGAGAGAGAGAGAAATGACGTATGCATAAGTAAAGTGGACGATTGAGGTAGGGGGATTATTGCAATTTATTAGTCGGAAATAACGGCATTAGATGTTATAATATTTAAGGCATGGAATTTGAAAATAAATCTTTATTTTGAATGTTCAATTTCTTGAAATATTTAAATTTTAAGAAAATAGTGCTTATCTGCGTGTCGCCTATATGCTCTTTGATGCTCGTACCCCGCTCCTCCCCCACACACGTTTTTTTCCTATTCTTCCGCTTTTATTTCTCCTTGATATTATTTCCCTGTCTCTACTGCAAAATCAATATATGCATAAATGAATTATTCCCTTAAATGAATTAATAATTTATTCCTTTCTTTGTCCAAACATTAATGTAAATTCGATTCTCATTCATGCTTTAATACTTCATTTCATAGTTCTCTATTGTAATATAAATGCATGCTTAAATGAATCACTCATTTAATCCTTTTTTATTGTCTAATCATTAATTAAAATTCTATTTTTATAATTAGAAAACCTCAAAATTTAGCGGTCATATAGGTTATTACTGTATCATATATATTAAACAAAATTTCGAAAATTTCAGCGGTGAGTTTAAAGCGAACAGACACCTCAATCTAATAATTGCATATTTTTTATAGGGAGGCTGCACCTATATCTCTAAGGGGGAGGTGGGCCTCTCCTCCCCTGGCCCCTGCCTGGCTATGACCCTGATCTGATTTCAGAAATTTATGGTTTCAAGCGAGGGTTTTATCGTATACCGCTCCCTCCTTCAGTTGGTACTTTTTGATATCCACTTTACCTCATCGTGGAGGAGCCCATTTCACTGCAGGACCTTGACCTACAATTCCTGCTCCTTTTCGTACATCCCAGGTTTGTGGGTCCCCGTTCTAACCTTGGAAACTTGGGAAGAGTCTTGATTTCACCTTGGCAGCTCTTCTCCCGACCTTCGGAGTCCTTGAAGAGGAGATGTTGACCCTCATTTCTTAACACTTTCTGTCCAGAAAGGAAAAGAGTAAAGATTGAAAGGAGAAAAGTGAGGAAGGAGGCTGGGGAGTCTCTCTGGAGGCCAAGAGATGAGTGGGGTAGGATCTCTGTAAGGGAACAAACTTGTAGGAATGCAGGACCGTATTCACTAGATAGTAAGAGTAAAGAATGGAAAGAGGAAAGGCTGGGGGCAGGACCTGATTAACGCGCGGGCAGCCGGGGCCGCGATCCTAGGCCAACAAATTTTAAAGGCCCCCTAAATTTTGCATGTGGTTAAAAATTAAGGCAGAAATAATTTTTTAATTAATTTAAAACTTGTAAAATTTGTTTTTATTTTAAATCATAAAATGTATTAATAGCTTTAAATATTATGCATTCTTAAATATTACTTAAGAATTTAACTTTAAAGTAATATATTATAACTTTAAAGTAATATATTAAGACTTTAAATATTACTAGAAGTTTTAATATATTACTTTAAAGTAAAAAAAAAATTGGTAGTTTTTTACTTATACGAAAGAGCCTTCAGGGCTGTGATCCTATGCCCCGAAATTTGTTATGTGTTGATGTTTTGGATGTGTTTGCATGCGTATGGCTGGGGAGTCTTTCTGGAGGCCAAGACATGATAGTGGGGTAGGATCTCTGTAAGGGAACAAACCTGTAGGAATGCAGGACTGCATTCAAGAGACAGTAGACATGCTCGCAGCGAAATTCAAGTGTATGTTTGTGTGGCGGGGGAGGGGGGGGGGGGGAGAGCAAGACAAATGAAAGGAGTTAGCAAAATCTGTTATTTTTTAAAAGCAGTAAAATTAAAAATTTTACAATCTAATATGTAAAAGAGATATTTTAGTGCGCTTTTATGACTTTAATATTTCCTGAACCACGCGATAGATTTTGATGAATTAAGAATTCTAAATATTTTGTTCATATGTTTGAATAAAATATTACGAAACTATTTATTGCCTATTTCTATTTATTAATGACTGTCAATAAAAATGGAAAATATTTTCACTTTACACTTCACTTACTGGTTACAAACATGTATAATGCACAGTGAATTAAGTGAGTGGGTAAGGGGGTGATGCATTCCCAATTATCGACCGCTCCCACTCTAGCTAGAATCTTGGTTCTAGTGTCCAGTGCCTTGACTTTCTTTTTTCCCAGTGTCAAAATCGTAATTTTTATTCTTTTTAATTTATATTTAGTGTTGCATCCGTCCTGAAACCGCTTTATTTTTGCGTAATTTCTGTGCATCTATATTCTGCGCCAAAGCAATTACAATATTTTTGAGTTTAAATGATCATCAAACTTTGATTATTTCTACAACGAAACCCAATTTTAAAGTATGTAGAATGTAAACACATCAAACCGTAAGATGAGTTGTATAAGACTTGCTGAATTTTTTTAAAGTAAAATTATTTAGCTCGAGTCTGGAATGTAGGTGATATGAATAAAATATTCATTGCTTTTACGTAGAGAGCCAGACGATTTTACAGCATTGCCTTTCTCGATGAAGTTTTATGCATGGAGTTAGAAAGTACTTTTACCTCCATGGTTTTAAGTTTTTAAGTAAAATAAATTATTGTAGTATTGTGATAATTTTAAAAATATCACCCCTGAATGAAAGGAATGGAATAAAAGCTCATGAATGAAATATTCACTGCTTTTACATAGAGAGCTAGGCGATTTATATTTCGATGACGTCAGTTGAATAAAGTTCATTTTTTTTCGTTGAAGGTTTAAGTTTTCAAATATAATAAATCATTGTAGTATTGTGATAATTTTAAAAATATCACCGCTGAATACAGAGGCTGTTCACACATTTTTTAGTCGATGTATATTGTATTCACAAAACTAAATTACATAAAATTCTTGTGTTTTAAATGTTCTATTTGACATCCCTTATTCTGAACTATCTTTCGACACCGCAATTTCCAGGATAATAATGCCTTTTGAAGTGTCAGAAGAGGTATTCTATCCCATTCCTCCTGAACAGCTTTCCAGAGTCCTGTAAGAGTTTTGGGACGACGTTTGGATAATGCAGATTTTAAAAGTCCGAAAGCACAAAAATCCATAGGTGATACATCGGGAGATTTAGTAGGGATATCAGTGAAGGGTATGGCCTTGATACCAGTTTTTTGTTCCATTTCTTTTAGGAAATTTACAGTGGATTTTGATGTGTGACTGCTAGCTTTGTCCTGATGGAGTCTCACAGATTGATGTCACTGTGGGTAAAGCGATGGTATTTCATTCAGAAAAATTGGCGATAAAATATGTTCCTGATAGTATTTGGAGTTAATCTTGACATTTTTTCCCACTCTCTTTATTTTTAACTTGCCATTATAAGAATAACCAGCAACAATCATGAATCCCTTAGAAAAACTTTCTTTCGATTCTTTGAACCATGTACTTAAATTTTTTTCTCCCCTTTTATGATAATAAATGGCTCTTTTTTTGTTGCAATCATTTAAATACACCCATGATTCATCTATTGTGACAATTGTTTTCCATTTTTCTTTGGATAAGTGTTTCTCATATAGAATTCTGCAGCGTGTCCTGCGTTCAGCGATATGATTTGGAAGAAGACGATGCACATTGCGTTTTTTCGCTTTCTTAAGATTTAAATCAACGTTTATCATTTTGTTTACAGTGGACACCGAGCATTTTAATGATTTTCCAACTGTCCTTTGACTAGGGGGATTTTCTATTAACATTAAACAACGTACCTTTGCAATAGTCGAAGATGTCCGTTTTTTCCTTGGATACTTGTTTGGAATTTTTGTCCCACTTGAGGCTCCAATTTGACGTTTTTTCCCTTTCCTGTTGACGATATTACCTATCGACGCTTTAGATATCACAAAACCATGACTCTCACATCGTTTTTGGATAACAGAGTATGCATATTTCTCTTCGGAAAGAGCATAAATGTAGCCTTCGAACCACTGTTTTGTTAAAAACGCCATTTTTGAATAAAAACAAAACTTTCAAGCCGCAGACGATAATTTTGGCTTTTAAAAACATAGTACAATTGGAATTATTTCTTTTGCAGCAAACGATTTTTTATTACCGCTTACCAAAATCGTCTAAAAAATGAAATGTGCGAACAGCCTCGGTATATGGCATTTTAAAGAAGTTTAAATAAAACTGCATTGCATTTGGAAAGTGTTTCATAATCAATGCTTTATGCATGATTGATCTTTCTTGTTTATTTTGAAGTGAGTCATGTTTATCTCTTCATATAATATGGAAGTAATTATTATTTTAAGTTTTATTTAAAAAACTACCGAACATATTTTGCTAAAATTTTTTTTATATATTTTATGGGATAATTTGAATATTTCCTAAAATTTTCAAAGCAATTTGTGAATTTTAACTTTGCTTAAAAAAATGTTTTTTTAACCCGGGTTCAATCCAAAACTAATTGGGTGATATTATTTATTTACATTCCCATATGTCCTACAGACCGTCTCGACGACATACTAGAATTTCATTTTGATAAACTCATTTTTACGGCAGTTACCGTGCGAACGGACAGACAGACAGAATGACTAAAGTCATAAGCACTTTTCAACTATGTTGGAAAGTGTTAAAAAACAATGCCATACTAAATTTGGACTTTCTAGCTGCTTCGATTTTTCGAGTTATACTCAAAAAACAAATACTTTCCTATGGCGGATTACAAAAGACGACGATACCAAATGCTATTTTACTATGTGTATGCGTATCATCCTTTGTCTTCTTTATCTTTGTACTTTTATCTTTCTTTTTAATTCTTTGTATCTTTGCATTTTTATCTTTCTTTTTAACTATTTGTATCTTTGTACTATTATCTTTCTTTCTAATTCTTTGTATCTTTGTACTTTTATCTTTCTTTTTAATTCATTGTAACTATGTACTTCTCAAAATTTTATTTCTCAGTTTAAAAGTGTTGGCACTATTTTTGTTTATAGAGAGAGAGGAGGGGGATAACAATGATGGGCTTATCAGTCATGCAAGGCCCACTTGAACTATAGAAGTAAAGGTAATAAATCTTCTTTAAAATCGTAGTTTGAATTCAGTTGATGAAGTAGCTCATGTTGTCTTCCAAAACAGAGTTGTTCCTGTATTTTTTGTTGTTTTTTAAATTTCCGCAGTATTTTATAAACTGATTCTTTATGCAGTAATTTGAGAGCATGTTTATAAGGTTTTTGAAGAAGAGAGCTCTTTAGTTTTCACAACAGCTTGTTTCTTTCATTTTTGTTATATATTACATAATTTCGTTGTTTTTTTATTCACAAATATTTTAGCAATAGTTTTGAGTATGTTTTTCGAAGTTGATTTTGTTGTTCACGTAGTTGTAGAAACCTGATGTATTTTTATTTATCTCACCATAGAGCGTTTGCAATCCTATTCAAATAAAAAAATGTTTTAATTCCATGTGCTGTCCTTTTCTTATGTTTTTTCCAACTTTTATATTTCTGGTTTATCAACGATTTTTTCTCCTAGGTCACGTGATGCAACATTTGCTTGACAGACGACTTCCTATCTTTATTGGTGCAGTTACTCTGTCTTTGTACTCTAAAGATGGAAGCTGTTTTTTTGCCTCAAAATCCGGAAGATACCGTTATTAATTTCCCTTATCCTGTATTCTTAACGAAATTGCTACTTTTTAGCTATTTTTGCAACAGTTTGAGAGATTCATTTTAAATTTATAATCGTTTTAGCTTAATGTATAGTGTTGTGAAATGCATAACATCTGTTTATTAATTAATTCCTTCTAAATTTCATTTTCGTCAACGCTATTTCAAAAATCCATTTATTCTATCGCATTCGGCAAAATATAATTTTGTTTCGATTCTGAATTTTGTTCTTAACTATTATTCCAAATTGATGACGCAGCTTGTCGAGATGTTCAATATTTAGAGAATGAACTTTGCAATTTTCAACAAACCTGTTACCAACCATACAGAAATGATAAAAGAAAATATCGACAGAAATCAAACCAGGATAAGAGGAATAAAAATCAATATAATCAGGGAAAATCTTTTTACAATGAAACAGAAGATGAAACAGAACACTCTTATTCACAAAAGAATGATAACTATTTAAAAAATTGTCAGCATCAAAATTTCCCATTTCCAAATGAAATAACAGATCAACAGAGAAAAAGTAAGATTTGAACAAAATCAGGACACAGAAAAGTTTCAAAAGACACCTAAACCTGAGTTAAATGATAATACTCATCATATGCAAGGAAAGAACGAAAATTTAAAAATACCACAGTCATGCACAGACTCAGAAGATAAAAATAAACAAAAGGGATAGATAATACTACAGAGTCAGAAGACCTATATGAAGATGCTAACGAAAATCAATCATGACACAAAAATCAATTGCAACTTTTTAAAGCTATTTTAAGGATACTGCATTGAAAGTTATAGAATTATAACAAAAAATTGAAAGAATGTATGAGACCCAGGATTTCACCTTTGCTGCATACATTTTAGAAGAAATAACACAACTATTGCGCACATTAGATGCACTTGATTTACAAGGAAATCCAGATATGAAAAATTATAGAAATCATTATGTTGATAAACTAAATTCTATGGCGGACGATCTCCAAAACATCTTAGAGGAACAAGCCATTGAAGTGTCAAAAGAAGAAGTAGCAACTAATCCTCTAAATGCCATCGACATTTCCATTAGCGAGATAAATAGTTCTTGTAACAATAATGTAAAATCTTATACAATACCAGCTGATTGGATACAGGAAATAATATAACAACAAAGAGCTGATTCACATTGTATAGAAATTCGAGAAGCTGTCGAGAAAGGCACTTAACCTTCAGCTTACAAACATGTATTTTTCCTTTTACATGACAACATTTTATATGTTCAAAACAAGAGGAATATACATACTCCTAGAGCATCTATGCAAAAGAGACTTGTAGTTCCAAATTCATTTATACCTAAATTATTCCAAATCTTTTACACATCAGTATATTCGACTCACTGTGGACTGTCAAAAACCATAGTAAAAATAAAGAAAAACTTTTTTGTACCGATAAATGCGTGACAAGAAAGTTTTTCTTTATTTTGCATTTATTTTAACAGGTATGGCAAAATTAATATCCACTTGCCAGCAGTGTAGTATCAAACAAGGATATGTGAAATCTATAAACACTAATGCATCACTTACAGATCCATAAGCTGGATTAAATGAATCGAAGAAAGTTAGTGCTTAAAATGAGCCAACTGAGAATTCACATTGGTGGCCAGATAAATTCGTTGACTGCATCAAAGTCAAAAGTCAACAAGAAAGATCAATCATGCATAAAGCACTGATTATGAAACACTTTCCAACTTCAATGCAATTTCATTTAACCATCTCTAAAATGCGATACATTCCTCGGTAATATTTTAAAAATTATCACAAGACTACATTAATTTATTATATTTGAAAACTTAAACCTTCATCGAAAAAAAATGAACTTCATTCAAATGACGGCATTGAAATGTAAATTGTCTGGTTTAAGCATCTCTAAAATGTGATACATTCCTCGGTAATGTTTTTAAAATTCTCATAATACTGCAATAATTTATTATATTGCAAAACTTCATCGAAAACAACTGAAATTTATTCAAATGACGCCATCGAAATATAACAGGCCTGGCTCTCTCTATAAAAGCAGCATTTCATTCATAAACATTTTTCCATTCATTTTATTCATCACAATATTATAATAATTTATTTTATTTAAAAACTTAAGACCATGGAGGTATAGGTAATTAAACTCTATGCTTAAAATTTCATCGAAAAAAATCGTCCTTCTCTCTGTAAAATCAATGAATATTTCATTCATATCAGCTATATTGCAGACTCCATGAGCTAAATAATTTTGCGTTAAAGAAATGCAGCAATTCTTATACAACTCATTTTACATATTTTGCTGTTTACATTTTACATAAGTGAAAAATAGGCTTCGTTGTAGAAATAATCAAATTTGGATGATCATTTAAACTCAAATATATTGTAATTGCGTTGTTTCAGTATGTAGATGCACAGAAATTAAGCAAAAATAAAGTGGTTTTAGGATTAATACAACACTCAATATGAATTAAAAAGAACTTTAAAAATCACGATTTTGAGACAAGATGGATGTCATATTTCATTTTGAAGTGGGCCACGTGATCATTTCATATCATGGTCACGTGATCGCTTCATATAAGAGATGTATTTATTATTTTAATTTTTATTTAAAAAACTACTGAATATATTTCGCTCAATTTTTTTTTATATATTTTATGGAATAATTTAAATATTACCTAAACTTTTCGAAGCAATTTGTGAATTTTAAATCCGCTTAAAAAATGTTTGAAAAATTAGATCCCATAGGGTTCAATGTATTTCATTTTTTCAACTCGTGTTCAATCCAAAACTAATTGGGTGATATTATTCATTTATATTCCCATAGGTCCTACAGACCGTCTAAACAACATACTAAAATTTAATTTTGATTAAGTCATTTTTACGGCAGTTATCGTGCTAACGGATAGACAGACAGAATGAAATGAAAAAAGTCATAAACACTTTTCAACTTTGTTGTAAAGTGTTAAAAAAGGAACAAATAATGAAAGAATTGATTTTTTTTTATGTATATGTAATTTTTTTAAAAAGGTAAAATTATCAATAATTTTATAAAAAGTGAGTTTTTTTTTTAATGTTTACACTTTTTTAACACTTTACAACAAAGTTGAAAAGTGCTTATGACTTTGTTCATTCTGTCTGTCTGTCCGTTAGCACGATAACTGCCGTAAAAATGCCTTAATCAAAATGAATCTAGCTCATTCCATTCATGAGAAAAGTTACTTCGGGTAATACTTTTGTAGTTGACGCCATTAATCATTTATCTGCTGTAAGAATAACTTATTTCTCCGCCATAACGCTTGGCGATGAATTTGGCGGAATGGCCACTTTAAATGTTGCTAAATTAACAAAAATGTCGCCAAATTGATAAAATGACGCTACATCAATGAAAATGACTAATTGACGAAAATTCAATACCTTGGAAAACACATAAACACCTACAAGTACTGTAATAAGAATAACCTGTTTTTCAGTCCGTAACATTTGGATAAAATTTTAGTGACGAATATTTCGGAATACCGTCAACTTGGTGATTTTTTAAATGTTTCCCAATATATGAAAATGTGAACCAATTGATAAAAATTCACCAAATTGATGAAACTGACGCTAAATCAATAAAATGACGACTAATTGACGAAAATTCAATATCTTGGAAAGAACATAAGAATAGATTATAAGAATAGCCCATTTCGTCGTCCGTTCGTAACGCTTGGCGAGAAATTTAGCGGGACGTCGGTAACTTGGCGACTATTTTAAATGTTGTCAAAGTGACAAAAATGTCGCCAAATTGATAAAAATGACCCCAAATTAGATGTAATGTTTCGCAAATTCTGATTTCCGTCATATGGCGGGCATACATTCTAGTATATAAGAAATACTCTTCTCTTCGCTTGTCTGTAACATTTGGTGATGTATTTGACGAACTTGGCGATTAATCTAGCAACGTATCGCCAAGTTGGCTATATTTCACCTCAAATTGACAAAAATTTCTTCAAAATTGCAAAATTAACGAAAACGATGCCTAATTGAATTAATTATTAAATTATTCTAATATATGGACTATATCGCTTATTGAGGATGCTATCAATATTTATAATTGTTAATTTAGAATAATGGGAAATATAAGTTAAATGGATATTTTGAAATAGTATTAT
Organism: Amaurobius ferox; assembly: GCA_951213105.1. Lineage (NCBI taxonomy): Eukaryota > Metazoa > Arthropoda > Arachnida > Araneae > Amaurobiidae > Amaurobius > Amaurobius ferox. Next base: position 108,285,570 of record OX578148.1, on the reverse strand, counting down.
ATATTGTTATCCGGAAAATCGACAAATGTACAATTCATCGTTAAAAACACAGTACTGTGGATTTAATGCATTATTACTTTCCTTATATACATAATGTATAAGGAAAGTATTGTGACGGGGTCGAAAATTCGAATTCGTGTTTTCGACGGGAGAGCACGTTTCAAGCATCCCTGATCACGAATTCAACATTTTTGAAGTGATGTCTGTGTGTGTGTGTGTGAAAGTATGTGTGTGTGTGTGTGTGTGTGTGTGTCAGTGAGTCTGTTAAGACGATACTGACGAACGAATGGGCCGATTCGAACGAAATTTGGTACAAAAATTACAATCCGTAAACACTGGAAGCCTATTGTTTTTATACGCAATCGAATGTTCAGAACTCCTCTAAAATTTCGAATGAACTTTTGAAAAAATCGTCGAAAAATCAAAACCGCTAATAAAGTTACACAAATAGACATTTCTTATGTAATTTTTTATTAGAAAACGATTGGCAAACGTTTTAGAACGCTAACATGAACCGTTCTCGAGATATTGCACATTTTTCAAAAAAATTATCAAAAAGTTATATAAAATAAAAAATAAAAATATTTTCTATTGAGAAACATGTTCACTTTTCATATGTAATACCAAGCGATAAATTTGGTGACATCATTCTCGTGGATCTAGTTCGTTCCATTCATGAAAAAGTATACTTTGAGTAATACTTTTGTATTTGAACGCCAATAGTCATTTATCTGCTGTAAGGATAACTTATTTCTCCGTCCATAACGCTTGGCGAGATTTTGGCAACGAATTTGGTGGAATGTCGCCAACTTGACGACATTTTTAATTGTTGCCAAATTAACAAAAATCTCGCCAAATTGATAAAAATGACGCTAAATCAAAGAAAATGACGACTCATTGAAGAAAATTCAATATCATGGAAAGAATATAAGTATCTACTATAAGAATAACGTTTCTTTTTAACTGTAAAAGCAGTAAATTCTTTGCATTATATAAGGAAAGTCATGTGTTGCCCACATCAGATTTTTTTTTTACTGTAAAAGCAGTAAATTTATTGCATTATATAAGGAAATTCATGTGTTGCTCACATCAGATTTTTTTATTATAAGAAATTAAACAAATTGAAAATCCCGACAATTATGTTCAATTACAGAAAGTTAGCATTAATTTGTAAATATTTTTAAGATTCAATTGTGAATTACGCCGTATCAATCGCATATATAGCCACTGCCACATTTGTCTACCTACATTTTTAACAATCGGAGTTTTCTTTGGGCATTGAAATGGTGTTTTTTTGCAATAGATATGGAAGATGGGCAGATTTTAAGTAGATGGTGTCCTTTTAAATCATTATTTCCGCAGGTGCTAAAATGATCAAAGACAATTTTCAAATTGATATAATTTTTATATGAGAATTTCATATTGGCACTCATTCTGCATTTCAAGTCACGATTTCATTTATTACATTTCCCATAATACATGGTAATGCATAGGGAAAGCATTGGAATAGTATCGAAAATCAGAATTCGAGTTTTAGATGGATCTACACGTTTTAGGCACTTTAGAGCACAAACACACGCACACACACACACAAAAACAATTTTTAACGCGACATTTGTATGTGTATCTGTCTTTGGAATGTACAGGTATATAACCAGTCTTTGCAATGTATATAACCACTCTAGTTTAAAAACTATTTTTTAACGCATTACAAAATAGTTGAAATGTGCTTGTGGCTTTGTTCATTCTGTCTGTCTGTCCGTTAGCACGATAACTGCGTAAAAATGACTTTATCAAAATAAAATTTTAGTATATTATTCAGACGGTCTGTGGGACCTACAGGAATATAAATGAATAATATCACCCAATTAGTTTTAGATTGAACCCGGGTTGAAAAAATGAAATACATAGAACCCTACGGGACCTAATCTTTCAAACATTTTTTAAGATAATTTAAAATTCACAAATTGCTTCGAAAGGTTTAGGAAATATTCAAATTATCCCATAAAAATGTGAAAAAAATTTCAGCAAAATATATTCGGTAGTTTTTTAAATAAAAATAAAAATAATAATTACACCTTTTATATGAAGCAATCACGTGACCATTATATGAAGAGATCAGGTGACCCACTTCAAAATAACATTTGGCATCCATCTTGTGTCAAAATCGTAATTTTTAAATTTCTTTTTAACACTTTACAACAAAGTTGAAAAGTGTTTATGACTTTGTTCATTCTGTCTGCCTGTCTGTCTGTCCGTTAGCACGATAACTGCCGTAAAAATGACTTAATCAAAATGAAATTTTAGTATGTTGTTCAGACGGTCTGTAGGACCTATGGGAATATAAATGAATAATATCACCCAATTAGTTTTGGATTGAACCCGGGTTGAAAAAATAAAATACATTGAGCCCTATGGGACCTAATTTTTCAAACATTTTTTAAGGGGATTTAAAATTCACAAATTGCTTCGAAAATTTTAGGTAATATTCAAATTGTTCCATAAAATATATAAAAAAAACATTCGGCGAAATATATTCAGTAGTTTTTTAAATAAAAATTAAAATAATAATAACGCCTCTTATATGAAAAGATCACGTGACCCACTTTAAAATGATATATGGCATCCATCTTGTCTCGAAATTGTGATTTTTAAAGTGCTTTTTAATTCATATTGAGTGTTGTGTCCGTCTTAAAACCACTTTATTTTTGCTTAAATTCTGTGCATCTACATACTGAAACAACGCAATTACAATATATTTGAGTTTAAATGCTCATCCAAATTTGATTATTTCTACAACGAAGCCTATTTTTCACTTATGGAGAATGTAAACAGCAAAATATGTAGAATGAGTTGTATTAGAATTGCTGTATTTCTTTAACACAAAATCATTTAGTTCATGGAGTCTGCATAGCTGATATGAATGAAATATTCATTGATTATACAAAGAGAAGGACGATTTTTTTCGATGAAGTTTTACGCATAGAGTTTAATTACTTGTAGCTCCATGGTCTTAATTTTTAAATAAAAAAAATATTATAGTATTGTGATGAATGACATGAATGGGAAATTATTTATGAATGAAATGCTGCTTTAATAGAGAGAGCCAGGCGTGTTATTTTTTCTATGACGTCATTTGAATAAATTTCAGTTGTTTTCGATGAAATTTTCAAATATAATAAATTATCGTAGTATTATGATAATTCTAAAATTATTACCGAGGAATGTATCACAATTTAGAGATGTTTAAACCAGACAATTTATATTTCAATGCCGTCATTTAATTGAAGTTCATTTTTTTCGATGAAGGTTTAAGTTTTCAAATATAATAAATTAATGTAGTGTTGTGATAAATTTTAAAATATTACCGAGGAATGTATTGTATTTTAGACATGTCTAAATAGAATTGCATTGAAGTTGGAAAGTGTTTCATAATCAATGCTTTAAGTATGATTGAGGGTCATTCCATATGGGGACACCCGATGAGTGTTGCTCTATAGTCACAGATTTTTTTTAAATTTTTACCATGGATTCACATTGTAATAAAACCCCCAAATCTGAATTTGTAATGTATATATCCCAATAATGACCCAGATACAGGCATTTGAAAAATGGTCATTTTTGCGAAATGGCGGCCATCTTGGATTTTGCACTAACGTTTAAAAATGCAATAGCATGAGAACTAATGGCTCAAATTAAATAATTCTGGTACCAATTTAAGGCTATTTATATCAGGAATATAAGTGCCATATCAAAACAATTAAAAAAATATATTTTAATATTGTTATTACATGAAAATTGCAAAAATCACCTTCGGATTGATGGACAAATTAAATGGGCTATATAAAAAATGGCCCCTAATATTTTTTTCTGAAACTTGGTACAAATACTAACTAATATGTGGGCTTTAAGTAAAAGAAAAATTAGAAAGGTAATATTTCTTATTGCAGAGAAAATAGCTTTAAAACATATATACATTTAGTTAACATTTGACATGCAATGGTTTAATCATTTAAAAAAAAATATTTTTTAAAAACAAATAATGAGAAAAAATAAAACATAGGCATTTTTTACACACTAACTAGTACGTGTGCTTTAAGTAAAAAAATATAGAATGGTAATATTTAATTTAAATTATGACTAAAAAAATACTGTTATATGTATGGGAAATTAGTGTAAAATTTCTGGAGTGCTGAAAAATTCTAATAAAAATCTTCCTAGAAACCACGCAGTTATCTCTCTTGTATTTTATTTTCTTATTTAAAATTTTAAGAAGGTATTTTCGATATTCAGTAGAGCTAAAGGTGCACATTTTTTACTAGTGGCCACTGGCTTCTAAACCAATTTCACCTTAGAGGCAGTAAGTACAATAATCTTTGGAATATTGGTTATAAATGACAACTATCACTTAATGCTGAAGCTTTACAGCATACATATTGTTAATTCCACAAAAAATAATTTGTAATTAGATAATATAAAACACTCATTTTTATGAAAAGCATTAAAATTAAAAAAAAAAATTAAACAGAACTACAGTATGTTGATTACCAAAACATATCTTTAGCCTTCTGCCAACTCCAAAGGAAACACTAGGCAATATCCCCTATCCAGTTGAAACAGGAGCAACAAACTAAACATAAACAAACAAGCTATTGGAGAAGAAAATTATCCTACAGCACCAATATTGTTTCTGGAACATTTAAAAACACCTGTTTCTGGTCTTTGTGTACATAAGACATCAACTGCCTATAGCCTCCAAAGTTTCAACTCTAATACTCATAATTCTGTTACTAAGTAATAGCAATTAACATACACCAGTTGTCAGTTCCTGAAATGATTACTTGTACTGCATCATCTGTTCTTTCTTAGGTTGAATTTAAAGTAAGATACAATATTACATTTCTGGGTGACTTATTCCTTTCAGAGCTCATTTTTGCTCAAGTGTTCACAGCTGAGTATGTTCAACAAATAAATCAGTGAATTGTGCTTCAATGATTATTTCTTTTATTTATGTTCCATGATTAGTTCTTGTCTTGCTAAAAAATTGAATGTTTTGTATGCAAGAAAATCAATGTGTCATTAAGCCTTCCTGTTTATTCCTGTACTTGTGTTCTGAGTGGTAGTATATGCAAGGTTCACAAGGATGAATATCTGGAATGGTGCAGTTTAAGACAGAAAACTTGTGATCTATTTAATAAACCACCAAAATCAGAACTAAGTCCCTGAAACCAATTTCTCTCAGACTGTCAATGATAAATCAAGAATTACTCATTCCAGGGGAAAATAATTCTGCTTGTCTTGTTATTCTTCCTCGCATTCATCAATTAGTGAGTCAGAGGTTTCTACTGCTGACATGGAAATGACCAATGATGCAGATTATAGTGAAGTCACAATAGTAATGGAACAATTGAATAAAAGCTGTGAACTTTTGAATTTATCACTAATAAAGTTCAATAGATTTAGCTCTAAGAGGAAACTTAGTTATATGCAAGTTAAGAAATTAAGTAGCCATGTTGCTACTAAAACTGCTACAGTATTGGGTATTGAAAGTATTAATGAGCTACAAAATTCAAAACATTATTTGCCAAAATTGCACATTTATGATGGAAAATTATTGAATAAGTTTTCTTTAGATGCATCATTTAAAGCAAACGTATAGATTTTAAAATTCGTCCAAGATTCATGGATAGTCCAACAAACAAAGACATGTTATATTACTACAGAGAATTAGTTAAAAAAAAACAAGAAAAATTAAAAGAAACAGAAGGGATGTTATCAATGCCTAGTGAGATATAAGTGTTAAATTAAATTTGATACTATACAAAAGTTACTAGTTTTTATTATAACAGTCGTATGTGTCCAGGAAGAAAATATTGCATATCTATACCAAGTGAAAATGGGAAAATATTAAAACAAAAGAGATTACTTTTGCATAATTTAAAAGAATTATATACTGCATTTAAAGAAAATCATAATGAAATAAAAATACTATGTAAATTTTGCACACTACATCCAACAGAATATGTAACTGTTGGAAACAAAGTCATTCATTCTGTACGTGTTTGTATATACCATCAAAATATTAAACTTATGCTCCATGCCATCCATATCAGTGAATATATTACATCATTGTTAAAAGAAACAAGTTTATTGCACTGAATCAGAAAAGTATGGTGAGCTGGTGTGATAACTGTCCATCTCCAGAAATTCTTAGAGTACCAATGCATCCCAATGAATTAGAAATTAGTGTGTGTTTTGTTTGTATATGTTATGTTTACGTATTCTTATAGCCCAAATGCATTATATATATGGCCAAGACCTTTAGATGTGTGCCAAAGATTATGATACTTGCTATTAGATGAAATTGGTTTAGGAGTCAGTGGCCACTAGGAAAAGCTGGGTATCTTCAGCTCTACTGAATATAGAAAATACCTTTTCATAATTTGAAATAAGAAAATAAAATATAAAATGGATAACTGTATGGTTTTTAGGAAGATTCTTATTAGAATGTTTCAGCACCCCAGAAATTTTACATTGATTTCCTATACATATAACAGTATTTCTTTAGTCATTAAATTAAATATTACCATCCTAATTTTTTTGTGCTTAAAGCACACTAGTTAGTGTGTAGAAAAATTTCTATGTTTTGTTTTTGCTCATTATTTATTTTTAAAACATATATATTTTTAAATGATTAAAGCATCACATTTAAAATGTATATATGTTTTATAGCTATTTTTCTCTGTAATAAGGAATATTACCTTTCTAATTTTTTTTGTACTTAAAGTGCACATATTAGTTAATATTTGTACCAAGTTTCAGAAAAAAATATTAGGGGCCATTTTTTTTATAGCCCATTAAACTTAACTATCCATCCGAAGGTGATTTTTGCAATTTTCATGTAATAACGATATTAAAATATATATATTTTTATATTTTGATATAGCACTTATATTCCTGATATTACTAGCTTCAAATTAGTACCAGAATTATTTAATTTGAACCATTAGTTCTCAAGCTATTACATTTATAAACATTGGTGCAAAATCCAAGATGGCTGCCATTTGGCAAAAATGGCCATTTTTCAAATGCCTGTATCTTGGCAATTATTGCGATATATACATTATAAATTCAGATTTGGGGGTTTTATTACCAACCGTATCCATGGTAAAAATTTAAAAAAAATCTGTGACTATGGAGCAACAAGTTTTTCTTAAAATGGGTGTTTTCACGTGGAATGACCCTTGATCTTTCTTGTTTTTAATTTATATTTAGTGTTGTATGCGTCCTAAAACCTCTTTATTTTTGCTTAATTTCTGTGCATCTACATTCTGAAACAACACAATTAAAATATATTTGAGTTTAAATGATCACCAAACTTTGATTACTTCTACAACGAAGCCTAATTTTCACTCATGGAGAATGTAAATACATAAAGATGTAGGATGAGTTGTATAAGAATTGCTGAATTTCTTTAACACAAAATTATTTAGTTCCTTGAGTCTGAATTATAGCTGATATGAATGAAATATTCATTGATTTTACATAGAGAACAGACGATTTTATAGCAGACTTTTTCGATGAAGTTTTAAGGATAGAGTTAAATTACGTTTACCTCCATGGTTTTAAGTTTTCAAATAAAATAAATTATTGTAGCATTGTGATGAATGAAAGGAATGGAATAAAAGTGTATGAATGAAATATTTACAGCTTTTACATGGAGGTCATTTTAGAGCTGTTTAAACTAGGCGACTTATATTCCAATGACGTCATTTAAATAAAGTTAATTTTTTTTATGAAGTTTTAAGTTTTCAAATATAATAAATTAATGTAGTATTGTGATAATTTAAAAAAATATTACCGCTGAATGTATCGCATTTTAGAAATGTTTAAATAAAATTGCATTGCAGTTTGAAAGTGTTTCATAATCAATGTTTTATGCATGATTGATCTTTCTTGTTATTTTATAAAACGTGGGAGATAAGTCGTTTGTTGATTATCCTGTTGCTGATTAAATTTGATACGATTCGTAAAAGGGGATCTGTCTTTTCTAGGAAATTGGCTCGCAAAAATCGTCAAAATCTGAAACATAAGACAAACTATGCTGAAACGTATTAATTTAATGTTCGTTTTATATGTAAATTTTAACGATAAAATAAATAAGCTTAACCTCATTACTCTCTGGAATATTCTCGAGATATTAAGGTTTTTGAAACTTTGAGGAGATGACTATGTTTTTCATTGCAGTTAAAACTGTTCAATGAAATTTCTTAAAATTTGGTAGATAAGTTACTTGTAAATTATCCTTGCGCTGATTTGATTTTAGTACGATTTGGAAAAATAGAACTAGTCTTTTTTATGAAATAGCCTGCAAAACAGCCAAAATCTGAAATAAAAGACTAAGCATGCTTAAAAGTATTCATAAAATGCTTGTTTTGCATGTAATTGTCAACGACGAAACGAATTTATTACTCTAGGACGAACTGTATTAGAGGTGTTTAAGTTTTTGGAATGTTGAGTAGATGAAGATGCTTTGAAACGCGTTACATTGCTTAAGGGGAAAAAAGACGTATTTAAAATTGAAACTGCAAACTGGATATCAAATCCATGTCAATTTGAGCAATTAAACTCAGTTTAATGGATTACGAATTTGAGTCTGTCTATCTCCCCACAGAGTATGAGATTAGAAATATTAAAAGTAAAATATTTTTTATAACCGATAATATTTCAAATATTCATTTTATATAATAAATGATTTCGCTTTCTTAATCAATAATAATTACATATGATGAACCATTACAACTAGCAAGCTGCGTCAATTAAAGCCGCAGATAATTGAAATATATGGAACAACTAACCGGGGTTGGTTAAATCAATAATTTTAAATCGTTAATTTCAAACTAATAAAAATTTTAAATTTCACAAAAGCGTTATATAATTATTAATTTCTATATTTAGATAAATCTTTTATAAAGTTTTCAGGAATATAAATGATTAAATTCGCATAAACTTTATATGATAATATTTTTAACACTTTACAACATATTTGAAAAGTGTTTATGACTTTGGTCATTCTGTCTGTCTGTCCGTTCGCACGGTAACTGCAGTAAAAAGGATTTTATGAAAATAAAATTTTAGTATGTTGTTCAGACGGTCTGTGGGATCTATGGGAATATAAATGAATAATATCACCCAATTATGACTAGTTTTGGATTGAATCCGGTTTGAAAAAATGAAATACATTGAACCCAATGGGACCTAATTTTTCAAACATTTTTTAAGCGAATTAAAAATTTACAAATTTCTTCGAGAGTTTTAGGAAATATTCAAATTATCCCACAAAATATACAAAAAAAAAATTCAGCAAGATATATTCAGTAGTTTTTTAAATAAAAATTAAAATAATAATTATACCCTTCATATGAAGAGATCACGTGACCACTATATGAAGAGATCACGTGACACACTTCAAAATAAAATATGGTATTCAGCTTGTCTTTAAAGTTCTTTTTATTTCATATTTAGTGTTGTATCCGTCCTAAAACCGCTTTATTTTTGCTTAAATTCTGTGCATCTACATACTGAAACAACGCAATTACAATATATTTGAGTTTAAATGATTATTAAACTTTGATTATTTCTACAACGAAGCCTAATTTTCACTTATGGAAAATGTAAACACCAAGAGATGTAGAATGAGTTGTATAAGAATTGCTGCATTTCTTTAACGCAAAATTATTTAGCTCATGAAGTCTGCCTGCAATATAGTTGATATAAATCAGTGTTCTCGAGAATCATTTTGCTGTCCTTTTTAATGCGCCCAAAATTACAGCTCAAGAGCACCCATGATCTTCAACTCACCTGTTTTCGCCGCTTTATTTTAATGCAGCAAACTGTTAATCCGGCATTCGTCACGTCCGATAGGCCTCTCGAATGGCATTTGGATTCATTCGGCTGAACTGAGATGCATCGAAATAGACAAATTATTTTATATGCAGATTTCTGGTCCTTGAAGTTTACATTACAATTAATTTTTAAATTGATTTTTAAATTAATTCACACACTGTACAGTTAATTTAAAAATCAATTTAAAAATTAATTGTAATGTAAACTTCAAGGACCAGAAATCTGCATATAAAATAATTTGTCTATTTCGATGCATCTCAGTTCAGCCGAATGAATCCAAATGCCATTCGAGAGGCCTCACTGTACAGTCGGTCGTCCAACTTGTTGCTCTAAGTCCTCTGGACGAGCCGGACGGCCTGGGGCTTTCACACACTGTACAGTGTAATCCAGTCTGTGAAACCTTTTAGGATAATAAATTGTCCATTTTTAAATTTGTCATAAATTGTCCACATTTATTGTCCATCATTTTGTTTTAATTTAATTTTTCCCATATTTCCCTACATTTTAGTTTGACGCCTGTACCCCCTTATGGGCGTCCCTGATACAAAGGACTACTGCATATGCTTATCTTACTCAATGTAAAAATCTAAACTTTTTATTCCAGCAGAAGGTGAAAGAGGTAGCAGAGAAAATAAAAGGAGACGGTGGTCAAGCCTGGTGGTACATCTGTGACGTCACGTCTGAAAAGGAAATCAACGATAAAGCCCGAAATGTCTCTGAAGAAGTCGGCGATGTCACAATCTTAATCAACAATGCAGGAATAATGCAGAATGTGCCCCTTCTAGAGCTTGACAGCGAGAAGATCAAACTCACGTTTGCTGTTAACATTTTGGCCCATTTTTGGGTAAGTGCTAAGTGGGAGCATTTTCTCGATTCATTTGTATGTGTTTTATTTGGCTTGCTTTTATTTTCTATGATTTTTTTGTATGTGAAACATTATTAAGCGCACCATGATAAATTGAATTCTAGGAACGTCCTTAAACACATCGATAACTTTGTAAGGAAAGCTCATGAGGACACATAATATGTATTTCTACTGTAAAGTGACTGGGCCCGATTGAATAAAAGTGATTGTAGAGGCATTTATTTGACGCAGTAAGCTTATTATCTTATTCAAGAATGCTAAAATAAACGACACTTACAAGAACAGGAATCTGATGTATATAGTCTGTTCAAAATGTTCTCCATTATAAATAATACTCGTCTGAATTCCAAAGAGAATATTACTGTGTACTTTGACATGCATTATGTGTGTCACAGTGTTGCAGCCTCCTTTTGACAGTATTTCCTTCTATATATGGGTTTCGTGCGTTCCTGATGTTGATTCCCACTAATTAGATTATCCTCTGCTACTTTGTAATTGATATTTTTTTCTATTTCGCTTTGTTACTGAGTTCGTGTTCCCGATTTCTGCAATTTTCCCTCTAGGAGCTCTGCAATACCTTTCATTCGATCTGGCATAGTAGCTTCATCATTGATAGACCTGACGTGATCACACAGAGAACTTTCATTCCAAAGTTATTGAAGTGTCTAAAGACTTTCCTGGAAGGAACGTCTTTACCACTTATGCGGTTCTAAACGTCTTTATACTATATATATAGCATATAAATACGAAAATTCAACATGTGTTTGTATGCCACAGTTGGCCACAATTTGGAAGCAATAGCGATGAATTTGGTTAAATATCTCTAACTTGGCGACTTTTAAGTAATACTGCTAACTTGTTAATGATACTTCCATATCCCTGAAAAGTAAATTTAATTTCTTCAATATACAAACTGCAAAAATGTTCACATACAGAACTATCCTAAATATATTTTGTATCGATTTAAACCCTTTTTGGTGTACCAGAGTGTTAATATAATATTGGATTTGAAAGCAACGTTTAGAAGGCATATAACATGTTTAGATTGTAACTAGCAAAGTTATAGGAATTTTTAGAATGTTGTTTTATAGTAGGTTATTAAATTTGGTTTACAGAGAACTTTTAAAATGTAGAGATCAAATTGAATGTTAAAACTGTGGTAAAACACGTATAAATTATGCACACATTGCATATAGTACGTTATATGAAAAGCGAAATTAGCGGTTTCAAAATGCAATAAAGGCGAATCTATTTAAAAAAATCTAATGTGGGCAACACATGACTTTCCTTATATAATGTAATGAATTTACTACTTTTGCAGTAAAAAAAATAGATTTTTCTTATAGTAGATACTAATATTCTTTCCAAGATATTGAATTTTCGACAATTAGTCGTCATTTTCATTGATTTAGCGTCATTTTTATCCATTTGGCGAGATTTTCGTTAATTTGGCAACATTTAAAAAAATTGCCAAGTTGGCGACATTCCGCCAAATTCATCGCCAAAGTATCGCCGACACTTCACTTCAAAAATGTTTGATTCGTGATCAGGCATGCTTGAAACGTGCTCTCCCGTCGAAAACTCGAATTCGAATTTTCGACCCCGTCACAATACTTTCCTTATACATTATGTATATAAGGAAAGTAATAGGCTATGTTGAATCTGCGAGAAAATTATGTGTCTATCACACAAGATTGTTTTATTTCACAAGGTTTGCTTGAAATATGAAGTGAAGGCCAAATCGAGGTCGTTGCATCGGGATTCGCATTTGCAGTAATTGTATGATGGAATCTTAGCACGGTTGAGTGACTTTTGATGTCCATCCGCTGAACAAAGTTAATGAATCAGAAACGCGGAAAAGTGAATAGGAAGAAAGTTTAAAACGCTTTGCTATGTTTTTCTAGTACAATAAGATTATTGTTTACACTTTCACGTTTTCCCTCATTTACAGTGAGGAAAATCTACAATAAAGTGCCCCTAAAATCAGCTTAATGTATAACTACATACATGTAGGGATCCCAGGAAAGGCCTTATAAGCGCCCCAAGAACTTTGTAAAGAAAATACCATGATTGTATACGTTAGATCTATTTATAGCAAACTGACCATACCCAAGGGAATGAAATTGCAGCGCCTCTAACGGATAATATAAAAAGTTAGGATAACGGCAACTCGGCAACAAAGCGAGATAGAAGAAAATAGCCAATTACAACGTTGTAGTTACATATTTCGTGAAATTTGAAAAATTATAGACTTTTAATGAAATTATTCGTTATGGTATTTTACCTACCAATAATTCGTTTTAGAAATATGAGGAAAATGACGTAAAGGCGAGAGAACCATTCACAAATTGTTGATATATATATATGTATATATATATATATATATATATATATATATATATATATATATATATATTTATATATATATATATATATATATATATATATATATATATATATATATATATATATATATATATATATCCGAGCAAAAGTAAAATGCTATAAAAATATCTATAGGTCGGAGACATATGCGGTTTGCAGATTAATATTCACCGCGGTGGGGGATTTTGTATGGCATGAAAAAAAAAAGTTCAAAGTCTCGGCACTAGGGGAGTGCTGCTGCAAAGAAAACAATGCGAGGCAATAATTGTGAAATGAGATATTTTATTTCAGCATGATTTACAGCTGCAAGAGCTCAATGTGTCCACCACCACATTCCAGTACTGAGTGCAGTCGCTGTATTACGGCTGATGCAGCTTGAAACAGCGTATTAACGGGAATGGCTGCTATCTCCTGCCGTGAGGCGCCTTTCAGTGCTGGTAAGGACTGGGGTTTTCCTCTATAGACCCGTGATTTTAGGTATCCCCACAACGAGAAATCACAGGGTGTGAGATCTGGGGATCTCGCAGGCCAGTCATGTTGTTGAGACCCAGACCGTCCGACCTACCAGAAAGGTGTAAGGTAACTGTATGGACGGCCGGGAAGTGCCACCCAATTTAGACCAGAACCCAGTGGGGGAGGCATCCACAGGGACCGTACCCTCCTTCCCCTACCACCAACCTCTCGGAAGGACTTACGGACCCACATGTTTAACGTGATCGTACTCCGCATGAACACGGCGGCATTTGTGGCAGCGTGCAAATCTAGCGCGCAAACCACGGGGATACCGCACCCGAGATGGCCAACAGCACGCGGCGTTCCGAGGTGGTCACCCAGCAAGTACTAACCGCGCCCGATGCTGCTTCACTTCGGTGATCTAACGAGAACCGGTGTTTTCAGCACGGTACGGCCGTTGGCCCCGCAGGCCAGTCATGTGTACTATCACCTCCATGGCTTAATCTGCTGCAGTGCCCCGAGTGTCGAGAGTTTGAACTAATTTTTTTTTTTTCATGCCACTCAAAATCCCCCACCACGGTGAATATTAATCTGCAAACCGCATGTCTCTCCGACCTATAGATATTTTCTTATAGTGTTTTACTTTTGCTCCGAACTTTTGAATCACCCTATATATATATATATTGTCCCGAGGTAACTTCCTCTTTTAGGACACGCCCGGTAAGAGCGCGAAAAAGATTAAGGCCGTGTTTTTTAAATAATAACATTAATTTATTTACAATACTTAAATCTATGTACAAGTAACATAATACACAAAATGCTCCTATTAACATAAGTGGATTGATCACCCATTCTAATAACAATTCAAAATAAACAAAGGTAAGGAGTCTCATAGACTAATTGGAACAGATGGTAAGCTATCATGAAAACACCTGACTTTTACTAGTAAATAATTTAATTTGAGTTAACTAGTAGATATTTAATTGGAGTTAACTAATAGTTATTTAATTGGAGTTAACTAGCAGATATTTAATTGGAGAGGGAGAGAGAGACAAAAGATACAAATCAGGCACAGGCCCTTAAATGTGTAACTCACCAACATCACTTACCGTTGAGCAGCATCTCTCTTTTCAGAGGACCATAATGGGAAGACGTCTTTAAGCACTCAAAACTCAGTTCCTTCTCCTCGCTCCTTTTTCAAATTTCTAAAAACTCTCTTTCTCAAAGATTTTAAAACACGCCCCTGAGGCGCATACAACTGTCTCATTGGATTCTGGGTCCTAACCCCTTGACCCAAAAGCAACGCCATTGGCTTTTTGACCACCAGAAACAAAAAGCCCCTGCGAAACTGATATGCTTTTGGCCACTAATTCAAGCAGGCCGCCAGCCCTATGATCCGTCCGAACCGGACAAACATTAAAATATTTCGGTAAAAATGCGATCTCCAAAGAAAACTCCCCCACATACTGTTTTCTATTCCGAGTGCAGCTGGCCAAACGAAAAGGCTGACCCCCAAAATAAATATGTAAACTCTAGATCGCACCCCCGAAAATATTGGATCATGGGTTACCATGCGACATATAATATACTTCCTCTGCCCGTAGTCGTAGATATATATTACTCCCAATTACAAAACTAGTTCAAATGCGGCAACGATTTATCGTATAACAGTTTTTAATCGAAAAAAGGAACATTTCTCGAAAATATACGATATCTAACTTTTTATATGGTCCAACGGTTCCCTAAGTTCCAATTAGTAAAATTTTATTCATACATTAAAATATAAAACTCAAAATGCTCGATTCCTTTACTAGCAAAATTGACCGATATATATTAGTTCAAAGTTTCAGCACTTTATTTGCAGAATTTAGGGGAGCGTGTTTATATTTATAGTTTTTGTAAACTTACACTCATCGGTTCAAAGAATCTCATTCAAAAACGATGGATTACGATCTAAGTTGTTTAAAATAAAATTACAACAAGAAAGATCAATCATGCATAAAACATTATGAAACACTTTTCAACTGCAAAGCAATTTTATTTAAATATCACTAAAATGCGATACATTCAGAGGTAATATTTTTAAAATTATCACAATACTACAATAATTTATTATATTTGAAAACATAAAATTTCATCGATAAAAATGAACTTTATTCAAATGACGTCATTGAAATATAAATCGCGTGGCTCTTTATGTAAAAGCAGTAAATATTTCATTCATACACTTTTATTCCATTCCTTTCATTCATTACAATACTACAATAATTTATTTTACTTTGAAACTTAAAACCATGGAGGTAAAAGTAATTTAACTCTATGCTTCATCGAAAAAGTTTGTTATAAAATGGTCTGCTTCTCTATGTAAAATCAATAAATGTTTCATTCATATCAGTTATATTGCAGACTCCAGAGCTAAATAATTTTGTTTGAAAGAAATTCAGCAATTCTTTACAACTCATCTTACAGGTTGATGTGTTTACATTCCCCTTAAGTGAAAATTAGGCTTCGTTGTAGAAATAATCAAAGTTTGATGATCATTTAAACTCAAATATCTTGTAAATGTGTTGTTTCAAAATATAGATGCACAGAAATTAAGCAAAAATAAAGCGGTTTTAGGACGGATACAACACTAAATATAAATTAAAAATAACTTTAATAATCACGATTTTGACACAAGATGGATACCATATTTTATTTTAAAGTGGGTCACTTGATCTCTTCATATAATATGGGTGTAATTATTATTTTAATTTTCATTTAAAAAAATTATCGAATATATTTTGCTGAAATTCTTTTCATATATTTTATGGGATAATTTGAATATTTCCTAAAGCTTTCGAGGCAATTTGTGAATTTTAAATTCGCTTAAAAAATGTTTGAAAAATTAGGTCCCATGGGGTTCAATGTATTTCATTTTTTCAACCCGGATTCAATCCAAAACTAATTGGGTGATATTATTCATTTATATTCTCATATGTCGCACAGACCGTCTGAACAACATACTAAAATTTCATTTTGATAAAGTCATTTTTACCGCAGTTATAGTGCGAACGTACAGACAGACAGACAGAATGAACAAAGTCATAAACACTTTTCAACTATGTTGTAAAGTGTTAAAAATGAAAGCGATGATGCTTGTGTCCTGGCAGAAATCATTGTATCAGTTTCGGGCGATATGGATGTGCGCCATATTCATTTAAAATCCTTCACGTACGAAATCAGTCATCGGTCATTACATTACATAAAGGTTCACAAACTTGAGACAGAATAAGAGTTTTAAGTTCTGGTGCAGCTATCGTCTATTATATGTTTCAACTACCCACCAGCATCGCTAGAAATAAAAAATATTTGAATGGGGGTTTTGGTAACCAAATATTTTGATTCCATGTGGCATTTCTCCAAACTTCAATGTGTTTCTGGGAGGGGTTATGACCCCCCTCCCCTTAAAAAAATCTCCCCTCTAGTGATGTCATTGCTGCCACCATAGAAATAGAAATCAAGATTCTGCCATGCTCGTTGTACGTACGATCATGTGATGTTAAAACATCGTATCTTGAGAAACATCAGATATAGGTGTAACCTGAAAAAGGAGGTGTTAAAATCTTTTTCAAACAGACATGGAAATATTTTCAGTTGCATTTCCATATCGGCTACACTAATTTAGCTGCACATTCAACAAAAATATCATAGCAGTAACCATTAAAAGAAAGCCAATCAGCCTTGTGAAGGCAAAACGGCGATACGTCCTTCTACCAGCACAAGTGCCGTGCAGTTATCGTTCATTTGGCTCTGACAGCGCTAGTCAGTCCCCTAGTGATAATCGTTGCCCTAGAATCGTGATTCTATTTTTGGAGAACGGACTTTGTGACTATATAATCGTATTGTTTGCAGATAAATTTTTAAACGACTATTTAAATGTATTTCTTTGTTTTATCTTTCAGACTATCCGAGCTTTCCTTCCGAAGATGAAAGACAATAACTACGGTCATATCGTCGCCATTTCTTCTGCCGCTGGTATCATGGGTCACGTAAATCAAAGCGATTATTCGTGAGAATATTATGTTTAATGCTTTTATGTTATTTCCCAAATTGTTTTGTTCTGTCGAGTTCGAGATTAAATTATTTTTGCTTTCTCATGCTATTGTATAGAGATAATATTGTTTACCAGAAGGTTTTTCAATTAGGAATTTGGACGAAAGTTTTGAACGAATGCGTGTTGCTTGTATGTGTGTGTGTATTCTTTATATGTTGCCTGTGTGTGTTTTTTGGTTGCGTGTATGCGTGTGCATATGTCGGTTGTGTGTATGTTGATTGCGTGTATGTGTACATGTCACAATAACTGTGAATGAATGATGGCAGTTGTATGTCACAATAATTGTGAATGAATGATGTGATTGTTGTATGTCACAATAATTGTGAATGGTGACTGTTTAATGGACAAGTCGTTTCGAAGAGATTTGATTTGCAGTTTAAAAGTATGTGTTTATATTTTAGGCACATTTACAAGCGGAATTAATCTACATTTCTATATACTTGGTTTAACACTTTACACAGTAGTTACTCATAGGGGCGGAATTGCCATATTGCGAAACTCTGCAATGGAGGATCTAGAGCTGAAGTAGGATTTAAGATTTGATTTTTTGATTATGCCAAACTAAGAAGACGACATATTGGGATTTGGGGCTATAAAATCTTAATTTGGCTAATACTGCAGAAATTTGGGATACCGGCGATGAACGCGCACGGGGCAACGATACATAACGCTGTATAAGGGAGTATTCACACTTACATTAATAATTAATGTTCGAATGTTGTTTTTTTGTTCCGGATCCATGTTAGGCTTCGATGAACGCAGGTAGCTAATACATTACAGGAGGGTTTGTCCTAGGAGACCCTATTACTTTTGAACATAATGTAGAATAAGTATATATAGGGCACCCATAAGACAAATACAAATTGTATAAAAGTACAAAAATTGTATAAAAGTAATGGTGTTGAGGCCATTGGCCATTTTGGATGTTGATGGTGAAGGTACTGAGGAGAAAAGAACAGAACTATAAAGTCAAATGAATAAAAAAAATAAAAGAAAGGACTGGAGAAATAACAGTGAGACTTTGAGTTGAAATTTGGAGACAGTGTGACTTTGAGTTGAAATTTGGAGACAGTGTGAAACGAAATGTGTCGATGTTCATCGAAGTTAGAGGTTTCGTTCAAAGCTTAATCTGGTGAGGTTTGTCAGGAAAAAATTATGGAATTTAGGGACTTGTAAATTGTGGAATTTAGGGACTAAATTGTAGGAGTGGGAGGGGAGCGCAGGATTGAAGTTTCGTCACTGGTTACTAATTTTAGTAATTCACCTGATTGCATTTTTACGACCAATAGTTTTCACGTAACAGTGAGTTTTCATGTAACAGTTCTTTGAGTTGTAATAATAAAAGATTTAATTTTTCAAAATTATTGAGAGATAGTATTTTGTCAGTTTTAAATTTAGTTGCTGGACATTTTGCACGGCAACGAGATAAGCCAACAGCCGTACCTTGCTGAAAACACCGGTTCTCGTTAGATCACCGAAGTCAGGCAGAATCGGGCGCGGTTAGTACTTGGGTGGGTGACCACCTGGGAACACCGCGTGCTGTTGGCACATTTCGGGCGCGGTAGCCCGGTGGTTTGCGCGCTAGATTTGCACGCTGCCACAACTGCCGCCGTGTTCATGCGGAGTACGATCACGTTAAACATGTGGGTCCATAAGTCCTTCCAAGAGGTTGGTGGTAGGGGAAGGAGGGTATGGTCCCTGTGGATGCCTCCCCCACTGGGTTCCGGTCTAAATTGGGTGACACTTCCTGGCCGTCCAAACAGTTACCTTACACCTTTCTGGTAGGTCGGACGGTCTGGGTCTCAACAACAACAACGGCAACGAGATAGAAATAATTAAATATTTCTAACATTTAACGTTTAGTCATGAATTAATTCGCTTTTTATGATTAAAATTAGATTTCGATGTTTATTAAATTGCATAAGCAGATGCTTTATAGTCCAAAATGTATATTTCATCTTAGTTAATCTCTGTTTGTGTTCTAAATGAAAGAGAAATTGCTAGAATGCAAATAGTTTGTATTTCATATTTATATCTAAATTTACTAGGGAGAAAATATATTTATATAATAGTAACAATAATAACAAAATAATGAAACTGCTGCTAATATGTATGAATTTTTCCATATGAATTTTCAATTCTCCACTTTTTCATACTGTTTGTTCTGTTTCTGTCTTAGCATTTAAAATACCAATTTGATTGATAAACAAATAATTTCCCCCAAACACCTTATCTTAACTATGTAATTGATTTACAGCTGTATTTTCACCTAATTTTTTACTCCCTGATGTTGCGTTTTTAGGGCATCGAAGTTCGCCGTCGTAGGCATGATGGAGAGCCTTTCCGAAGAGATGCGGCTGAGGAACTGCAGTGTCCGTTTCACCACCATATGTCCGCTCACCGTGGACACGGGTTTGAATCGTCATCCTGTGACCAAGTGAGTTTATACACGTACTCGTTAAATATTGCTTTTTGGCATCTTTATTCCTTTATAAGATCTTGAACCTTGAAGTAGCTGAGTATCCGTTTTTTGAACGGGAATCGTTGACTTTTTGTCGTAGTAACTTTATTGCATTTACTTTGTCCTCCAAAGCGATGGCGTCCAGTATAGTTTTATAACTGCTCTAAATTCTTAGTTCTAGCTATATTCGTACCCCTATCCGGCATTTGGGAACTCACGACTCTGCGACGAACCTCCCCCCTCCCCCCTATCCATCTCATCTAACCCTGTTGCTCAAACTCAAGGCCCTGCGCACCTCAACCCATCTTATCTTTCTTTCCTCACTCGGTGCCTACTTGGGCCCTAGTTTTCCCTTTCTGCAGACTCGGAGAAGGGCCCGACTTCGTTCGTCGTCCTTCCCTACAAGCACGCTCTAGTTGTAAACGCTTTCAGATTATGAAACTCACATTTTCTAATCTTTTTCGTTTCGCACGAAGCTTAAAAGGAGGATTTATCCTCTCCTGGGTACTTCGCTAAATTCCGTCATTGAGACCAAGAGAACTTTATTGCATATTTTCCGAAACAACAGAGATTTTAGGATAAAGTACTGGAAAGCTACGGTGATCAGTCGTAATTAAAAATATTATCACAGAGTTTCCACTTTAACATCATTAAAAAGATTGAAGAATTTTCTTTCAAACAAACTTTGAACGGAATCCACATTATTAATCGACGAATTTTTGCGAATTTAATATATATATATATATATATATATATATATATATATATATACAATTTTCGTGTATTGAAGACATACCCTTTATTAAAATTGCTATATATAAAAATTGAATGTCAATCCGACCTTTATAATATAACAGTAGCTCCTTAAAATATTACATATTGCTCCAAAACAACATTTTTTTCTAAAGCTATCCGTTCGTTAATTGTAAATTTTATAAGGTATAAATGTCAATCCTATCTTTATAATTTCAACAGCAGCTCCTTAAAATATTACACACTACTCTCAAGCCCGGCCGTCCAAATAGTTGCTCAAGTCCTCAGGATGAGTCGGACGGTCTGGGTCTTCAACACTACTCCCAAGACCGGCCACTCGAACTGCTACTGTAAGCTCTCGGATCAGTCGAGTGGTGTGGAATTTCGATACTGCTCCAAAGCAACATTTTCCTTCTGAAGCTATCCATTTATTAATTGTAAATATTATAATTAATAAATGTATTTTTTTTAAACAAACCGTTGAATTCCGCAAAACAATCAGGTAAAACATTCTCTCCTTCGCGCAGGCGCATAAACACTGATAGGCAGAGATTGCGAGGTGACTACTTCCTTCCTTGGAATTCGGCATTAGACATAATATGATGTGACGTCAGTCGCATTCTAATACAGAGCTCTTAAAGAAGTTCTTTAGGGGGTAAGGGTCTTTGGAAACAAACTGGAGTCTTTGGAAAGGGTCTTTGGAAACACTGGAAACAAACTGGATGATAAAACACAAATAGCATGCCCCAAAGAATTTTTTGATTGCAAGTATTTTAATTTAGAAAACGTACAGTTCAATTTAAGTTTAACTCCTCATGTGTGAATGCTCCTCGTGTACATGTTAGGGCATAGCAAAAGAGTTTATATGGGGGGTAACAAAGGTGATTTTCTAGGGTGTATCAAAAGAGATTTTTTAGGGCGTATCAAATGAACTTATATGAGGGGTATCAAAGGAGATTTTTAGGGCGTATCAAAAGAGCTTACTTTGGGCGTATTACGCTCTTGTATAGATCGAAAGGTGTATTTAGGGTGTATCAAAGGAGATTATTTAGGACGTATCAAAAGTACGTCCGCACAGAATACGCCTAGGCCGCGCACCGAGCCCGAGGCTTATTACGCTTTCTCGCAGTGGACTAAGGTTTGTTCGGGCGTTTATTTAGGGCGTATTACGTCCGCTTAATGAGTAGGACGCAGCAGCGTATGTGTCCGCGTAGTGGGCGGCTATGCTTTTTGAAAAATTGAACGAATGAACTCAATAGTCCCTGTTTCATATCCGGGGCAACGCCGAGTACATTTTGTAGTTTGCATATAAGAATGGCTCTTCTATTCGTCTGTCTGTAACGCTTGGTGATACATTAAGCGAACCTGGCGACTGAGTTAGCGAAGTATCGCCAACATTTTGACTTTTTTAATGGTGCCAAATTAGCGAACATATCGCTGAAATTGTGGAATTGACGCTAAATTAACGAGAATGCTAAGAAATTGATGAATTAATTAAAATCTTTAAAGGTGTGGACTCTATTGCTTATTGCGGATGCTATCAATATTGACAACCGTCAACTGAGATTTGCGAGGAATATATAGATTCATAGGGTACTTCGAAATAGTTTTACATGTTGTCATACAGAAAAGATGCTAAATGTTCAATTCAATATTAAAAACAATGTGCCGTGGATTTTGTACGGTATTCTTTCGCCGTGAAAGATGTAAATTCATTGCATCATGCAAGGAGAGTCAGGTACTGCCAACATAAGATTTTTTATGTATGTAATTAGCAGATAGATACTGTTGCGAACGCGCAATGTTCTGTTTGGCGCTTCCTTTTTCGTCTGTTTCGAAGGCCAGGCAAAGAAAATACAGTGCATGACGCCAGCATGACGTGTGCACAGGGTTGTCAGAACTCCCTAGTTAGAAGAAAGGTCGCTAGATTTGGCGATATATCGTCAATTTGGTGACATTTGGCGGCTTCCGTAATGTTCCAGAAACTTCTCGATAGAACGATTATTCTTTGAGATATAGAGATTTCCAGAAGTTTCTATGGTAAGACTATAAAAAGGACTCACCCCTCCGTTGTAAGGGAGTTGATGAACGGACGTAACACGAGCTACATTGGAATTACTTTCGTCAGCATTTTGAGACTAATACTCAACTCATCACTAGGGGATGAGTTGAGTATTAGAATGAGTTGAGTATTAGAATGAGTTGAGTATAAGAATGAGTTATTATGAGTTGAGTGACAGAAATGACAAAACTGCATTTTTATGAAGTCAAAATAATATTTAATATTACTGAAAAATACTTTTATGTTGAAAAATTTGTAGAGCACATTGTATTCTAAAGAAATACGTACTGCAAAAAATATCTTATCACTTTCCCTACAACACATTACTATGTATAGGGAAGACATTGGAATCGTATCGAAAATCGCAACTCGAGTTTTCGACGGACATTTAGAGCACTCTTGAAACGGAAAAACCTTTAGCGTCATATCTGTCTGCGTCTTGTCTGTTTATGTGTGTCTATCTGTTCAATGTATGTATCCACTCTGATTGAAAAACTAACTGACCAAATTTCACAAAATTTGATAGATTATTTATTTGGGATTTACTCTCGTGCTGATTAGATTTTGGTACAATTTGGAATGAGACTAGACGTTCTCGAGATATTTTAGTTTTTTAGCACTTTTGCCAGGCCGCCTTTGAAAATACGTCCAATTACCAAATGAAAACGAAAATCGAATTAAAACTGCAAGTTCAGTTCAATTTCAAATAATTCTGCGTGTTATTTTGTAGAATTAAACTCAATTTAATGAACTATGAAAGAAATAAAGAGAAAATGAATTTGAGACTGTAGGGAAAGTAATGTGCTGCCCACATCAGAATTTTTTAATTATTTTTTTAAAGCTCAAGGGACACACAATTGGCAATTATCAGATAATTGTATTTCTTTTTACAGATACTCTTTTCTAACGCCGATTCTCAGTATTGAAGAAGCTGCCCGACAGATTATCCATGCTATTCGGACTGAAGAGTTTCTGGTGACTCTGCCTCGAATGTCTGGATTCTGCTTGACGTTCGTGAAGTGAGTATTGATTGGCTATAGTTCCAGAGTCATCCACTACAGACGGAAATGAAAGAACCGTAGGGTAGTTTTAAAGTATTCCAAGCTTTTGGTAACGTCCCTGAAGACGGATTTTGCAATTATGAACCTGGCCATTATATCCTCGGAAAATAGTCTTGGCCATTGTAGCCTGAGCTGAATTTTGAAAAGAAAAATGAAGCTGCCAACGTTGTAGGACTGAATTTATCAGTTTTTAAAGATGTTCACAAAATTGCGGCATATGGCAGGTTTTCTTGCTGCCATTGTATATGTCAGCTATTTCATGCTGACAAGTGCATAAGTGAGAAACCGATTGATGGATGCTGTCATCACGCAATTGGAAGATATTCATAGGCGTCGCCACAGGGGGTGTTAGGGGTGCTTCAGCATCCCCATTACAAATTGCGGAAACAACTTAGCAACTGCCCCTTATCTTTACTGCCCCTTTACTTAACAACTGCCCCTTATTCCAACAATTTTTAGTCTCTCTCTCTCTCTCTCTTTTTTTTGAAGTCGTTATTTTATTTATTTTATTTACGGATTTATAAATCTAAGATCAGATATTTTTAGGGTTTCTGACTAGATCCAGTTATAAATGACTGCACATGCGCAAGGCTTTAATAAAGAAATCTGTCGTGAACTCTCGCCTATCACGTAAGGATACTGAGACGTTAGTTTCGTATCGAGTTTAGCAGAAAATTGCCAATATTCCATTGGCGTCTATGTTAGCGTGTTCATAGTACCCTAAGCCTCCCACCACCTTAAATACGCCCCTGATCCTGTTCAAATCCAATCAATCATTAAATCTTTTTTGAATCCCCACGTTCCTTTAACTTTTTAATTTAAATATATATATATATATATATATATATATATATATATATATATATATATATATATATCGCATGCTTGCATGCTTGCGTGCACTAATGTTTCACCAAAGAGTAAGTAAACAGATTGAGCTGCAACAATCGTGACATTTTAAGATTACAGCTTTCCCACCCATTAGAAAACCCAGGCAAAATGACTAAAATATCGAAATTATAGTTTTTTCCCCAAAAACTAAGATCTCGTTCCAAAATCCAATGATATACACTTGCAGGTCAAAGTGCTACAAATTTTTGTTTATTGTTCATAGCTACTAGCACTTTTAGTTTTTGAGATATAAGCATTATGAAAATTTTCCAATCTTCTTCAACTTGACAAGACGATTACCAGAAAACTATGAGAGCTTTTATTTAAATATATTTCCTTATACATATTTTTATTGCTTACTATTTATTTCTATCTTTTATAGTTTTGAAGATATTTTGAGTGAATGTTAGAAAAAGTAAGAAAAAATATCTCTCGGATAAAAATGTATATATTGTTTTCGAAAAAGTGGTTCAAAATATTAAAATATTGAAATTATTTTTATATATTCATAAATTTAACTATTTTTCCGACAAAACAAGAGAAAATATTTGCATTTTTATCTATTATGTTCGAAGATATAAGCGTTCAAAGTATTTACATATTTTGTAATGCTCCGATTTCTGCCACAGATACCCACAAGCATAGATATTATTCACGTCAAAAATATCATGAATTAATTGTACATTTTTAACTATTCAGATTGAAATAAATTAAAAAAAATCTGACAGCCTTATTGAACATTGTTTCATTTAAACATTTTAGCTGAAGTTTTTTTTATTTTCGTAGCAAAGACAACACGATTTTATTTTAATCAAATATTATTATCAATAATAATTATTAATAATTATTATTATTATTAATAATATTAATTTTATTTAATAAGTCTGTAGCATTACAGTCTCTAATTCATTGTATAAAGTGCTTTATACAATTTAAATTCAATTTTCATAGATATTGAATCATCACCAACTGAATGACATCTTGCCAAGTTGGTCATATTTCGTCAAATTTGTCGCTAAACGTTTCAGATAGACAGACAAAGATTGTAAATACAATATGTGGTTTTGCACATATGTATTGAATCAGTAAAACACAATGTTAAATATTGACCAAATAAGCTGTAGAAAGCTTCCTCGAAACAAATGAAATTCATTCAAATGACGTCATAGAAAAAATAACACGCCTGGCTCTCTCTATAAAAGCAGCATTTCATTCATAAATAATTTCCCATTCATGTCATTCATCACAGTACTATAATAATTTATTTTATTTAACAACAAAGATCAATCATGCATAAGCCTTGATTATGAAACACTTTCCAACTGAAATGTAATTTCATTTAAAAATTTCTAAAATGTGATACATTCAGTGGTGATATCTTTTATATTATCACAGTACTACAGTAATTTATTATACTTAAATATTTAAAACTGTGTCGAAATATAAATAATCTGATTCTTTATGCAAAATCAATGAATATTTCATTTATATAACTTGTATTCCAGACTCCAGAGCTAAATAATTTTGTGTGAAAAAAATTCCGCAATTCTTATGTAATTCATCTTACAATCGCTTGAGATATTTGCATTTAAAATTAGGCTTCGTTGAAGAAATAATAAAAGTTTAGGATCATTTAAAATCACAACTATTGTAATTGCATAGGCACGGAATTCAGATACACAGATACACAGATAATATATGTGTGTATGTGTATGTACTCAAAGTATTGGAATCGTGCCGAAGATCGGAACTCCATTTTTCAAAGGATCTACACGTTTTGGGACTTCTTGAACACGAAAAAACTATTTTTAGGAAGACGTCTTTGTGTAAGGGTGCATCTGTGTATTTTTCTGTGTGTCTGTGTTACATCCACTCTAATTGAAAAACTAATGGATCGAATTTCATACAATTTGGTAGGTATGTTTTTTGTGGGAAATCCTGATGTTCATTAGATTATAGTACGATTCGTAATAAAAGAATCTGCCTTCTTTGCGAAATGGCCGCAGAAATTGCCTTTATCCACTCTAGCTAAAAACTAATGGAACAAATTTAACAAAATTTGTTGTATAATATTTCAATAACCTACAAGTGATTTATATACCAAATTTAACAAAATTTTGTATATAAATCATTTGTAGGTTATTCTAGTACGATTCGGGAAAAAGGAACGGGCTATTTTTGCGAAATGGCCCGCAAAAATCGTTATATATAAAAATAAAAGACTACGTGTGCTCAATTATATCAATTAAATTCCTATTTTATACGTGATTTTTGACAACAAAAAGAATAAGACTAACCCCATTACTCTAAGACTAACCGTTCTTGAGATATTCTAGTTTTTTCGCGTTTTCGCTACGCCACCTTTGACAATAAGTCCAGCTATCAAATGAGAACCAAATTTAAGTTTAACGTGTAAATTCAATGTCATTTAAAATACTTATGGTTGTTATTTTGTGCAGATAAACTCAAATTATTATTGAATAAATAAAGAGAACGAATATGAGTCTGCAGGGAAAAACATGTGCTGTCCACATCAGAATTTTTAACAATATTACAACAATGATTTATAGAAGTAAACGGGGATTATTTTCAGGCCATTTCGAAAAAAATGTATGATCTATATTTAAAGATCCATCAAATTTTTGTCGAATAAAATGCTCAACAAATTTAAGCTGTGTACCAAATTTTAACTCTCT
This sequence comes from Amaurobius ferox, assembly GCA_951213105.1. NCBI lineage: Eukaryota > Metazoa > Arthropoda > Arachnida > Araneae > Amaurobiidae > Amaurobius > Amaurobius ferox. The sequence continues at coordinate 108,257,941 of OX578148.1, read as the reverse complement.
AGGACGTAGGAAAGAAGTGCATTAAAAATGCCATCAAATAAGTATATCATAAAGAGTTATATAAAATTTAAAAAAAATGAAAAATTGTTATCTACCAAATTTATGTTAAAATGTGAAGCCTCTCCCATATGCAAAGCGTTTAAACAAATGGAAAGATATTTATTATATAATATCTCTCTCTTTTCTTTCTGGAAGGTATCCCAAACTCAGAATTTAATTGAATTTGTTTTTTCCCCTATATTAAATAATTTTTAATTAAAAAACTACTTAACATATTTTACTGAATTTTTTTTATATATTCTATGGGATAATGTGAATATTTCCTAAAAATTTCGAAACAATTCGTGAATTTTAAATTTACTTAAAAAATGTTTGAAAAATTAGGTCCCATAGGGTTCAATGTATTTCATTTTTTCAACCCGGGTTAAAAAAAAAACTAATTGGATGATATTATTTATTTATATTCCCATAGGTCCTACAGACCGTCTGAACAACATACTAAAATTTCATTTTGATAAAGTCATTTTTACGGCAGTTATCGTGCTAACGGACAGACAGACAGAATGAACAAAGTCATAAACACTTTTCAACTTTGTTGTAAAGTGTTAAAAATGGTAGCAACAAGAATATAACATTTTAGTAAGTGGAGAATCCTCTCCTGGCAGTTATATAAACAGATATTCGGTGCGGCATAGACTCAATCAAGTTGCTTATGTCTCTCTGTGGAAGATTCTTCCACAAATGCTGCAACTGGTCAGCTAATTCAGTGGTATTCTGAGAAGGCTGAAATTGCCATCACAGCCTTTCGTAGACGTGTTTTACTGGGGATAGATCTCGGGATCTGGATGGTCATGGGAGGGTATTAAATCGTCAAAGACATTGTTGAGAATGTCGAGCAGTATGTGGTCGAGCGTTGTATCGAAAAGTTTGACTTCAATCTGTAATGAAAGTTATATGCTGTCTGCTGAATTTAGTATCATATCCTATTAATTCCGTCTATAATTTCTTCTAGATTGTTCCCTCAAAAAGTGATGTCGGAGCTAATGGATTTCCTCGAGTATTGCAGAGTATCCAATGATGTTCCAACAGCTGCAGAAAGAGAGGGAAAATGATTTGCGTGACTAACAGACGATCATTTGTAGGAAGAAAGGCAAATTTGGATACTGTGCTATATTTCAAACTACAATCTAATATGATGAATAAAATTGTCCTATTATTAAATATTGTATAAAACAAATATGGGTAATTACGCGAGTTAAAGCCTTCTAGGAATTTAAACTTGGGGGGGGGGGTGTCTTCTAAAGCCTGTCACAAACATTATGCCAACCAAACCAACTGAAATAACATTAATCAGTTTAATAAACTAACATACCAGTTGAATAAATGATAGCAAAAATAACATTTTTATTTTTCCTTAAAAATGCCAATTATCCTAGGTTTAAACATACATTAGAAAAAATAAAACTGATTAAATTAAAGAACGTCATTTTACTCAAATGCTAATACAATTAACTCTTATGTAACGTAATTATATGATATATGCATTATGCACTGATTACAACCCAAACTATTCTACGGATGTTAGAATCAAAAATTCTATCGCATTGGAAAAACCATTTAATATGCTCCTAAAAACAAAAATTGGAAAAACATAGATATGAAACTTAGGACGTGTGTGTGTATATGTTTATTTTAAGGATTTAAAAATAAACCAAGAAATTTTGAAAATATTATATAATTATGTGTTTTCTGTAATTGTCATCCGAATTATCGATTTCTTCAACATTTGAAAGATATGCGTATATCTTTGTGGGTTTATTTTTTGATACTTTACTCTAAGTTTCAGATCGGTACTTTTCCAATTTGGGTTTTTAAGAGAACGTAAACCGGATTTTCGCAATTGCATTTGGTTTTAATATCTTTCTTTTCTTTACTAGGTATATATATATTATTTTTATTTATTGAAGGTGAAGAGGTACTTGTGGTGAACGGTATATTTAAAAGTATACGTAATGGAAAATTTGGAACGGTATATTTTGGGAAATCATTGGATCTATGATAATAAAATAAATAAACAACAACAACAAAAAAGAAATAAAAACTTTTTGAGATCTAACGTTTCTAGAAAAGAATTATTTGTGAAAATAGGATAAGAAATTCGTGAAGGCATGGATATCTATAGTTTCCCTCTTGTACGGTTAATGCATTCCGAGAACAAAAACATAAAACGATGGAGGTTAAGGTAAGGAGTTAAAGCTCCATACTGAGAAAATGATGCCAATATCATTTGAGGCAATAATTCAGGTGACGCTGCGCAAGATAAGCGCTTTTCTGCATTGCATGTATTTATATGGTAAAAGATATTTATTTAAATTGTCAATTTTGTAGAATTAAATTTTGTAGTCAATTTTGTAGAATTAATCTAAATTAGTAGCGCAATGCAAATTAGAACGGAAATAATAAGGAATATTCCTACGTATTCAAAATTATTTTACCTTTCAATTTATTATTTATCTCCCTATATTCGGAACTCTGTCTTATAAATGTGAAAAAATACTGATTAATTATACTGATAATTACATAATCTTAATGTAAAAATAATTATATAAAAATAATAATATAAAAATAATAAGTACATATACTGAATACTATGCCTCCCTATTGTCTCAAATGGAAGTAAAGGGCACTTTACTAACCCTAGTGATACCTGGATATAATTCTCAAAGGGTTATGGCATATTTAAGCGTTTCATACATTAGAGTTTTATATCTTTCTCTCTAACTCCATGCATAAAACTCAAATCGACAGTTTTCTGCGCTAAGAAAAGCCCTTATATCTGTTTGATGTCTGCCATGCTATAAATTTAGCAACAATTTGCCAATCTTGGAGCTAAATTCGGCGTAATATTGCAATCTTGGCGACTGTTTGGAAATGCTGCTGATTGGACCATTTAATGTCTTGGTAAATTAAATTGAATTTATTTGATAATCGTTGTTTTTTTGCGGAAATTATTAATTTAATATTTTGTATTCAAAATGTAGACTCGTGCGTTTTGCTCGGGGGAGGAGGGGGATGTATAGAATTTGCGTTTTGTTAAGGAGGGAGTGGATAAGATAGACTCCAGAACAGCTTCTATCAATATAGATGGTCCCTTTATAGTTTTAACCTGCGGGTGATTTATATAAGAGGAAAATAGGGTGTAATTTGAGCAATTCAAATAGTGTAATGTAATTAAAAGTAAAATATGTTAATATTATCATCACACGTGATAAAGGTGAAACTCGTGTAATTCCGTTGTCAATATCTGTGAATAAAATGTATTCTTTATTAAAACTTAAAACAGCATAGAATAAAATGTAGGGATATGAACTGATTTCGAAGGCAGAAAAAGTTGCTTCGTTCAGGAAAAGAAAGACAGAGCAGTTATCAGCAGAAAAGATGAAGCATGTCTTGAACAAAATTTTATTATTTCGTTTTACATCAATAGTATTTTACCGATCATGTTAAAATTGTTGAAATTCATAAGGAAACGCGTAACAAAATGGAACATTAAAAATACCGAATGAAAATTTTGTTTCAGCAAGTTTTAATCACGTGATTATCAATTTAGTTTTCTTTTGCCCCCCAAATATTTGAATATCGGAGTTGTGTTCAGATACGATTTAGAGAAACTGTAATTTGCCTTTATAAAATTAAAGAAAAAAAAATCAATTAAAACTTGATTTATATTTACCATTTTAAAACTAAATTATAAACTACGATTTTAATGTTAATTTTGATTGGATTACTTGAAAGTTTTTGCACATTTCTATTTTCTTACAATAAAAGCTTTGATTTTTTTTCCCAATTTTACACAGAATTTACACAGAAGTATTAAATTATAACACTGCTGTGTTATTGAAAGAGTAAAATTCCTGAAATGATATGAAACTTTTCACACTCGATTAAAAATAAAAATGTGATGTTTTTCTTTTGTTCAATAAAAACATGTTTATTTCTGAGAAACTTTCATTACGTCATTATTTTAGAGTACTTCTTTTTAAAAGCACGTGATGTGAAGTGTAAATATCCTCTTTCCTAAAATCATTAAGTAGTCTTTGAAATGAATTGTGGACAAAACTATTACGTTTGGCATTTTTTTAACTAGATATCCCATTGTTGTTTATAAGGAAATTTTCAAAGACCAAGGTTCTTTAATGAGTTTAATGTCAAAAGGGACAGACTAAATTAATAAGTAAATAGCGGAAGTCTGGCTTTTCGAACATTTATTTATTGACGTAGTTATATAATTTTTACTTTTCTAACTCTGCATGGTGTAAAGGGAAATTATTGGAATTAGTTCAACAATTGTGATTCGAGTTTTCGTTGGAAGTTTACGGTTTGGCTACTCTAGACCATGAATCAGCCATTTCTTTAAGCTTGATGTGTGTGTGCGCGCGCTTGTGTGTGTGTATTCATTTTAGCTCAAAAAATATCCTATGAAGTATCACGAAATTTGATTGTTCTAAATTAAACCAAAATTGATTAGATTTTGGTATAATTTGAAAATATAGAACTGATCTTTTCCTTTCGAAATAGCCCACAGCAATTGACAAAAATAGAAATACAACAATACATATGTTTAAATATATTTATTTAAATACTTGTTTTATACGTTATGTCAAAGCACGAATCAAATCAATACAATTACACTGGGATAAATCGTTCCCTTGATATTTCATCATTCTTGAAACATTTCTTTAAATTTTGGTGATATAGCGCCATTTTAAAAGGTGATAGGTCGCCAAATGAGAAACAAGATAACTTTTAAAACGGCAAAGTCGATATCATTTCAAATAAGTATCTATTTCATAGGTTAATTTGGGCCTTAAAACTTAAATTAATGTATATAAGGAAATGCAGAAAAAAAATGAATTATAGTTTGTAGGGAGAGTCATGTGTTGACCCCTTTTTCCAGGATGGTACGCTAAAATTGACAAAAACTGGAATAAAAGAATAAATGTTCTTAAATCCATTAATTAAATTCTTGTTTCATACGTAAGGTTTGATGACTAGATGAATAAAACCATCCAATACGCTAGAATAAATCATTTTCCAGGCATTTCAGGTGCTGACATTTTGGAGACTTGGCGCCATTTTAGAGTGCTCCACGTAGCTTAATGAAATGGAAATGATTTTTAAAAATTCAAATTCCACGTAAATTTCAAATAAGTATGCATATTATGTGTTATTTTGCATGTAAGAACTCAAATTAATGTGTATAAATATAAAACGAATGTGAATATGTAGGGAATGGTGTGTATTGCCCACATCAGATATTTTCACGAATTTCTTTTTAAGTGTGTTCATACCTTATAAGTAAATATACCTATTGTAATCCGTGTGTATGTCCGTCTGTCTGCCAGTTCGTCGGCATATACCATATAAAAAAAACCACAGATTGTTTTTTACAAAATTTAAATATGTTATATCTAGAGATAATTTTGTGAAGTAAAAATAAAAGAAAATTAAAATGAGTAAAAATTTTAAAAGTTAGAAGCAGTTTTATATTTTTACATTGTAATTTCCTATGGGAGACAAGAATATCTTGAATTGATTCAAATAAATTTTAATAAACTCTCGTTGCCATTCAATATTTTGATGTGTAAAATACAGTAATTAAAAAAATAATTAATACAATAATTAATTATTAATACAGTAATACAATAACAACAATTAATTAAGAGAGTAAACAATAATTAATAATTAATACAGTAATACAATAACAACAATTAATTAATACAGCAAACAGTAATTAATATAATAATTAAATAACAGACCACGTGACATATGTGGTAAAACTGATTATTTACTATCATCGTTGAGGGACAAACATTTCGGTTACGAGGCTATGTCCATCAATGCTTATTGTTACGGAGTATCCTCTGAAATCATGGGTGTATTTTCAGGATACAAGAATGTCAAAATTTCTGGATAATTAACACTTTTATTTAAAAACAGTAGTAGAGTGTAAACAACAACAATCTACAGTTCGACTGCTTACAAGATCACTAAACAACTGTCAGATACAACAAAATAGCAACTAAATGTTCAGCTAATTCCCAAAGTAGCAGATACTATTCTTAGAAACCTGATGTATCTCACACTTCAATGTAGCTCGTATCACGTCAATTGCTCACTAACTGAACGATGACTCCTTTTATATGCTCTCTGTAGAAATTTCTAGAATGTGCTCGTATCTCCAAGAATATTCGATAATTTCAGAAAGTTTTAGCATATTCGAAAAATCGTCAAGATGGCAATAAATCATCAAATCTGACAACCTTTCTCCGAAAGTCAAAATATGGCAACCCTATTTTTACGTAGTAGGAATGGCTGCCTGTAAAGGTTCAAGCAAATTTTAATAACCCCCTGCTGCCATTCAATATTTTGATGCATAAAATATAGTTTGCAACTAATTAAAGTTATTTTTAAATAATTAAGTAACAGATCACGTGACATATGTTGAGACCCAGACCGTCCGACCTACCAGAAAGGTGTAAGGTAACTGTATGGACGGCCGGCACGTGACATATGTGTTAAAGCTGATTATTTACTATCATCGTTGAGGGATAAAATACTTGGTTACGAGGCTATACCCATCAATGCTTATTATTATTGAAGGGAATTGTATTAAAATCCTCGAACTTAGTATTGATATATTTTACGAATGCGCTTCCTTTGAGACCGTTTCCGTGCACATTTTAATTTGTTATAATTGGATGTATTGCTACTTTGTTATATATTTATTCTAATTCCAACAAATGTCAGTCCATTCTAACTTAGAAGGTAATAAATATCACGGAAGGAATCAATGTGAGTAAACATTTTTAAGGAAAAATAGCAAATTATTTTTATGCTGCTTTTTGGACGTCGTTGTGGTAATTCGTTTAGGAAAACACTCACATGCCGAAAGAGAATAAATTTTTTTAGTTAAAGATTTTGTGACCTGATTCAATTTGTATATAATTTAATTCTTATTATTTACCTAACAATACATCGTACATAGATGCAAAACATGCATGAATAGTACTATCAAAAGGAACAGCTAAAGTAACTTGCATATGAATATAATAATATATAACCCAAGCATGAAATGCAAATTTTCAAATAGTGAGCACATGCGTGCTTTTTATTGCGCGAAACATGCGAAAGTAAGTAAATACTGAAACATTTCCCGAAAAACGTTTGGCTCCGCTCCAAATATGCAAATTAGGTGTTCTGCAAAAAATGAAGCTTTCATTGCAACAATAACATTTTTTGAAAAAGCTTGAATAACCATCTGCTGTAGCATGGCCCAAAAAATACGTATGGATACGGCTAGGTGCTGTTGGGAAACTTAAGGGTGAGCGTCAGTAAATCTTCTGCCCTATCCGCGCTTTGTTAACTTTTTCTGCACACGTTTTTCGTCGAAATTCTGCTCAAACAGTTGCGAAATATTTTCTGAAAGATAAAATGCAATGCTTAGATTATATTAAAACTAAATTTAATACCCAATAAAACATAGAATATATTTTTTATTTTAATTCAAAATATTTTTTGGTGTTGCCATCTGTTGTCGTAATTTAATTCATACCGACTATTTTTTTATTTTTTAATGAACATTTTTAAATGTCTATTCCTTCTAATACGCTATTAAATACAACAACAGATCATATATAATAATGCCACAGTCACGGAAACGTAATTGAACTTCGACTTGAAGACAAAGCTGCAGGCCTCAGTGATGTACATTCAGTTCCCCTTATCGAATTTATAGAATGAGAAATTACTTTTCCGTGATTGCGGCATTATTATATATGATCTGTTGTTGTATTTAATACTGTATTAGAAGGAATAGATATTTAAAAATGTTCATTAAAAAATAAAAATAATCGGTATGGATTAAATTACGACAACAGATGGCAGCACCAAAAATATTTTAGATGAAAATAAAAAACATATTCTATGTTTTGAAGGGTATTAAATTTAGTTTTAATATAATCTAAGCATTGCATTTTATCTTTCAGAAAATATTTCGCAACTGTTTGGAGCAGAATTTCGGCGAAAAACGTGTGCCGCGAAAGTTAACAAAGCGCGGATAGGACAGAAGATTTACTGACATTCACCCCTAAGACCGGAAAATACATCATGGAGGGGTAAATTCTTTTCTGTGCACTATTCCATCATTTATCGACTGTGGGCACAATTCCAAACGAATGGAATAGTCACCAGAAGACTTGTTTTGGCATGCTCTAGATTCATAACATAGGCAGGTGATTTGTACCCAAACACAATGGACGAATGTTCTTACGGACGAATCGAGATTTGCCCTCCAATCAGACAGTGGACGTGTGTCGGTCTACAGAAAAAGAAAAACATGGAACTAAACGAGTAATATCGTTGAACTCTATGCTTTTGGTCATAGTATTGGGATGGTAGTCTGGATTTTCAGACCTTCTTTGACACCGACCCCCATGTTTATTCTTGAGGCATTGTGACTCCGCAAGAGTATCGCGACAAAGTCTTTGATAAATTTGTCAGACTTTATACAGATGCAATCGGTCTGGGATTATGCTTAAGGGACGATCATACAGAGTGAACCTAGTAGAGGACAACCTTCAGAACGAAAGTATTTACTTACTACTCAGACCGTTCAGCTCACTCTAAGGTTTAGAACAGTAGAAAGGGCGACCGGAAAGGATTTATTAATTTTCGAAACATCACAAATGGAGAAGATATAAGTAAACAGTTATTATAAGGAACCAGAGTAGAATAGTGAAAATTAACAAACAAAGCCGAATAAACAAATAAAGCAATGAAGCCGAAACAAAAATATTTAATGAAAATCGAAGTATAATAGATAGACCCAAAATAAGAAAAAAAAAACATAATGAAAACCAAAGTATAATAGGCACAATTTAAATAAGAACGAATAAGCCAAACAAAAGTAATTAAGGAAATTTAAACCACACAAGGATTTCCAAAAAATTAATGTTAACTAAAACATTAAAAATCTACATCACGACCTCTATTGTGCAACTTTATGTTACACAAACCGTAAATATATTATAACAGATCTTGCGTCACATAAACAATAAATATATTATAACAAATCTTATACAAAAAGTAAATATATTATAACAGATCTTACGTCACGCAAACCGTGAATATATTATAACAGAGTTTACGTTACACAAACCATATATATAGTATAACAGATCTTACGTCGCATAAAGCGTAAATATATTATAACAGATCTTACGCCACACAAACTGTAATAAATGTGCAAAGATTCAGCATTCTAAGTCACCGGAGATGGGGGAAGTATGGAAAGACAAAATCACTATGTTAGACAATTATTGTATAGAAATTGACATGTATTGACAAATGGTGGATTGAGCTGCTAGAAAATTTCCCAGGTTGCGGATAAAATTGAAGTGTACACGTACGTACAACTTTTTGTTGCGAGGCTTGTCAGTAAAGAATTCAAAGCTGTTTCTGAAATAAAATAGATTCAGATTGCTTTACCAATTCAGATTGCCTGATAGATTTTCAGATTGCTTTACCAGTTCACCACAAGCACAAATAGTTCACTACTAGCACAAACTATTTGCCACAACACATGACAGCCAAGCCTATCAAATAGCAAAGTGAAAAAACTTAAAAATAAAAGAAAATAAATGTCGGTATTATTATTGATAAATTTTATTAAAGCAGATTAATTATCTCCAGAACTTGAGCTGAAAATCAAAAGTGAGAAAAACTATAAATGTTTTGTTTACAAAACTGATAGCCTGCATTTATATATATATATATATATATAGTATATATTTTAGGATAATTATGTTTCTTAGGACAGGTATGAAATGTTTGGGAGAAATACTAATATTGACCAAATCGAACCTCTGTCATATAGAGAGTGACATCTGCTATTTATTCGCTTTTATAAATTTAATTGATTTATGTATTAATATGTGTACATTGTAACACATGTGTACATTGCAACCATTGTGTATATAACATATTTAAAGTATACAGTTTATTTTGCGTCATGCATAGCGATCATTCGTGATTGATTCAGTATTCACCAATGATAAAGTAGGGCGTCAATAGACTTTGTATCAATTTCGTTGTATAAACATGCAGGTATTTATTAAAGAACAAAAAACTCAAGAAGCAATATATGCTATTCTAAAAACATAGCCCCGATGAGCTAAAAACATAGCTCCGAGCTGTCTCCCCGACTGCTCGGAGAGATTTAAAAAAAATCGAATTGCTTTAAAAGATAATTTTTTAAAGCCGAATATAGTGCATTTCAAGCCATTTAGTCAAACATTTAGAGAGGGGTGGGGCAGTCTAGTGGTTAAAGCAGGGTAATTGCACTCGGACGACTCGAGTTCGATTCCCGGATCCGCCCAAAATGTCCCAGTGTGCACGCGGAGTACAGACACTTTAATATTGTAAGTCCTTCCAAGAGGTTTGTGGTAGGGGAGGAAGGGTACGGTCTCTATGAATGTTGACCCCACTGGGTTCCGGTCTAAATTGGGTGGTATAGTCCCGGGTTTCCAAACAGATCCCACTATGTTCTGGTCTACACATTGGTATTGGGTGGCACAGTCCCGGCAGTCCAAACAGATCCCACTGGGTTCTGGTCTAAATTGTGTGGCACAGACCCGTCCGTCCATACCAGATACGTTACACCTTCTGGTAGGTTGAATGGTCTGGTTGACTCAGAATCCAACTTCGAAGAAGATTGCTACCGAAGTACTTACCCTCAACGCTCATAAGCTCCACGAATGTGCGATCATTTCTCTAGATGAGAGCTGATGCATGAGCAGAGAAAAATGGGATTGGAACCCTTGCACGCGCGGGATCAGAAATCCCAATTTTTATGTGTTTGCTTAAAAAAGAACATGTAATAAGATAATGCGTCCATTCAAGAAATTACTTTTGTTAGAATGTGAAGATATACACAGGCCTTTTTGCCTCCGGCCGACTAATCGGTTGCTCATGTCCTTGCTGACGAGCCGGTCGGTCTGGGTCTTCAACAGGCCTTTTTGCCTAGTCCTCAGGACGAGTCGGACGGCCTGGGTCTTCAACAGGCCTTTTTGCCAAACTATAGAATTGTGCCAATCTTACTTTTTGGGATGCGGCAAAATAAGTATCAGATAAGCCAAAAAGTGCAAATTTTGATTAAAAGAAATAAATACGAAGGAATTGTTCTACGGATTCGATTCAAATATAGTTGGAAAGAACGTTCTTCGATCTTTCTGCTGCTGTCAAGTTGGAAACTCTGTGGTAATATTTTTGTCGCTAAGACACCGATCTGTCTGAAAGTCGCTCAAAATCCTAATAAAACATAAATTAATTAAAAAACTAATACAAAAAAAAATCTTATCCAGCGCATCGTCCCGGGTCTAGACGTATCTGTGTACCATATTTTATGGCCGCACGATGCTTAGATTTCCAGCTACAAACGGCGCACACTTACCTACAAACAGACAAACATTTTCTTTATACACACACACACACTACCCGACATAGAAAATGCAACATCATGAAAGAGGGAATAGAGTGTGATGATACAGGACACACAGACAGAGATGGCTTATATAAAAAACCGCATATATAAATAAGTAATAATTCCATAAGGATAATGTAATATAGTAATGGCATAGACAGCGTGATCAGTAGGCAGTAGGATCACCTCTTGCAGCGATACAACCTGGATGACCATATGCCTTCAACTAGGAAGCGAGATGAGAAATTTTAGGACTACCCCAAGTAGAATTTACGCCCAGGGAGTATCGGAGCAATATTGGTCTTCAATGAAATTAAAAGCAAAACCAGGGGGATTGGGTAGTCGCAGGCGAAAGGTGGGGGATTTCAAGGGAAACAACATCAGATCAAAGAATCAGGTATCAAGTTGAAAATTTATTTTTAACACATTTTAGCAAATATTTAGAATTTTTCAATCTTTAGATATTTTTTAATGTTAAATAGCTGAAAAAGTAAGACAGCTGAGTAAGTCAAGCGACCCCTCAAACAAGACATTTCTGACAGTGTCACTAAAAATATTCACGATATGCCACAAATACAATATCCGTGACTTTTAAACAATTAAGAGGTCAAACGCATTGAAATTCGTCACAAACAGAGCATAGAACTACCCTAAATCAGAAATGATCCTCTTCCCGAAGGACTGACCCACCCTACACCAGAAATGACGAAATGATCCCCCCCCCCCATGGGCGCTTACGAGGCGAAATAGCTTCATTAAGTAATACGGCTGGGTGGGTCAAGTGACTCGTCGAACTCAGTGCCCCAAACAATACATTTTTCTCCCGAAGAACAGAAGTCCCCAAAATACATAAATAACTCCCACTTATTCAACTAAGTAAAAAGAGCAAAATATGTATCGAAACTTTTTTGAATTTCTATTTTCTGTATCTAATGCTAAACTATTTCATCATGAATCAAAACTGAAAGAACTAGGTCAATAGAATTAATAAAATAAATCAAAATTACACACACACACACATAAATACAGTAATTTTTTTTTAAATGTTTATTTAAACACCCAAATTTATTATTTCAAAAAGAAGCGGGAGAGCGAGAACAAGCATTTATCAAGAGAAAAGCTAGGCCAAAGTAGCGAGACGTAGCCAATTCGAGTCAGTCATTCAGTCATTCACAGTATTCGTTTTTTCTTTGGCTTCTTTGGCGAAAAGCGCGGAGATCGACGCGGCTGATATTGGATTGCATTATTGCAATGTCTGTTTTTTTTTTAACTCAAATTTCTATTGCCGTTATATTAACATACCATTCGCTCTATCAGCCAGAGGCGATAAAGGAAAGCGACCCTCATTAAAATTCTCTTGTTCTTCTTTGTAATGCAGTATTTTATCCTATAGATTTAACATGCTATGAAAAGTAGACAGTTGACATTTTTGGAGAGTCAGAACTTTAGTGCTGCCATATAATGACAATTTCATTCCTTACTTCCAATGATTCGACTTTCGGTTGAAATAAAATTCAAATAACTTTCTTAAAAATTGTAATTAACCTATATAAATAAAATAATTTCTGGTGCTTGATCAAGGGGGCCGCGCGTTCCAGCGCCCTCTCTTAATAATCGCCCCTGGAACGTAGCCCTTCTTTTCGCCCTGTATAGCCATCGATCACTTCAATTGGGCTTTAAGGTGGCCACTGTTGAGCCAGCTTGCATATTTAAAAGCCTTACCTATGGCAGAGAATTTAAAAATGTTAGGATAACGCAATCGGTTACAAAGAGAAATAGTTAAAAAAGATAATTACAACGTGTTAGAGCATTGTCAGATGTGTAGAAATCTACAATAAAACTGTTATAAAAGGCATTTACGTACTTTGACAAGTATTGTACGGGTTATCGTGTTAGATGTCATGATGATAGGAGCTGCAATTACTTTTATTAGATCGTAAATGGCCATGATACTCTACATAACGTGCACACTCATGATAATTTCTTTACAGAGTTATTGGGGGGTGCATAATGAATTTCTTAGTAAATTTAAAATATCTACAGCTTCTTTTCTACATATTTAAAGATCCAGCAAAATAAAATGTTGGAGAAGAAAAATTAAGAATATCGATTTTCTCCCATCATACCTTCCAATAGGCCAGAGCTGCGGATTTCTGAAAAATATTTCAATTTTTCAATGCATGACTGAGAATTGTCAGGCGACTTTTGCCATTTGTGACATATTTAGATTTCAGAAAAAGGGGCGTTTTTCGGATCTCTAAACACGCGTGGAAATAAATATTTATAAATAACAAATAAGGCAGTAATGACATTTATGCGAAAGCAACAGATGCGCTTTTCAGTGAGATGGTGTCACAACCTCCCTTTTTGAGAATTTCATCAGGTTGGAAAAACAGCTACAACGAATTCTTTTGTGAAAATAGTTAATGCCTTTTTTCACAGAAATATAACAAAAAAAATGTCAAGCGCTAGGAGATGGAAGAAGTCTTAATATACGGAGTATGAATAATCTGTTTCATTATGTATCAATATTTGCAAACCGATCCTTTAAGAAAATAACTTTATATTTTTCTGTAAAAATAGCATATTGTTACAGCGTATCCTCTAGAATTGTGGGTATACGCTCAGGATACATGAATGAGTCCAAATTTCTGGATAACTAACACGTTTATTTACAAGCACAGTGTAATCAGTATTTTTCCCGGCCATGCAGCTAGCTATTATAAACTCGCTATGTGAGTCGCATGGTCTGAGGTCTTTAGCGTAATCAGTATATTGGGTGCCTCCCGAGTGCAGGAGGTATCCTTTTCCGGCCGTGCAGTTAGCTACTCCAAACCCACTATGTGAGTCGCACGGTCTAGGGTCTGCAGCGTAATCAGTACATTGAGTGCCTCCTGAGTGCAGGAGGTATCCTTTCTCGGCCGTGCAGCTAGCTATTCTGAACCCACTATGTGAGTCGTACGGCCTGAGGTCTTTAGCGTAATCAGTATATTGGGTGCCTCCCGAGTGCAGGAGGTATCCTTTTCCGGCCGTGCAGTTAGCTACTCCAAACCCACTATGTGAGTCGCACGGTCTAGGGTCTTCAGCGTAATCAGTACATTGTGTGCCTCCTGAGTGCAGGAAGTACCCTTTCTCGGCCGTGCAGCTAGCTATTCTAAACCCACTATGTGAGTCGTACGATCTGGGGTCTTCAGCGTAATCAGTATATTGGGAGCCTCCCGAGTGCAGGAGGTATCCTTTTCCGGCCGTGCAGTTAGCTACTCCAAACCCACTATGTGAGTCGCACGGTCTAGGGTCTTCAGCGTAATCAGTACATTGAGTGCCTCCTGAGTGCAGGAGGTATCCTTTCTCGGCCGTGCAGCTAGCTATTCTAAACCCACTATATGAGTCGTACGGTCTGGGGTCTTCAGCGTAATCAGTATATTGGGTGCCTCCCGAGTGCAGGAGGTATCCTTTTCCGGTCGTGCAGCTAGCTACTCTAAATCCACTATGTGAGTCGCACGGTCTGGGGTCTTCAGTTTAATCAGTACATTGGGTGCCTCCTGAGTGCAGGAGGTATCCTTTCTCGGCCGTACAGCTAGCTACTTTAAACCCACTATGTGAGTCGCACGGTCTGGGGGTCTTCAGCGTAATCAGTATAATTTCCTTCAAATAAATTTTCGGAACATCGTTTGCATAATGTTATTTCTTTGGAAGGTTCGTTTTTCATTAATATGTCGGCAGCTCTTAGTTCTCGAAGCTCGAAAGATAGATTAAATTCTAAGTGGTTTTATTTAAAGAGGGATCCACCAAATTTCATGAAATTATGTCCAACTGTTCTCCCGTGATGATAAGACAGACAGATAAATTTTCAATTTATATAGATACCAGCAGTATATCCGTTCTTCTTACGGAATATGTAGTCACGTCCAAAAGTTAAGCATAGTTGCTGTTTATGTGAAAATTTCAGGAAATCTACATCGGAATGGAGGGAAACGCGGTATGCGGGTGTAATAGGGCCATAAAAGAAGAAAACAATGCAAAACAAGGATGATAACGACTTTTATTATCCAAAGAAAAGGATTGAAAGAAAAAGCGTCACAATACGAGTGTTAACCTCAGTGAATCAGAATGATTAAAACAATGTGATGCTGCAGTTTAATACGGTGTGTGGGAACCTCGGGTAGCCACGCATGCTGCACAACGATTTCCTGTACTTTCGATGAGAGTTTGGATGAGTTGTGAACTCAAAGAGTTCCAAGTCTCACGGAGAGCAGTTTTCAATCCCGGGACGGAACTTAGTGGGTAGCGGAGGGTTGCAAGATGTCTGAGCATATCCCACACATGCTCTATTGGATTCAGATCATAAGAGTTTGCAGACCACTGGATGTGCTGGATATCTTCAGTTTGTAGGAAGTCGTCGACCAAGGCCGCAAGGTCAGGAGGCGCGTTATCATCCATGAATATGAAATCAGGACCAACAGCTTCTCGAAATAATCGAACGGTGGACTCAAGGACTTCGTCTCTGTATCTTCGATCGGTAACCGACTCCGTGTCAAAGATGTGGAGGTCAGTGCGGCCGTCCATCATGATGCCTGCCCAGACCATGACTTCCTCAAACTGAAAACGATGACTTTGCGTGATGTTTCCCGGGTGAAAACACATTCCACGTTCTCTTCAAATCGTGGTTCGACGAGAATCAGTTTGCAAGCTAAACCTGGTGTCGTCACTGAACATGAAATTGCCCCACTGTTGTCCACTGCACTGCCGATGTTTCAAACTCCACTGTAAACGCGCGCGTTTCTGTGCAGACGTCCCGGAAATGCAAACTGCTGGTCGTCTGGCATAGAGACCAACGTGTCTGAGTCTTCTGTAAACAGTTTGTATCGAAACAGTGACTCCTGTGGCGGCTGTCAGGGCTGAACCCAGTTGTCTGGCAGAACGGTTCATCTGACGTCGCGCAGTTATCACCAAATATCGGTCTTGCCAAGCGGTTGTTACCCTTAGCCGACCTGGCACTGGTCGTTGGGTAACAACTCCAGTGGTTTGGAACCTCTGTCACAGTCTGGAGATCACACACTGAGACACATTCAGAATTCGAGACGCTTCAGTTTGGGATCGACCGGATTCCACAACACAATATATGAGTTGGATAAACACAATATATGAGTTTGGAAAATATTTGCCAAAATAAAATAGATGACGCAAGAAATTGAAAATATCAAAATTTTTTGTAATATTTAAATCCAATGGCCATAGTTGATTTAAACCAGTCAAAAGTTCAATTCCGATGGAAATTATTTTAATATACATTTTTCTGTTTTTTAAATCGGAAAAAAAATATATTTAATTCTTTCATGAATATCTCGACATCCCCTAGTGCTACCTATAACATTTCATGAAATTCTGTGCAGCCGTTTTTCCATGATGATGAGACAAACAGACAAACACACCCACAGGTAGATGCTGAATTTTATTTAGATAGAAGTATAATTATACACACACACATAATATTTTGAATATTATTTTCGCTAAAATATGTAACCTTTCTTAGCCAGTTTGTAATAACGATTTGAGCCCCCTTTTAATGATGTTTGTGGCATACTCGTTTATTCATTTCTCCTGTGAATCACTTTTATAATATGATTTTTTATCTATGATTCTTGTTCATCCTGTTTACCTTTTATTAATTATGGTTGTTCTGTTTCCAACTCTAACTCCCTGGATGGGTTTCAGTGGAGGTTCCTTCTACTATTTGTTCCCCCTCTCATTTCAAGGTTTATTTTCTTCTCCTTCTCTCGGATGCATCTCAACTTTTCATTTAGTTACAACTGCTCGCCTTCACTGTACGCGTACACAGTGTTCCCGCATGGTAATACTTGATTTCATGGTAATACTTGATTTCTTAATAATGTTTCAATTTTTCCTCTATTAATGCTTGTAGTCTAAGTTTATGACATTTATAGTAACTTACTATTGCCATATCTGAAACAAGCATTTGTTTGGGTTAATTAGGGTTAGATGTTAAGACGTAATCTAGTCTAATTAACTTCCAATTTGAGCTAGTGCTGTTCATTTCTTTTTTTGGTATGGTAGCCGTGGTCTAACTGCTGTGGTGAATTTATTGATTTAATTTTCGTAAATACTTGTAATTGGTTATTATTCTCTCTCTCTGTCTATATATATATATATATATATGTATATATATATATATATATATTGAAGTAGGGTATAATAATTTTCATGTTCTAAATATTAGCTTCCTTATCTATATTTTTATTATATATATATATATATATATATATATATATATATATATATATATATATATATACATATATATATATATATAGTTGAACTAGTTCTGTCAGACAAAGACTAACTTTTAGCTTTACACAATTTCAGGAAACAGATAGTGTAGTCATCAGTAAATAAAATAGCACAAGCTGAAAAATATGCTATATTTCACTAAACAAAAAATTATATATACACAAAACCTAAAAATCCATCAACATATTTATTTTTCAATTTTATAGTCACAAAGAGCGTAAGAGGGAGTTATTTGAGCAAAAGAGTAAAAAAAAAAACCCTGAGGAAAGGGGGTTACAAACGGAATTTTTATGAATTACGAAATAGAAGCTTCAAAGAGGATTTACAAGCTTCCTAGGAAAGTTCCACTAGTGTACACTCTAAATTTATCTATAGCACAGTGACTATGCCCCCTTTAATAAAAGGGTTGCAGTGGCCGTAGCAGAGAATTTAAAAGGTTAGGATAAGGAACTCGCAACAAAGCGAGATTGACGAAATAAATTAATTATAAAATTGTTGAGCATTTTGTAATGAGTAGGAATTGACACTAAAACTGTGACAGAAGACATTTATTTGACACGATAGGCCTATTAGAGAATGGATATCGCATTTAGGAATGATACAAAAAACAACATTTACATGCACAGGAATCCAATGTATTATATAGCCTGTTCAAAATGTCATCCGCCAAAGATAATACATATTTAAATTCCAGAAGACCGCGTACTTTGATAAGCAGTACAGGTGGCACCTTGTTACAGTCTCTGATGATACAACATTTTGACATGTGTTTATTGACTTCTCTATATACGTTTCGTTCGTTTATGGTAGAGATTCTTACGAATTAGACAATGCTGTATAACTTTGTAAATGGCTTTTTTGTCTAATTTTCTATGTTACCGAGTTCCTTGTCCTAACGTGTCAAATTCTCCTTCTCTCTGCCGCTACAATCCCTTTTATTCGATCGCGCCCTTTTTTGGGTCACTTTACTATAAATTGATCTAACTTATACTCTTATCATGGACCTTTCTTTACAAATATGTTAATATACATGGGCAAATTATATTATTTATAAAATTATTAAAATACTTTTGGGACTAATATAGATTCCTTATTATCGTTCAATATCAAATGAATATGAATAAATTAATCACTTCGTAATAATTATTTTATTTTTTGGATTGTTTTCCCATTTAAAATATTTACAAATTAAATTACAATTTATTTGTGGAATTATTTTTCATTTTTATAAATAATAAGAAAGTCGTATAATTTAAATATTTTTCTTGGATCCAACAATTTTCGCTCAATTTTCCGTGTTTCAGCCCTTTCCAATTCCGAATGGAAAATATAAATAGAACCCAGAATTTGCTGGAGAGAGGGGGGCTTCATCCGAGTTTATGGGACTGCAGGGGGGATTTATGGGTTGCAAAGACGGGATAAAACCCGGTTAATTCCCGTGAATAAACCGGGTTTTGGGAAACGGAATTAAAAAAAAAAAACTGTAAAACTGAATTTTGTAAGTTTCCAAGAAGTGGGAATTTTCAGTCATCACATTTTGCATTGTAAAATAAATGTATATGACCTAAAACTAATATTTATATTTTCCATTCGGAATTGGAAAAAGCTGAAGCGCGGAAAATTGAGAGAGAATTGTTGGATCCAAGGAAACTATGCGAATTAAATTATGCGATTTTCTTATTATTTATAAAAATGGAAATTAATTCCACAAATAAATTGTAATTTAATTTGCAAATATTTTAAATGCGGAAACAATCCAAACAATGAAATAATTATTACGAAGTGATTAATTTATTCATATTCATTTAATATTTAATGATAATAAGAAATCTATATTAGTCCCAATAATATTTTAATAATTTTATGAATAATATAATTTGCCCATTAAAAATACGATTTTTTGTAATTTTAAATTCTCGAAAAGTATATTTCATTAAACTTCACCTTTAAACTCGTACAAAGCTTTACTAAATTTATTTAAATGGTGATTCATTATTAAGGTTAAAACTGCGGAATGGGCTGGATTAACCAGAGTATATAAGAAAAGCGTAAATTAGTTTCTTCCCATCAAAGTTTCCAATGCTTCCAATGCTCCTTGTTAGGATAATTATCGACAGTGGTCTGCTTTAAAATAAAATTAATTTCATTTTATAAACAAATATTTTATTTTGAATGTACAAGTTTCTAGAGTTATATATATATTCCTTCGTGCTATGTATTGTGACCTTCTATAACTATGGGCGGCTATCTATAAAGAGAAATCATCATGAAATGACACGGCTGATGTCTTGCTTCCTGCAATTCAGTGGCGTCCCGAGGTTCTTTCAGTCCCCACCCAAGGGTTAGGCCTCTTTTTGACCTCTCTGGCGTCGGGAATTTGCTGACGGGGGGGGGGGGGGGGGGGGGCTAACTTTCCAAAAAACGGGGAAAGGTTCATCCCGATTCCATAAATCGTAACTCTTCAAATGCCTCTCTTTAATCAGAATTTATCAAAACAGTAAAGATTCAATAAACCAAACCCCATTAATCGGAATTTTGTGTATTCCGAACTATGACTATATTATTTGATCAAGATTGGTATCACGTCTGTATTCAATAGATAAAATCATGGACAAAGCTTTTTAAAAATCGAAAGGTCTTTTATTTAACACATCCCAAAAGACGTACAGAACATTATTAAAACTGCCGTTTTCCGTAAATCCACTTTTACTAACTCCCCGCTAATTCTTTCCATCCTGTATCCTCTAAAAAAAGCTTCTTTTAACGCGTATTTTAATCGCGCATTTAATGTTTGCTCTTCTATCCCCGTTTTTACTGATGAAATTAATTTTATTTTTAAACTTGGCCATGAGGCTGCTTATTCTTTTGAATTTATTTCTAAGATCTTCGCCCACGTTCGCCTTAAATTTACTCAATTTGATACTAAACTTGTTGCTATTAAAGATCGTTTAGTCCATAAATCTAGTGTTCCTTATCATCCTAAGATTTTCCGTCCTTTTATTAATTTCTGTCATGAATTTGGTTTCAAACCCGCTCACTCTAATATTACCACTTTATTTAATCGTATTCGATCCGATAAACTTGGGAATTTTGATGAGTTTAAAAGCTTTGCTGGGGTGTATGTCGTTCCCCTGTTATCCCCTGCTGGTGATTATAAATGTTACATTGGTAGTACAAAACGTACTGTTGGCATCCGTTTAGCAGAACATGCTCGCGATGTCAAATCTGGTAAATTTTCTACGGCTCTTGCTCAATATGTGGTTAATGATAAATTTCATCCCGTTTTTGAAAAAAACTTTCCTTTTGGTTCGTTGTAACAATCCACGTAGTATTATCTATGAATCCCTGTTTATTTATATTTACCGTGAATCCATTTGCAATTTTGATCCTGTTCAAATTTTAAGTCATGCTTGGCGACTCATTCTCGACTCTATGCAATTCAAACCTCTTAAAAGTTATCTGTGACGTCATTCTCAGGAGTATCATGCGTGACGTTTTTCTAAAATTTGTATTAGTTTTTTTCTTGTAATATTTTAAAATTCGTAAGCGTTTAAGCTTATTTTGTAATTTCCGTGTATATTTCTTGTGTGAGTGTGAAGACCCAGACCGTCCGACTCATCCAGAGGACTTGAGTATCTAATTGGACGGCCGGGAAGAGATCCGGCGACAACACCAGAATAAACACATCTAAACAAAACAGCAAACAAATAAAGCAGTAATCAAAAACAAAACACAACACCAACACAACACAGCAAACCAAAATAAAAGGGAAGGCGGCACCACCGGGGAGGAGCAAGCAAAAACCAAGGGGATCAACAACCAGAGAAAAAGTTAAAAGCAGCAATGGCTCTCAGGCTATTCAAGTGATTTTGTTGGATATTTATCTCGCTATGAGAACACAGTTTTTAATTTTGTTAATTGAAGTTTTATTCGAGCAGACACTCGAGAACCAGGCCGCGGAATTAGCGGGGGAAGGTTTAGAAAGATGAAAAGGTTTAGAGTGGGGGCAAGCAAAGACGTAGTGGTCTGCATCTCCAAAGGAACCGCAGGAACAGCAAGAGGTTGATTTAAATTTAAAAAAGTAAAGGTAATCCAAAAATGGGCCGTGGCCCGTGATAAAATAAATAAGATATTTGTTCATTAAAAGGAAATTAAAGTTTACGTGGGGAAGAAAGTTTAAAATTCTGGCTGGGTCATGGGTGCGAGGGGAAATGTAGTTGTTTAGATAAGATTGCCAGGCGTTTAAGATATCTAGTTTGCAATGCTTTTTTAACAGAGAGTAGGGAAAAGGTAAAGGAGATGGGGTACCTGAAGAGGTAGCAAGTTTTGCATTTTCATCGGCGGCCTCGTTGCCCGAGATGTCAGAATGGGCTTTAACCCAACAGAGGTTTATTAAATGTTTGTTTAAATTTGCATCTGGTTTAATTTTGGAAAGATAGTCAGATTTGTTTCTAATGGAGTTAAGGGCCGAAATGGAGGATTGACTATCTGAAAAAATATTTATTTTTAAATTATTTGTAGAAGCCCAGTTGATAGCAAGTGTATATTTCTTGTATTATTTTTAGTAAGTTCATTTACCATTTTATATTTTATGCAAATTTGCTTTAAACTGGTCTCTCTATATATAAATATTCCATGTTTTTACTATTCATGTAGCCACTGATGAAGGGCTTTATATACGTCCGAAAGCGCTCTGGCAGTTTTTAATAATGTTCTGTACGTCTTTTAGGATGTGTTAAATAAAAGATCTTTCGTTTTTTAAAACGCTTTGTCCTTGATTTTATTTATGACTATATTTGATTTATTATTAATGTTATTCAAGGGGGGGGGTGTTGAATTATTTTCGCCTATATCAGTATACTTCGTATGCAATAATATATATATATATATATATATATATATATATATATATATATATATATATATATATATATATATATATATATATATATATATATATATATATATATATATATATATATATATATATATATATATATATATATATATATATATATATATAAATAAGACATTACAGAAGAAGCCTTCTTCTGGGTATAAATGGTACTTCATTTTTGGCAGAACTATTAAACATTTTTATTTTCTTTTGCATACTTATTTTGCAGATTTGTACAAATTTTCGGAAACATTTAGAAGTGACATCTCTACAACCTAGACTGAGACCCGTTAATCTCTACGGGGTCCCTACACTCACAGAATACAGAAATGCGAAGAGGCTACTGATTCTGCCTTAGGAGCTTCTGGATAAAAAATAATATTTTGATCCTTTCCAATTTTGAGGTCTTCTCGAAACATGAGGCCCCAAGCGGTGGCTTGGTTCTCGGGACGCCCCTGTTGCAGTTCATCGGAGAGGTTGATACTGGCGGAGATATTGGCGGAAATTGTGACTTTTCAACTTCATCAGCCATGATTTTTGATGGTTAAGGCTGACCGGCCTCCAGTTGCACAGCTTTACTCTAAAATTTATGGTGGTAGGTATTTGTCATTGTATTACCCCCAGATAACTCGTCCAATAAACGATTAAAAATATTACAAAGAAAAGGGGGAATAGCAGTCGGGACACTTTGTCCAAGAATTCGGCATCTTCTTCGAATTCTGTCATCGGACTTTCTTTTGCTGGTTTGACTTCTTTTGGCTGGAGTTCTTGATTTTCGCTGTTCCCGGGGGGAGGACTGTGATCCGAACGCTGAGCCCAAAGCCTGGAAACGGTTAATGCCGCTACTTTGCGTTTCCGTGTCTAAAATAAAGAATGATATATCAATAAATCGAAGAAAACACAATAATATAAAAATTTAAGCATGTGCTGGTCATGCGTTAACGATGTATGTAAAACATCTATGTGGAATTAAATTTTTTATACTTGTTCTCGATACAAAACTTAAAATTTCCTGTCGCCTTAGTTCTTACTTTAATCAACTCCAATTCCCCTACAAAATTGCTCATAGGGTGCATATAAAAAGACCATGACTATGTTATAAGAGTCATAATATAGAACAAAATCTAATGTGAGCAGCACAAGACTTTCCTTTATTGTAATCACACACCATGGATTAAGCGTTTCAAACGACTGTCGGGCAAAAGATGGGGAAAATATGTATTAGGAAATTTGTTTAAAATTATTCTGTACTTTTTTACCACTTATTTAAAAAATAATTGCCACACCTTTTTAATGGTTATCAAACTGAAAACTAAAGAGTCATACACAACACCGCACTGTTAAGGTAACGGGTGATCAAGAGTTTTTAACATCAGTCGACAGATCACTATAACGGAAAAGCTTATTCCGATCCAAAACGAGTGCAAGCTGCATGCGTTAGCAGGAAGGTCCCGTAAATCGCTGCAGACGACCGGGTGACTGCAAATTTCGAATTGTACTTGAAATATATTTCAGTATTTTTTCGATTATTCAAAAACTACAATAGCAAAATCGTGCTTTTTAGATTGAAACGCTCTGAATGAGGTTTCAATATTGTCAACCTAGCTGTATGACATGTAGCACTAGCTCTATGTTTTGTCTAATGACTCATAACAATAAGATGACAAAAACCGGAAATTTTATTTGTTTCATAATTTTTTTTTGATTGCTTCGATTGGAATATTTTTTCACTCTACTAAATTACATGAGTACAGGATGTGCTATATGCCAAAAACCAAATCAATATAAGTAAAATAAAAAAAAAAGATACGCCATTCTAAATTTTGCCAATTAAGGTGGAAAACATGATTTTGACCAACTATACAGACACAGCTATCGTTGCCTATGATATGATATTGGCCTGCTCAATATTTTGGAGAAAGTTTGCCAAAACCTACTCTTCTGAGAAAGTTTGTGATAACCACTGTTCTGAACCATTATTTAGTACATCACCTTTATGTTGAATAGATGGTAGACTGTCGCATATTCCAGCAGAGACATGAACACTAACATCATGCATGTGAACAGCCAGACATCCAAAGCCGTCAGGTAGTTGATGGGTGGTAAGTTACTTCTTGCCTGCGATGCTTGTGTGGACAGGGTCAGCAGGGACGTGAGGCCCAGAGCAACCCTCGCAGGGACGGACCGGACATTTAGCCAAAACGTCAGGAAAGAGAGGATTACAACCAGACCACTTGGTATGTACACATTCACGATATGGCTGCTGATGTACCGCACAAAGGAGAAGTTGGCATAAAGTGAGGTAAAAGATCCTGCAATTAGAAATTGGGGGAATAAAATGTAGAATGAAAAAGCATGAAAGATTAAGTGAAAATTCGTTAATCTATAATAAGAATTGCAAAAAACCCGGAAATTTTGAGAGCATTGGAAACTTTGATAGAAGAAAACTAATTTACGTTTTCTTATTTGCTCTGGTTAATCCGGGACATTACGTAGTTTAAACTTTACGTTTTGCCAATTGAAATTAAAGTTTAAAAAAATTCTAAATTACAAGTATTCCGTCAAAAGTGTGCAAATAATATTATTTATAAAATTATTAAAATATTAAATAATTATTAAAATATATTAAAATATTAAATAATATTTATATATTAATATTTTAATATTAATTTAATATATTTAATATATTAATATTTTAATATTAATATATTAAAATATTAAATATTATTAAAATATTATTGGGACTATTAGATTTCTTATCGTTCCATATTAAATGAATATGAATGCATTAATCACTTTGTAATAAGTATTTTAACATTAGGAGTGTATTTACTTTGAAAATATTTACAAATTAAAATAAAATTTATTTGTTGAATTAATTTTCATTTTCACTTATATATAATAAAAAAGTCGCATAATTAAAATAATTTTCTTGAATCTAGCAAATCTCTCTCAATTTTTCAACCTTCAGCTATTCCGAATACAAAAAATATATATTAATTTTGGGTCCTACATGTTTTTTTTACAATGTAAAATGCAATGACTGAAAATTCCCATTTCTGGGAAACTTTAATCCTCCCCCCCCCCCCCCCAGTTTATTCCCGGGAATAAATCGCCCTCCCCCGTCTTTATAACTCTATCTACTCTTATAACAATAAAATAATATATCGGCTTGTCTATTGGTTGGAAAATCTAAGCGACCCGCAGCTACGAAATCCGGAACAATGATAGTTTAGATCAGATTTCGAGATATCGTGGAACGATATTTCTTTAATTCGAATTAGTTTTTCAGTTCGTTGAAACGCAATTTTAAGCGATTTGCATACAAATCTGTCCTTTGGTGATCGAAAATATTATCACAGAGTTTTCATTATAACAACATCAGAAAGTTCGAAAACTGCGGTTTCCTATGAACTTTGAATAAAATCCGTGAAAAATAAAAGTATTTTTGAAAATACCCCACAAAAGACGTTTCTTAGACAAATTTACTTTTGAATTCGTTCATCCGAAGAATTGAATATTTGCACGATTCTAAATTTTTGAGTGAATATCGAGTGATATCTTTTTATGAATATTTATGTGGGTCTATAAAAATTGACTTTTGCTACATCATCTCGTAAATGGAACTCCCTTCTCGGGCACGAAGGGAATTTGAAGGGACAGCGTCTACACAAACAGCATGCTACCGAGCACTATTTGTTTTAATTGTGCATTATTAGAAGTAAGTGCATAAAATGTTTCGAATAATGCACAATTTAAGTGGGAATTGTCTGGTATTGAGCTGTTTGGGCAGACACTATCTCCTCAAATTCTCTTCACGCTGCGCCACTGCACTTCTTTTATTTAGACGGTAATTATGCTCTTAGTTTTAATTTTATTTCTCTTCTTAATGGTGATATTTTTCTTTTTTTCTGATTGTAATTATTTTCATTAATTATTGAGAACAATGCGTTGATTTTAAACAAGTTTAGCATCCCCCATTCCTCTTATTTATAAAAGTAAATAGGTTAGAGACTACCTGGGTCTATATTTAATGATCATTACTTAAGTTTAGGCATTTCATCAGTTTGATCGCATATCAGCTTTTAATTAGGCTAGCACTTAGCTTTAAAGATTATACATCTTAGCGTCCTCTAATTCAGACTTATTTTTCAGCAATAAAACTTGATAAATGTTTGTAAAAGAGTTCGAACACACATTTTATTGTATTAGCTACATGTTTAAAAAAGAAGTACATTTAAAAAAGAAAGTATCGGATTTATAAGTAATAGATAACTTTAAAGATATAAGTAATTAAAAAAAAAATTCAAAGACATAACAAATTAGTCTAATATAGCCACTAAAGAAGTAAAAGGTCCAATGTGTGGAAAGTGTTAATGAGTAACAAATAAGCGTACCAGAGGGCCATTCGATTACTCTAGTTCCAGGCGTGACGTTGGACACGTAGTACTTCAGCGGGCTGACGTTTGCAAGAGCCAAGTCAACGATGCCTTCTGTACCTTCCTCCCTCTCGTGTAACCACCTGAACATCATCTTGGAGTTATCGTAGGCTACTGGGCGAAACACAAGATTGAAGACAAAAATGAAAGTCTGTTGTAGAGCCGCAAAGTTTTGAGAATATTAAAGTAGGCGACATCATATATAAATAAAAGAGAGGTATAGAGATTGTTTTCGCTAAAAGCTCAGAAAAACATTATGGATACTTGGGATCTGTATCTTGCTTATTCAGTTGTATCTACTAACAGTGACTTGCCGTCATGGAACGGGAAGGAGGAAGGGATTCTAAATATACAGGCTGGCGCAACAGCGGCCATCTTGACTCCCAGTTGAAGTGATGGCTGTAGATGGTGAAAAGAGGGTTGCTTTCTCGTCTTTTTCTGGGTATTTCGAGAAAATAAAAACATTTCAGACTACTTTCTTGTATGATTGGTACACATTTTTGAAAGCAAAAGCACCTATTTCACATCTAAATTGCATATCAAATATCAGCCATACAACATGCGCACGTCATTGAAAATGCACAAACAAACGATAACTGACTGGACCGTTGGAGTCAAAATGGCGGTTGCGTCAGCTTGTATATTTATGACCCTTAGGATGGAGTGATCCTCCGCAGTGCGAAAAAAGAGCGGGGGGGGGGGGGGCGGTTAGTGAAACATATAATTACTTTCAAAGAAAAATAATTATTTACCTACATGTACGTATCATTTACATACGTATTACCTACATACGTATTTAAAATAGTTCAGTACCGCACCTAATTAATTTTTATTCAATATTTTGGGCTGGATCGACCAACTGTTTTGCTGCCAAAGGCTCAAATTCTAATAGCGAAAAAAATGTCACAATTGTTTTCACTAACTGAACTATTGCTGGAGGAGTGGTCTGTTTTGATGCCTTCTGGGCAATATACATTTCCAGATTCCATAGAATTTCTTAAAACGAGATAATCAAAATTTGAATTGGTGACAAAAGTCTATATCACTCAACGAAAAGAGAACATGTATTTGGTTTTATATAGATGGAATTTAAAGATATTTTTCGTCAGCAGTTTCAACGAAATAAAGTAATTTGGTTTAAAAAACATAAATTTCTTCTTTATTGCCATTACGGAAAAATTTTTGGGCACGCCCAAGGATCCCTTCGCGTACCCCAAGTCGGAAAACTGATCTAGAAAAATACGTTAAATATTGTTTGTTACTAAGAGGACCAAAGAATGCAAGTTGTGAAAAGGGCATCCTGAAAATTTCTGCTCTAATTCATTAAAATTCTAGTCACGTCACTGCCTACCAATACATCTATTTTCCAATATGGATTTAATTATTTACCAGTACAGATTTAATGTTCACCAACACACATATTTAATAGATTTTCACCTTATAGTTAGTTATTTATAGTTGTAACGATTCGTTTTGAAAAAACCTGGGCTTGTTGGTAGAATTTGGCTAGTTGTGCC
This sequence comes from Amaurobius ferox, assembly GCA_951213105.1. NCBI lineage: Eukaryota > Metazoa > Arthropoda > Arachnida > Araneae > Amaurobiidae > Amaurobius > Amaurobius ferox. The sequence continues at coordinate 108,229,237 of OX578148.1, read as the reverse complement.
CCTTCGTGGTTTTAAACATTGCACCCCTTTATCTCACCTTTCCACTCAGCCCCCTGGTAATAATCATGCATTAGCATTGCGTCCAAATCTCCTGCGCCTCCGTAGTCGCTGTGACTTTTATCTTGTGAGTCCGTATCTTTAGTCTTCATGGCCTTCTGCGGGTCCTTATCTTTTGTGTTCATGGCCCTGTTTCTTGCTAACGATAGTCCATTCGAAGGCCAGCTTTCGTTTAATTTTCCTACAAAACACCTTGTACTAAATTAGAACTCATCTATTGCATACCAGAATAGCGAAAAATAGTTTTGTATTTCTCAAATGTACCTAATGTCGCTTTTGGGGCGTATTTATCGAATCACTCAAAAGTATCGTCAGCTAACGATAACTTCTGAATTCCGAAGGCCCTGTTGACCAAAGCATAATAATCATTTAAATATTTAAATTCCCCATTATCATTCGGAAAAGTCTGTAAAATAGTTATCGGAATTCGATTGCAGTGATTAAAATTGGCGTGTTTATGAAGACAGAATGGAATGGAATCGTTTTTAACATAATAGAAATAAAATCTTTTTGATTTGGCAACTTTGATTTTTGATCTAGAACTGATTTACGGACGCTGTATTTTCATAATTTCCCTAGCCAGTTACGTAAATACGAAGTATTATTTTACGAAGTTCTCCATGTAGGCACCGCTCTCTTTACAACTATGGCTACATTCACCTCAATACCCTCAAAAGATCTATCAAATTTTTAGCTCGTGTTTTAGCCTGCTGTAGTATTCGTAAAACTAACTTCGTAAAAGAGAGGGCTATAAAGAAAACTGTGAGATAAGGAAAACTTCGCCAAGCAATCAATCCACGCAGTAACGCCCCGTGGCTTTCTAAGGCCCCAATCGAACTTTCATAAAAGACATACTATAAATAATAATCCGAAAATTGGTAATCCAAAAATCAATTATCCGACAATTTATTTGTGCTGTTTTTACAAGTTTGAAACAAAATATGGATTCTTTACATCAGGCTTTTCACTTTAGGTTCTGGCAGAGAATTCTCCATCACCCCCCTCAGAATCAACACTATTTTAAGGTCCTTTGCTTATGATATAAATACTCGACGATCCCTGGTTCTAGAAACTCGAAACAAGAGCTAAATTTTAAGTGGTGCAACCCCAAAACTACTGACAAAATTTCATGAAATTCAGTGCAGCCGTTCTCCCGAGATGACGAGACAAACACACAAACATACATACAGACAGAATTTCAATTTTATTTATATAGATAACGATTAATTAATTCAGGTAAATTAATTAAAATTCACACATTGTTTTTTTTAACACAGACCAAAAATGCACTCATTTCGAAATATAAATCTTTTGATGTGGAATCATAATGTATAGAATATATTAAATGGAATTGCATTTGTAAAATCATAATTCTAAATATTATGCTCATGGAACTTAACTTACATGATGTGATCACGAATAGGCAGTTTTGTGAATCCATAGGATATTTGTGAAGAAACATCCTGCAAGTGACTTTCATATTGTATCTAAAAGTTCAAAATACATTAAAATTGAAGAAATACGTACATTAAAATTGAAGAAATACGTACATTAAAATTGAAGAAATACGTACATTAAAATTGAAAAAATACGTACATTAAAATTGAAAAAATATGTACATTAAAATTGAAGAAATACGTATATTAAATTTGAAGAAATACGTACATTAAAATTGAAGAAATACGTACATTAAAATTGAAAAAAAAAATACGTACATCAAAATTGAAGAAATACGTACATTAAAATTGAAGAAATACGTACATTAAAATTGAAGAAATACGTACATTAAAATTGACGAAATACGTACATTAAAATTGAAAAAATACGTTAAAAATATCAAAATACTATATATACTTGTATACTCAGAAAGGGGGGGGGGGTTATACCTGAATGAGGAGTTTTATGGAACTGAATTTCATTTCTCAATCTGAACTTTATGGGGAACTAATGTAATTTTTTTGCCAATGGGGGTGGGGGAATTTATAACCCCACCTCTTGCCTATGACACTGATTGTGGCTACCACATAAGTGAGGATAATCATCAATTGATTTTATCTAAGGAAATTTCACTATGTAGACTAATAATAGGTTATTTTAAACTGATGCCATACTGCCAAGACCTTAAAATAATAAACTCTGAACATCTATACTGAGAGCAATAAAGATTTTGATTAGTTTTTTTACACAGTTATACAGGTAAAACTAGAACACATAAATAACTGCATTTTCTTATAAGGCGATGATAACTAAGGCAGTAATTATTTCGCGGTGCGAATTTCCTCGATGTTTTCCTCAAATTCTAGGAATTTTTCTGAAATTTCGCGAATGTCAAATATATTCGCAAATTTAAGTTTATTTATCTTATTATTGCCTAATTTCGATTATAATTTTTGTTTCGTGGCGCAAAGTTCCATTAATTTTTTTTCGCGAATTTTAGGGTTTTTCAGACATTTTTCAGATATCTTTGGACTTTCTAGACGAAGAATTTTTTGTTATTTCGCTCATAAAAAGTGAGTGTAAATGAATTTCATGTCATCAAAGGTTAAATAGATTTCTGGAATACGAAACAAAAAATATTTTCCTAGCTATATTAAGTCGCCTATCCACTGTCTGTCGACGCCAAACAATCTTTTTCTAAATTTTGAAACGTGTCACCGGGTAACAGACACTGCACTACATAAGAAAATCTGTGTATGTAAAATATAATCAAGGCCTGACTTAGCTTAACTGGGGTCCAGGGCAGACATTTCTTCGGAGCCCCCACCACCTTTCGACATATATGAAAGGAACAGAAATATTTTATCAAAAACATGATTGCATTCTAGAAAATGGTACAAAAATGAAGTTCTTACATATTTTAATGTCATTTTAATAACTGGCAATTTTCTCATCATCACCGAAAAGCCAACATACTCTCGATTTTGCATTAGTAAGGTCTTATATATCCCCAAAATGAACCATTTCGCTGAGAAAATCTGTTTCGATGGTATCATTTTTTTCCAGGAAGCAGTGTTTAATTTTTCAATGTTGCAATTGTTTAATTTGGGGCCCCTCTAACGCGGAGGAGGAGGGCAGTTGCGCCGTAGGTCTCTGCGTTAGTCAGACCCTATATATAATGTATAAAAGCACTGTCTACTTAAATGAAAATCTTGATTTCACACAACGGCGTTGACAACATAACCAGAATGTGAATGATTTATCATTGTAAGTATTAGTTTTAAAAAATGTAATATAACACTTATTGATTTGCGATGTTTAGTTACTTGTATTGTTGCTTTGTAACTTATAGACTTTAAATGTTAGTGTAAATCCTCCCTCATGAAACTTTTGTGAAATTTCGCGATTTACTCCGCAACGATCCCGCGAATTTTGCCTTTTTTTGCCGCGATAAAATTACTGCCCTAATCATAATAGACTTATTACAGTTCACCGGGTCACATCCACAAAATGAATAAAATATTAAATATACTGGATGACGCAAGAGTGATTCTTTTGCTTGAGGGGACGTTTCAAAATATATGAACGTGGTAATTCACGACTTCATTCGATTGGTTTTATGAGTTTAAGTTGTATTTGGACAAAAGATTCGCAAAAATGCTTATAAAACAAGGTAAAATATACTTTGAAGAATACTATATATTCTTAGCTTTATAAAAATGCCAATCGCCACACAGTTTTAAAAATTTCAATTATAAAATGTTTCCTCTGAATCCGCTTTTTAGTTTGATTGTTACACCAAGAATGTTTTCAAAACTGACGACCCGATCGAAACAGCGTTGAATCCGCAAAGATGAGGAATTCGGGTTTTAAGTCATGGAAATTGCGCTTGGAAAATTGCAGAGAGAGGTAGGTCTTTATCAAACTCCTCCAAATTCCATCAAGGTCATTACGAGTGTGACCAATGACGCATGCGCAGTTTGGTTCTTCGTTACGGAGTTTTCTCCCCACGACACCAAGTTTAAGTAACGTCAAAGAATATCGCCATCTTTTGACCGACGTCAAATTGAAATTTTGTTATTAAACGAATAAGACTGGTGACGTTGTTTAACAATTACCAAGCAAAACACCCATCTGTCCAGTAAAAAGTTTTTAAAAAGTCCAAGCGGTTTTCATCTCTGGTCTGCCAAAGGAAGTGACAAGAACAGCATGAAAGTTTCTTCTTGATAAAATCAAGTAACTTGTGGACCGTTATAAAGGCTGGAAACACAAAAGTGAGTTGATTGTTTTATCAGTACATTTTAAATAATTTTACAGGAATCAGTGTTTCTTTCAAGACTTTTTGGCCGGGGCGAGACGAATGAAACTTTAGGGGGGGGGGGGAGCAAGTTTTCTATTTGTCCTATATAAATATATCTAAATGTTGTCACATAAATAAAAACTCGGTTTACATAAAATGTCTCAAGGGGGGGGGGGGGGGTGGAGGTTGCGGATGAATGCCTGAAAGAAACATTGGCAGGAATGTTTCTCATAAAGCTGCAACGAAAACAGTAAGGATTCAAGTTCAACTATAAATCTTGGGAAAATTAAGAAAAAATAAGAATGCTTTACTAATACTCGTATTTTCATATCAAAATCTGAAATATAAAATGCTTAATAGACTTTAAAAATAACCTACCCTATTTTGACGGAATATAACCATGTAATATAAATGGTATAATTTGCTATAAATTAGGTTAATTGAATCTTTTCTGCTTGTAGTCATTCATAAAACATATTATACACTTTGATGTTTTATATCTTACTAGTATTTAAGTATGCCAAAGACAAGGAACTAACTAATATTTAAAAAAAATGTAAGTTGCAATTTTTCTTAATTAAGTTTTATTTTATTAAATAATGTATAGCACTAAGTCGTCTATTTAATGTATGACATGTAAGTCATCATTAATATATGGCGAAAAAGTCGACTTGATCTTAAATTGGTTGGATTATGTTCTTTCGTGGTCGATACTACAAACGAAAAGTTTCAGCTTTATAGGTTACCGTGGAGGAGGGGGTGCATTACAGAGGGTCTGGAAATATTTTTCGACCCCCTTTTTTTGTCCGTTTTGATGGAGAATTAGAAAATCTGGCCCCGTTAGGCTCTATCCCGTGGTCGATACCATCTGAAGTCACCTGTCCGGTTTCTGGAGTCTGGAAATACTTTTTGAAACCTCTTCATTTTCTACGCCCCGGTGGAGTTTGCAATTTCGGTTCCATTGAGTTCTGCTCCGTGGTTGATATGACTCGTATAAGCTAGCATGGATTCAGTTTCTAGGTAATCGGGGAAACTTTCATTAGCAACGGGAAATGTTTCTCGATCCCCCCTCCATTTTCTCCATCCCATGGTGAGAAATCTAAAATTGGACTCCGTTAGAATAGGTACTGTGGTCGATATCATAAATATGCAAAGATTCAGTTTTCTAGGTCATTGGTTTTTTTTAAGGGCCTGGAAAGACGTTAGATAATTATTTACTACACGAATACTCTATTTCTTCATCTGTCTGTCCGTTACCTTTGGAGAAAAATTTGGCAACGAATTTGGCAGGATACCGGCAACTTGGCGACTTCTTAATGTTGCCAAATTGATAAAAATGTCGCCAAATCAATAAAAATGACGCTTAATCATGGAAAATTACGCCTAATTGATGAAAATTCAGCATATTGTAAAGATAATATAAGTATAACCCATTTTTCTTTTTGTCCGTTCGTAACGCTTGGGGAAAATTTTGGCTAAGAATCCGGTGGAATATCGTCAACTTGGCGACTTTTTTTAAAATTTACCAAATTGATAAACGTGTCGCCAAATTGATTCAAATGACTGTAAGTCAATAGAAATGACGGCTAATGGACGAAAATTCCGATATCTTTGATAATTCTTACCGGTTTGCGTTTTGTTGAGAATGATATAGCATGTATGTTTCGATAGGGAATCGTATAGGAAATAATAATATTGATTGGGAGAGGTGTAAGGCCCGTACGTGTCCGTGGATAGTAGAAGCGCAAGTGCGGCAGGTGGACAGATTTAGGTAATGCTTTGCAATTTTTTACATCCTGTCTTATGACGGGCATACTTTTTAGTTACATGGATATGTGACATTTGTTACCTTTAATGAGACAAAGTTACAAAGAAACAATATTATTTAAAAGTTTGTTATTAATACTAAACCAAGTTTGTATTTATCAATATTAAAAAAAGTTTGTATTTTGAGTACTTATTAAATAGTGTGTTATAGTAATAAATTATTAATACTGGAACAATTTGTGTTATCGATAATAAATTATTCGTAACACAGTTTGAAATATATTATGGGCTACTAATATTTTATGGGCTACCACAGATGAAAGCAATTTGGTACGATTATTGCAACCTGAACATTGGAGGCTTATTAATTTAAAGTGCCATCGAATGTTCGAATGATCCTTTTAAAAATTCATTATAAAATCAAGATATTTCAACTACCAGGTTTTATATATAATAAAACATTAGTTTCTAATTATTAAAATCGTTTTATACACAGAATACCATATTAATTTATATTAATCTGTGGTTTTATGTATTAATCTGTGATTTTATATATGGACGTATGCTCTGTGAATGGTAGACATTTATTTAATTTTGAAGTTAGATTTGTGCGAAGTATACACTGCTGGACAATTGCTAAGGACTGATCACAAATTGCAATGTAGCACAATATTAAGCGGGGGTGGAGGCCCAGCAGGTTAAAATATTGCTGCCACACTGTTCGGACATTAGAATAATGATTATTTATTGTTCTGGAAAATACAGAAGGTTTTAAAATATCTGAAAGGAAAAAAGTGTTCCTTTGATGCTGTGTACGGAGAAATGGAAAAATGCATATGAACGACAGCAGGCACCTATGAGAAAGGTGTCAGTACGGGATATATCCACCGTGGAGTGCAATGCAATATTTCACACGTCGTGAAATGCTTTGTACAACATTACCTAGCAGCTGTTGAGGCAAGTTATCCCACTCCACTGTCAGTGCACGAATGAGGGTGTTCTTGTTGGAGGATACTTTTGACCAGCAAGTCGCCTTCCCAAAGCAGCCCTAATATTTTCAATGCAGTTTAAATCTGAAGAAAGTGCTGGCCATACGAGGCATTGAATACCCTCGCGGACTAGACAATCCTGAACAGCGAGTGTTCGATGACATGGTGGGTTGTCGTTCATGAAAACAAATTTATCAGTGACAGTACCACTGAAAAGACGAACGTGAGGCAGTAGAACTTCATTAATGTATCGTTAGCCGGTCATAGTCCCAGTTGCAGCCACATGTAGGGGCGTGCGGCCATTGATCATGATGCCGGCCCATACCATGATACTACATGTCGGATATCGGCCCCTTTCCTGAATATTTTCTGGACGATAAGCAGTACCACTCTCAGATCAGTTGGCGTCCACAATCCGATGACAGACTGAACCTACTCTCATCTGAGAATAGTACGCAAGCCCAGTCCTGTTCCATCCAATTGCAATGCTCACGACATCATTGCAAACTGGCGGTACGGTGCAGTCTGGACAATGGGACACATACAATAGGTCTGCGGGCGTATAGTCCTCCTTCTTCCAAACGTCTGGCTACAGTTTTTCCAGAGATCCGTTCTCCTGCAGTAGCAAGAAACTGATTTGCCACCTGCTGAGCTGTGGTGCTCCCGTCCCTTTTTGCCGATGGGACAATGTACCTGTCTCCTGCAGGCATCGTACTTCTAACACGACATCCCCCGTGACGCTTGCTACACATTCCAGTTGTTTTAAATGCTTGTCACAGCCGTGAAACAACGCTGTCCGCGATGTCGAACTCCCTGGCAACATCTGTTACTTTTCGCCCTTTTTCGATCTTTCCAATAATACGGCCACGCATAAAATCATCTAAGATCAATCAATCCTCTAATCATCGGGAAAACATACCGAAAATTTCAAGCTCATCAATTAAATCTTTCTCGTAAAACTGTCACTTGAAACAACAACTGTCCACAAGCGTCAAATCCTTTAAATCTCTTATCAGCGTTATCACGTGACGAACAGGCGTGGAAATGAAAAATTTGCAGCTGCACACCTCTTCTTACTATATCCTGCACTTATTCTAATGTTCCATATTTTGCTTCCTTTCATTTTGTGGTTGTTATGAGTGATAGTGTCACTCTTCCTTAGCAATTGTCTAGCAGTGTAAGTTAGTTTGGTACTCCAAAATAGTTTTAGATGTTGTCATCGGGAAAATTGTCAAATGTTAATTAATGTACAATTCAACGCCAAAAATTTGTGTCGTAGAGTGTGAAAGATGCAAGAGAAGTGCATTCATTACATGTAATCTGATTTATTCCTAGAACGGTAACTCTAATTTTCCTTCATTGGGAAACCAATGACATAAGTAATCAATTTCACGTTAAGTGTTATCACTGTGGGCTTAAAAGGTTTTACATGAACAACGAAGGAATGAAAACGTCTTCTATCCGAAATTTGATAACTCGGATATGTGACTATATATGTACAGTTTATTTTTGTATTTATGATTAAGTTATGTGCAACATTGCTTATTTTCTTACATACATAGATAGTATAAAGTACAGGAAAAATAATAAATATTGTGATGGGTTCGAAAATTTGAATGAGAATTTGCTGAAAAGTACGTATAAAGCATTTCTGAACTAGAACCTCGCGATCATTGTTAGAGACAATGCCTAGATGATGCTACTGCTTACATGAACATAAATGTGGTCTAGCGCTTGATTAAAATACCCATTGTCAAAAACAATGCCTAGATGCTGCTACTGCTTACATGAACATAAATCTGGTCAAGAGATTCTTTGAAATACCCTTACAGACCCTTACAGAGACAGTGCTTAGATGATGTAACTTTTTGACTGGTACTTATTGCCTTCCGTATACTCGTTTCGTTCATTTCTAGTGTCAAATTCTACGAACCGGACAATGCTCTACGCCTTTAAATTGGCTTTAATTGTCTATTTCGATTTGTTGCTGAGTTTGTTATGCAAACTTTTTAAATTCTCCGCTAAGAATGCTGCAATAATTTTTATCCCATAGGGTAGGGTCACTTTATCATAGTTAGACCTAACGTGTACACTCATGGACCTTCCCTTACAAAGTTATTCGGGTGTGTAAGGACACTCCTAGTATTCCCACTTAATCTGGAGAAAATTTTTCCTTTGAATTATGTTGTAGATTTATTAAGTAGTTTAATAGTGTCAAAATAGTTTAATATTAACGCAGATAAGCCAAAAGCATCCGTTTCATCTGCGTCGCTGAGCTAGCTGTTGCCAATTAAAAATAGAAACTTTAAAAAAATTATTACAAAATATTTTAAACTATTAACTTGGATAGGTTGATCTTTTGAAATAGTTTTGATTATATATAAGACCTTTATGTATAATCAAAACTTATCAAAACATTATAAGACCTCACAATAAGACCTTTTTCAAGCGCAGAAAAATCTGTCCTTTTTTCATTTTGCTTCACTTCTCTCGGAACACACACCGACAGCATTCTTATAGCAGTGTCGCGATCACGTGTGCCCTTCTCATGGCTAATGTAATTTGCATACCTACGTCTGTGAACTAATTCACTGGCCGATGTGTGTATATATACATACACTCAAGTGCCAAAAGTCATGGGATACCTCTCTAATATCGTGTTGGGTCTCCTTTAGCTCGGTAAGTGCAGAAACTCGACGTGACATGGACTCAACTAGTCGACGGAAGTCACCAGGAGAAATGTTCAGCTATGCTGTCTTGATAGCAGCTCATAATTACGGGATTGTGGTAGGTGCTGGAATTTGGGCACGAATGACTCTTTCGATCACATCCTAGATATGCTCCAAGGGGCTCATGTCTGGCGATCTAGGTGGCCAAATCACGTGCTGGAATTGTCCAGAATGCTCCTCAAACCAATCGCGAGAAATATGGACTCGATGACACGGAGCATTATTATCCTGGAGTATCCTATTGTTATTGGAGTACATGAAGTCCATAAACGGCTGCAAATGGTCACCAAGCAGCTGAACATAGCGATTTCCTGTCAATGACAGGTTAAATTTGACCAGAGGATACAATCCATGCCAAGTAAACACTCTCCGCACCAGTATGGAACCATCACCAGCTTGCACAGTGTCTTGTTGACAAATTGAATCCATAGCGTCATGGGGTTTTCGCCACACCCGAATGTGACCATCAGCTCGTCCAACTGGAAACGTGACTCATTGGGCCACGCTACCTTCTTCTAGTCATCTAGGGTCCATTGCATGCGTTCGCTAGCCTAGATGATGCTCTGAAGCCGATGATGTGCTGTGAGTAAAGGCACTCGAGTCGGTTTTCTACTGCCATATCCCATTACCGCCAAATTTCGTTGCACAGACCTCACAGATATGCTTCTAGTGTCATTGAATGCGATAGTCAGTTGACGCAGTGTCATTTGTCTGTTAGTGAGCACGCTTCGGCCCAGATGTTGCTGGTCTCGATCATTCAGCAGACGTGGCCGCCCACTGCTCTATCTCTTGTGGGAGGCAATGCCTTCCATGAGGTACTCTCGATACACCCTTGACACTGTCAAGTGAGAAATCTTCAAAGTCTCAACAACTTCCGAAATGCTATGCCCCATGAGTCGAGCTCCAGCTATCATACCACGTTCAAACTCGGTTAATTTCCGTCGAGTAGTCATTACCACGTTATTTAACGTTTCACAAAACATTCCAACAGACAACGCTGACAACCATCTGACTCTTTATACCCTTTTAACACGATCCGAGCGCCACTTGTAAATTTGCATACTGCTATTCCATGAATTTTGGCACTTGAGTGTATATAATTATATATATATATATATATATATATATATATTATATAATTTGGACAAAATAATATGAACATCTGTGTATTAACAATACTCGAGGGAAAGCTGTCGTATACTCCCGCCCTCTAGTGTTGAAGCGTGCCACATAGCGGGCGAGAATGTATACACATCAGTCTGTGAGTACCACTGATAGTGGTCAGATGCAAAATATATTGCGGCGTTAAAACTTCGTTATGGCCGACTTCTCAGATTTCAAAAGAGGAATGATTGTTGGGGTCCGTCTTGCCGGAGCCTTAGTAACGAAAACGACCACCCTTGTTGGTGTGGGGAGAAGTACTGTGTCGACTGTAATGACAACCTATATCAAACGGGGAAAGACATCTTCTGCCAAGCGCAACAGTGGCCGACGGTGGAAGCTGATTGATAGAGACAGAAGGGCTTTGAAGCGAATTGTGGCTAGAAAGCACAAGACAACAGCATCCCAGATAACATATGAGATGAACACACATCTGCAGGAAGCTGCATCATCAAAAACTATCCGGCGTGAACTGCATGAGGCAAACATTCACGGTAGAACGGCGATTCAAAAACCATTAGTTTCACCATGCAATGCCCTGAAACGGCGAAAATGGTGTCGCGAACATAAAAATTGGACACAGCAATGGGAAAATGTCATCTGGTCAGACGAATCGTTGTTCACATTATTTCAGACCAACGGACGTGTTTACGTTTGGAGAATGCCATCAGAAGTCTATCATGTTGACTGTCTCCTTTCTATTGTTCAGCATGGAGAGGGATCAGTGATACTGTGGGGTGCGATATCGCACTGTAGTCTCGGCCCACTTGTTGGCCTGCATGGGCGGGTTAAAGCACGGGATTATGTCAGTATTCTGGTAGACTATCTTCATCCAATGGTGCAAACTTTGTTCCCTGATGACCGACTTGTGTACCAAGACGATAATGCTCCCATTTACACTGCTGGAATTGTCCGAGACTGGTTTAATAAACACGATGAAGTACAACACCTCGTGTGCCCCCCTCAGTCCCCTAATCTTAATATAATTGAACCCTTGTAGGATATTTTGGAGGGCAAGCTGCGCAGTCAGTTTCCACCCCCAAGGACACTTTCTGAATTTGTCTCTCCTACGTCGGATACAAACTATAATTCATGCAAAAGGAGGGCCATCAGCCTATTAATAAAGATTTTATTTCTTCTCACAGGTGTTCATATTATTTTGTCCAACCCCTGTATATAAGGCATTATAGACTAATTCTTTCTCCATGAGGTGAGGATTGGTATGCAGTGCAAGCTCAAGGCTTGCTTCATTCTGATTGGTTGGAGAAGGCTAAGAACAGAAATTTTATTATTATATATATATATATATATATATATATATATATATATAGATAAATAGATATATATATAATTCTCACATAAATGTTCCCAGTTTCCTGCTGCCACTATCTTTACCTCGTAAAACGATGCAAATAGTTGAAAGAATGGACTTGCAGCACCATATTTGGAACTGAAAGAGGATATATCCAGCCTCCTTTTGTATTCTCGAAGATTGTATCCGGCAGCCATACGTCGTTTACCCACTCCCTAGGCAGTTGATATCGTCTATAGTTTGCAAAATAGGACATGTTGAGTCGTTCGTCTTTCCAGTACTCGTTCACATAAAACTGCATGGAATATTCCTGAAAAAAAAAAAGTACAAGATGACTTTTATGAGAAGTTTCTTCGAAATGAATGGAATTTCAGAGCATGAAGAACTTCAATATTGTAATTACCATTCTCTCCTCAATTATTTCGTCTATATCCATGATGTCGAGGTTCATATATACATACGTCGGTTTGTTTTCTTAAAGAAATAATGTATTATTAAAATTTTTATAACATTATGAGATTGACAATAGAAATAAAGTTACAATATTGTAACTTTGACAGATAATATGATACAAAATATAGTAATCGCATGCTTAGTGCAGGAACTAATATCAGTGGACCAGTTTCGTATATTTTGGCGTTCTTCGGCGTGGAATAACTGATAGGTGTACTGACGGTAAGGAAATTGGCTAGGGTCCTCACTTTTGAGGACCTTTAAAGCGAGTGATGGGGCCAGACACACCACGCAGGGGTGGGGCAGCCCAGTGGTTAGCGCACGGAAATTGCACTCGGACGACCCGAGTTCGATTCCCTGACTGTCCAAACTGTCCCCGTGTTCAAGTGGAGTACGGGCACGCTAAATATATAGGTCCGTAAGTTCCTCCGAAAGATTGGTGGTAGGAGAAGGAGGGTGCGGTCCCTGTACATGCCGCACTCACTGGATTTTGGTCACGAATAATTGGGCACAAAGACGTATTCGACTGATTTTTACATATTTAGAAGAAAATGAACGCTTTATTTGACTGTATATTCATTATTGCTTAGACAATTGTTCATTAGGATAACAGGTATTGATTGCATTACGCATCATATGATTTAATTTTAATGCGTGTGATATAATTATAATGTGTCTGATATAATTTTGTTTTTGTATATATTTTATATGTTACCTCTAAGGAATATTATACTCAGTTCAGAATTCTTTTATATGAGTAATGTTGAGTGTGTATTATGCATATAGGTTGCTCTGAGAATAAGTGATATTCGAGTTTAATCATGTTTATGCAAATATGTGTGTAACTATATTTACCTATAGAAATAAGTTTGCATAGACATATGCCATTTAAATTTTTTTGACATATATATATATATTTGATAGATTCAAACATATGAGTAAATGTATGCTTTGTATGTAAATGTACCGGGTGGTCAGAATTAAAACACCCCTACTCTGAGCTCTCTATACATCGAACTACTCAGTGTAAAGGCTCCGAAATTGTTGAACCTACTATTCAAAACATGGGAAAAGGGATTACGCGAAAAAAAATTATTTCCAGAAACACCGATAGGTGGCGCTGTACAACAGAAAATATGCTGAAAAGACACAAAATACACATTGTAACACATTTTATTCGAACGTACCAAACATTCATATCACAAGGACCTTATCGATGCAGGGAATGCTGCTCAATATGGTTCCCTTCTTCAAGATGTAAAATCTGCAGTCTGTGGACAGCTTGTTCAACTGCGGATCGTAATTAGTCGATTGAGATGCTTCTCACATGCAGAGTGATACTGTCTTTCAAATCTGCCAAGGTTATCAGACGTCCTCGATAAACAAGTATTTTTAAGTATCTCCACAGCCAAAAATCACAGGGATTAAGATCTGGAGAACGAGATGGCCAGGTTGTCGGAAACTCACGACTAATTACTCTACCATTAGTAAAATGTTGCCGAAGAAACTGCTGTACACAGAGTCCAATGTGTCGAAAGCCCTGACCACCCGACTCGTCCAAGGACTTAAAGCAGCAATGTGGATGGCCGGAGAGTCCAATGTGTGGAGGCGTTCAATCTTGCATAAAGATAATTGAATCAAGAAATTGGTGCTGTTGCAGTTGGGGTACAACAAACTTTTCGAGCATGTTTTTGCACCTCCTGGCCGTCACGGTGCATGTCACAGGGCCATTGGGAGTAGCCTCTTCGAAAAAGAAAGATCCAAGAATGAATGTGGCTATGAATCCACACCAGAATGTAACTTTCGGTGAGTGAAATGGAATCTCTTGGAAGGTACGAGTGTTTTCCGTGTCCCAAATGCGACAGTTATGGGTGTTGACTGTTCCACTTAGATGGAAATGCGCTTCATCGCTGCATGGAATCTGCCATGGCCACGATGCATCCACTTCAACTCTAGCCAGAAATATCAATACAAAGGTTAGTCGCTTCTCCCTGTCGATGGTCAGCAAGTGGTGATTGTGACTAATTTTGTATGAGAAAAAATGCACTATGTTTCTCAATACGTTCCGCACTGTGCTGTAGGGAACACCCAAGTGTCGTGACACTCCACGTGCACTACTGCAGCCTATAACGCTATCCATTGATTGTCCAACAATAGCGGTGGCAACATCGTCAACGACATCTGAACGAGTCAATTTGCGTCCTCGACCCAGCTGAACTCCAAGATGTCCAGTTTTCTCGAATCGAGCGATCATTCTCCTGAGAGCTAGTGGAAGTAATGGTCCTTTGCGCAAATTCTTAAGTCGATGAAACTCTCGAAGTGGAGCTGCAGCATGTCCTTTATTTTCATAAAACAGCTTCACAAGCAAAGCGCGTTCTGGCAGTGTGACAGCCATCGTTGATAAGAATGAAAATTTCCCAGTTTTATCCCCTTTTATGGCCAGAACATAGTAGCTGCAAACCAAGGGTTTATGCAATATTTTGTGCTTATAGTGCGAAATTGCAGTTACAAAGACAGTTTAAGTTTCTTCACTTTTTTATCTTCTTTTTTTTCATATCAGCAAAAAAAATTAAAAAGGAAAAATTCCATATCGCATGTGTTTGTTTTTTGTGATTATTTTGTGTCTTTTCAGCATATTTTCTGTTGAACAGCGCCACCTATCGGTGTTTCCGGAACTAATTTTTTTTTTCGCGTAATCCCTTTCCCCATGTCTTGAATAGTAGGTTCAACAATTTTGGAGCCTTTACACTGAGTAGTTCGATGTATAGAGAGCTCAGAGTAGGGGTGTTTCTGACCACCCGGTATATTATACTGTGGAAAGATGCTATAATTGAGTAGTTGCCTACTATAATTGACAACGTACAGCATCTGTAGTATCTTACATTTTTAAAAATATATGTTTTATTTAGTACAGTCGAATTTCAAATTCCCACCGGACCAATGATGTATTCATAGAGGGGATCCGGTGCGTCCGCCCCCCCCCTCCTCGAAATAAAATTTCTGGATACGTACTTGCCTATACTCTCGTGTTTTTTTTGTTCAATTGTGATCCAGTATCAATTTAGTCAAGTTTTAGTCAAGTTTAATTATTTTTTTTCAAACTTTCTTTTGTGGATTGAAAGCTCACTATACTTTGGACACCCCCTCCACTCCACCCCCATTAGCTTCCAATTTATAGATGACTAACTGCGATGCATGCAGCTAACGAACACTTTTAAGCAAATCAACAAAAAATGCGAGATGACTATACGGCCGCATAAACTGGTAACCTACTAGTACTGACTAAATGAACGCCTAAATATGGCTCCTAGAAATGCATCGTCTAAATAGCTTCTAAAAGGTCTCTTAATTGAAATCAGAGAATGCCAGTGAAAATTGCATGTCAATCGGATTACAAGGGCTGAGATAGATCAAATCGCAATTTTCATATTCAATAAATTAGGGACAATGGATATAATCTGTATTATAGCAATTTTTCTCAAATTCGAGCGATTTTTTGGAGAAAACAGTTACAACATTGAAATAACTGTGTGTTTAAAAAAGCAAAACCTTATCTTTAAAATCTACGAAGTTATAAAATACCTTAATTAAACGCATTCAGCATATAGATATCATCCGAAAAAAAAAAAGTCCCTTGTTTTTTCTTCGTCGGCAGATGATCATAAAATGGTTGTCCATGTATGAAAATCTGTATAAAATATCTATTGACCATTTTTTTCTTAATTTTCGACTGTAACCTATATATTTTCACACATTTAGCTTCCGTTAAAATATAAAAGCGAGAATCCAGTGCAAAAATTAACGGAGGAGATAGAATTTGATAGAGTGCATTTTGGGGTTTTTATTTTTTTTAGGAAATTTTTGTAAATAATTAAAAAAATAAGTTGACGTATTATATTCGTCGCTGCCGATGATCGTTGAACTGGGAATGTGGTTTCGAGTTAAGAGAACGCCCTCTTCCGGCGGGTTTTATGACTATGATGGATTTATGTTCGAAACATTCGTGACACAGGTAATGATCTAAAACGGATATGACTGGATTCTGTGTGTACGCTCTGAATGTAATCACTATTCATTTTAAACTAAAATTCTTGTTAAAAGAAACATGCGATAAAAATGTATAATGTATATAAAAATGGAAAAATGTATAAACATTTTTCAGTACAAGTTTTCTTTTAAAGCGATTAAAATAAAAAGTATTATAAATATTAATCCATACGAAATATTATTCCGGCCGGTGGAAAGGTACGGAAAACGCACACTATGTATGGAGATTCTTCTTAAAGAGTTAGCAAATCAAATCTTTCAATTTATTTTAACGTTTTAGTCGATGTATAAAAAACAGAGTACAACACACTTAAACCAATGTTTTCCGAGTTTTAAAAAGACATTTTAGTTAAAATATTGATAAAGTATATATGTCAAGAATTAGTTTAGGTTAAATTATTAGAATAGAAACTTCAACACGCAATGCCGGGTTTAGAAAACTTACGGGCATCTGAGCGAGGTGATTAAAATAAGATTGAAAAAATTGACTACACGCCATTGATTTGAATAAAAATTCCATTTTAAACATTAATTTGAGAGCTTTTTATGCACGCTTCTGCATTTTATATTTCTTTTTTTTTTGGGGGGGAGGGGGAGAGGGGGGTATGTATACAGAATATAAGCTGCAATTTTTTGAAGTCGAGAATTCGCGAAAGTTCGGTATTTGTGTGCGTGTGTATGTGATTTGTTGCTAATTGCGACGTAAAAATTGCACCGTATTACTTTTCTTATATACATAATGTATAAGGAAAGTATTGTGACGGGGTCGAAAATTCGAATTCGAGTTTTCGACGGGAGAGCACGTTTCAAGCATCCCTGATCATGAATCAAACTTTTTTGAAGTGATGTCTGTCTGTGTGTGTGTGTGTGTGTGGAGACTATAACTGACGAACGAATGAACCGATTCGAACGAAATTTGGTACAAAAATCACAATCCGTAAACACGGGAAGCCTATCGTTTTTATAAGCATTCGAATGTTCAGAACCTCTCTAAATTTTCGTGTGAAATTTTGAAAAAATCGTCAGAAAATCAAAACCGCAAATAAAGTTACACAAATAGACATTTACTATGTAATCTTCCATTAGAAAACGATTGACTTAACTTTTAGAACGCTAACAGGAACCGTTTTCGAGATATTGCACATTTTAAAAAAATTATCAAAAAGTTATATAAAATAAAAGAAAAAAATATTTCCTATTGAGAAACATGTTCACTTTTCATATGTAAAACCATACGATAAATTGGGTGACATCATTCTCGTGGATCTAGCTCGTTCCATTCATGAAAAAAGATACTTTGAGTAATACTTTTGTATTTGAACGCCAGTAGTCATTTATCCAATAGTAAGAATAACTTATTTCTGCGTCCATAACGCTTGGCGAGATTTTGGTGACAAATTTGGCGGAATATCACCAACTTGGCGAAATTTTTAATTGGTGCCAAATTAACAAAAATCTCGCCAAATTTATAAAAATGACGCTAAATCAATGAAAATGACGACTAATTGAAGAAAATCCAATATCTTGGAAAGAATATAAGTATCTACTATAAGATTAACATTTTTTTAACTGTAAAAGTAGTAAATTCATTGCATTATATAAGGAAAGTCATGTGTTGCCCACATCAGATATTTTTGTACAGTAAATGTAGTAAATTCATTATATAAGGAAAGTCATCTGCTGCCCACATCAGATTTTTTTAATTTCATTTTGACTGCAGTATGATGTGGACATTGGAATAAATTACACTAGAATACATTTCAGTAACAGCCCAATGTAAATCCCATGCATTTAAAATGAAAATAGAGTATTTTTATTCCTTGAAATCTATATAATAAAAGGCAGTGTCTGTGTGTGTGTGTGTCTTATACACTATAGTTTCAGCGACAGCGCGTCGCAGAGCTACGAAATTTGGCAACCAGGGACCCGGGGAGGGGAGGGGGAAGGTGATACGTGAAAAGCGATTTTTAAAATTTGAATTATTTATTTTGTTACTTAATGTTTTATGCGATTTCGACCGTCTTTTCCCCTTTTTTCGCCACTATCCAGACATCGTAGAAAAAAACAAATCACACGACCGAAAAGAGCAGACAATTGCGAGTAAAAATATATCAATTTTAAATCTCAGGGACAAATTCCAATATTTTTTAAAGATTTTAAAACAAAAGTCACTTTCGGCTAAAAAAAAACCGAACTCTCGTTTTTAAATCCTCGCGTCGGGAAAAGTACCGATAATTTCAACTAATAATTTACATTTTTAGAAAACTCAAAGATCAGGCATTCTTACAAGCTCAATCTGGTTAAGAAATAATAAAAAATAGCCGCACGAACCGGATTTTAAGGAAGCTATGATTTTCAAGAAGTTCGATTTTTCACCTACATGCGCGCGCAGAAACACGGTGTTGCTATGGTGACGGTTTTTGGCTATATCAAAGTGGTGAGAATCTTACCTGCTTCGTTGGGCGTCTTAAATTTGTTGTAACCTTGTGGCACGAGTGAATTTTTGTGTTCACATTCACAGCATTGGCTGAAATGGACAAAACATGTGGTTAGTTACAGAGTTTGCTTTTACATTTACAAGTGTTACGATTACTTCATATTCTTTTTCTTAGATTTAAAGATTTCTAGCGGGAAAGCAACACCTACAGTAGCCAACTGACCTTTGCTACAGGTTTCATACAAGGCTATATGGCTCAATAATCACGAAACGTAATAGTTTTAATAAATTTAGTGGAAAATAACCGTGATACAATTTCTGTATAAATGACGTTATTATCCCCTCATGGGTGCAAGTTACCCCTCGGAGGTACATTATCAAGTTTGATATTAATCGAAAGATATTTTCAAGTCCTTCTAAATGAAGAGTAACAGGCTATAAGTGTGATCATTTGGATCTATGATACATAAATTTTTCTTACAAATTCGTAAAAAAAAAAAAAAAAATCACAAGTTACTTAAAAATTGATTCTGGTATGAGACAGTTGAGTTGAGCGACATTCCAATTAATTTTAATTTCCTTTGACTTGATAATTATATTTAGAATGCATAGCGATGAATGACTACGACGAACATTTTTGCCTGAATAAATATTTTGACTACAAAGAACATTGCGAGGAACATTTTTACTGATTCTCCGCAATAACGATGCGACAATTAGACAAAGCGTCGAATATTTAAATTATCGGCTTTCACGAATCTGTGCCTAAGCTTAAGACATTTTAGCCGTGCTTCAAGTTAGGCAGTCCACGGTTTCTGTATGGGTGAACAGGTGAATATATGCAATAGCTATTTGTGATTAAAATATATATTAGTAATTATAGTAAGTTGTATTAAATTAAATAATATTGAGCTTTTTTGCATATATAAGAAATTATATTAAGTTTTGCCTTTTATTGAATAAGTTAAAATAAATTATGTGCCAAGCAGGAAAATAAAATTAAATAAATAAAACAACACGTGTTAATGTTGTTTAAGGTTTTAATACTATACGCATGTGTGTCAGAAAAAGTAACAGAAAATAGTCTCAAAGAAGCATTATAGAATTTTTAATTAAATCAATCTAAGTAGAAATTAGAAATACAGTTTTGAATGATTCGAGTAAAAATCCAGTGATATTCTTCGTGAAGAAAATTAATGGTGGTTGTAATAGTCCTAAATTTTTTCACGGGTACTGGACCACACAAGCCTTTTAATAAGATGCTTTTGCAAAGAGTATGCCATATCAACGTTTACTCCCTTAAATACCGAGACGGACCCTAAATAGTTTTTCCATGTATCTCAAGTATATATGGTCGGAATCGCGTGCAGGGTTAGATCTCCAGAGGCCAGTGGGTTTTGCCTCCCTGAGGTGGAGACTGTCCTGAGGTAACTACCTCTTTTAGGATACGCCCTGTAAGAGCGCGAAAAGAATAGGACCGTGTGTACTTTAACAAATACATACAATTTATTTACAAAAAACATATATCTATTTACAAACATTAAATTAAACAATACATTCCCATATCAAAATAATTGGATTGAATACCAATTCAAAAAATAATTGTATAGTCTCACAGACTAAATTGGAACTGATGGTAACTAAAAATTAATATTAACTTGCTTACCGTTATTTTGAATAATAATAAATCGGAGAGAGAGATAAGAAAGTGTACATTTTAGGAAAAGGCCCCAAATGGGCAACTCACAAACATCATTTGCAGTGGCGCGTCTTTCATCCTTCCAAAGGAGCCGGGAGGTACAAAAACGAGACACTTCACTTCGCAACTGCCGAGAACATTCTCTCAACTCCTCTTTTTTCCAATTTTAAACTCTCTTTCTCTTCAAGATTTTAAAACACGCCTATGAAACGCTGAAAACCCTCTCATTGGTTTCTGGGGCGTAACCTCTTGACTCGAAAGCAACATCATTGGCTTTTTAGACCCTTCAGGCCAAACAGCCCTTTTTCCAAGCCCCTGGGAACCGATACCCTTTCGGCCGCTAATTCAAAAGGCCCGCAAACCCTATGATCCCGCCCTGCTAGGACAAAGTTGCATATGTCGGTAAAATGCGATCTCCAAAGAAACTCCGCACATCTTGTTTTTGAGTGCAGCTGTTCTCCATGGGCTGCTCCCCCAAAATAAATTCGTTAATTCTAGATCGCATCCCCGAAATATTGGATCATGGGTTTACCATGTGACAGAGCCTAACAAAGAAACTTCCCACTTCATGCGTCTAATCCCTCCTCAATGTTTTCTCCCTATTTCAGAAAGGGAGAAACCATTGAAGTCAGGTTAGAAACTAGGTCCTATAATATCCTAATTCCACCTGAATGTATTCTGAGGTATGATTTCGGAATACTTAAACTCTTTGCGATACAAGACATAAAAGTGTTTACATGATTTTCCATGGGTACCCACTTGAGTAGAAGAGAAAAGTGCGTTGAGCCTCCGCAGGCGGTGCTGCACCGCCTGGAGGAGGGTCCCTCTTTTGGGAGGATGCCTCTTTGAGAGGGTCCCTCTTTTGGGAGAACCCTCTTTGGAGTGGATCCTCTCAGAGGGTCTTGAGACCCCCGGGAGGATGCCTCTCACTGCCCCCCTCCCCTCTTTTCGAAGTTTGGTGATGCCTCTTTCCTAGTATTGCGAAGTCTTTCACGGAGGCATGATGACTCATACGGAGTGAGTTTCACTCCGAGTCTTGAGAGGGAATGTCACAATCGCTGACTGACCCTTGACCTGAGGAAGTGGTTTCAAGGGATTTCGCAATCACATAATCTGGAAATGACGTGTCGCGCCTTGGAGCTCCTTAGCACACGTCCTCCCTCTCTGCTGGTCAGCGACAGAGTGAAAGATCTTATCAGCGTGACGTAGTTAAAGCGCCCTCTGGCGAATTTTGATGAAGTGGTGCCATCTATCGGCATTTTTTTTCCCAAAAGAATTTAATGTTTCACTGGTCAGGAGCTGGATTCGAACTTGGACCCAGCCGATTAGAAGCCGCGTGTCTTACCGCTGTGCCAAAGCACCCGTGCTTTATAGGAAGTTATCTTCGAAGTGTACCTTATCAGCGGAAGTTAGATTATTTTTCAAAGTTCATTCGAATCGCTCGGTGAATAGCGATGCACTTTATAAAGGGTGCGTTTTAAAACAGAATGCTACGGAGTGAATATAAAATTGCGTATTATAACATTATGATTTTTTTTTAAAACAAATGTATACACAAACTTTAAAAACAAGAATGTAATAATTAGCTAAAATTGTATTCAGTGGATTTTTTTTTTTTTTTTTTTTTTAAATAAATCTAACTATCAATACGATTTTTATAATAATAACGAAATGATTTCGAATGTTTAAAAACAAATTGATTACGGATTTCCAATGAACACACAAATTGTGTTCAGTAAATACGATTCGACCATTTTAAGTGTTGTGTATCTAAAAACAAATGTATACACAAACTTTAAAATAGCGCATTTAGTTAAAATGAAGTGAACAAGATTTCACCATTCTAAGTGTGTGTGTGTGTGTGTGTGTGATTTTTAAAAAATAAATCTAACAACGTATATGACTATTATAATAACGAAATGATTTCAAAGGTTTAAAAACATAATAGATTTCCAATGAACACACAAAAATTATGTTCAGTGGACACATAAATTGTGTTAAGTGTTACCCTTTTGTGTGTTGTGTATCTAAAAATTAATGTATTACTACATTGTACTTAGGCATTTTCAAAAATGATGCGACAAGCTACTCACTCCGCACAATCTGAAAAGAAGGTTTCCATTAGAAAATATATGTTATTAAGAACTGTTACATATTATATAAGAGAAGAGTGTTAGAAAAAGTGGGAAAATGTTAGTAGAAGCAGAGAAAGTTTGTACACTTCCAACAGCCCCATGAGGTGGTGTACTCTGTCGTTTCACTCTTTCGGGCAGTGTTCTCCACCAGCGTGAAATAATTTTAATTAATTAAATTACATAATAAAAATGAATGTAGCAATTAATTTTAAGTAAGTAATTTATTATTTTAGAATAAATGAAATTAAAGAAAAAAAATGATTATGACAATTAATTTTAAGGAATGATTATTTAATATTTTAGAATAAATGCTTTAGAAAAGGAAATGAATATAACAATTAATTTTAAGGAATGAGTTATTATTTTAGAACGAATGAAATTAAAGAAAAAAAATGATTATGACAATTAATTTTAAGGAATGATTATTTAATATTTTAGAATAAATGCTTTAGAAAAGGAAATGAATATAGCAATTAATTTTAAGGAATGAGTTATTATTTTAGAACGAATGAAATTAAAAAAAAAAAAAATTTAGAAAATTATAATAAGAATTAATTTTAAGTTAAATATTATTAGTTTAGATTACTTCACACTGGCAGACCTATTTTCCCATTAAAAATGAATAGAGTTCATTCAAAATTTGTAGAGTAAAATTCAAAGTTCTTTCGAGGAAAGTAAAATTCTTGAAAACAGTCCATATGAACATCTTGAAAGGGTCATGTGTTGTTGTTGTTGTTGTTGAAACCCAGACCGTCCGACCTACCAGAAAGGTGTAAGGTAACTGTTTGGACGGTCGGGAAGTGCCACCCATTTTAGACCGGAACCCAGTGGGGGAGGCATCCACAGGGACCGTACCCTCCTTCCCCTACCACCAACCTCTCGGAAGGACTTTCGGACCCACATGTTTAACGTGATCGTACTCCGCATGAACACGGCGGCAGTTTTGGCAGTAGCTGGAATCGAACCCGGGCCTACCGAGTACAACTCCAGCGCGCTAACCAATGGGCTACCGCGCCCATTGGTTACCGCGCGAAAGGGTCATGTGTGAAAAATCTTCAAAAGTTCTTGTGTTTAAAATCTTGAAAGGATCTTGTTTTGTGTTAAAAATCTTCAAAAGTTCTCACGAGGGAAGAACAGGAAAATACACTGTGTGAAAAATCTTCAAAGCTTCTTGTGTTAAAAATCTTGAAAGGATCTTGTCTTGTGTTAAAAAGCTTGAAAAATTCTCATATTCAAAATAGTAAAAAGTTCTTGTCTTCAAATTCTTGAAAAGGTCTATTGCAGTAAACATGGAAAAATCTTTATGTGTTAAAAATCTTGGTAAAATTTGTGATAAAATATCTTGAAAAATTCTCATATTCAAAATAGTAAAAAGTTCTTGTCTTCAAATTCTTGAAAAGGTCTATTGCAGAAAACATGGAAAAATCTTCATGTATTAAAAATCTTGGTAAAAATCTTGAAAAATTCATATATTCAAAATAGTAAAAATTCTTGAATTGTGATAAAAAATCTTGAAAAATTTATATATTCAAAATAGTAAAAAGGTCTCGTAATTGTGAAAAGTTCTTGTATTGTGAAAAGGTCTTGAATCATGGAAAATTCTTGAATCTTGAAAGGTTCTTGTATCGTGAAAAGTTCATGTATCGTGGAAAGTTCTTGAATCTTGAAAAAAGACTTGTTTTAAAAAAATCGTGGAAAGTTCTTGTGTTAAAAAAAGTGAAAAGTTGTTGAATAAAAACGTGAAAAAGTCGCGGAAAGTTCTTGAATAGAAATGTAAAAATCTTGGAATGGTCTTGAATGTTGAAAAAAAAAAAAAAAAAGAATGGAGTGGCTATTCCTTGGATATCTTCCAGTGTCCATGTGCATACGTGTGAATGCCATCTTCCAATACATAGCGTTTGTCATCGTATGGGGAGAGTGCCACCTTACTTTGTTTGAGTGTATACAAACGGTGACATTCACTCCCTATACGATGTTGAAAAGATTTTGTGCTTTGTACATCTTTTAAACATTTGACATAATGTTGATGTTTTACATGCTTCTTTACAAATGTTTTGGAAACACCTTTAGCCGTCTTCTTTTCCCCTTGTGTGGAGAGGAGAGAATACATTTTGGACCTGAGCCCCACAAACTCAAGTCCAGGTGTTCCATTCAACTCGTCCTTAAAACACCCTATCCTCTTTTTGTTTGACACATTGTGGGCGGAATGATCTGTCGGATAATCCGATGTGTCAAAGAGGTGGGCGCTTTCTTCTATGTCTTTGTAAAAATCCCGACACTCGACCTCATAAGTGAGAGAGTCGGTGTCGGTAAACAAAAGTGTTGCATTTGATCCATATTTATTCTTTATATATCCATAATGGAATCTGTACATGAGGAGTTTACTAAGCTCCAGAATGGCGAAACCGACGTATATGGGCCTATTCAGCAAGATGTTGTTGTACAGTCTCTCGACCCCTACCAAATCTTCATTAAAAATTTTAAAAGATTTAAATGTAGGTGCCGCCATAAGTTTCTCCCCACGTTTCTCGTCCTTCACAAGATCGATCTTCACCCGGTTTCTTAAATTCTCCATGCATTTCCCATACACGGCATTATTCATTAACTTAAAAAAATCTTTTTCGAAGCCTGATTGGGCCCTTTTGCGATGTTCAGTGTTGAAGTCAACGTAGGGCTTCAACCAGGCTCGCTGTTTAAATTTTAAAATTTTATGGGTGGTTTTTAATTTAAGTCCCAATTCCAGATAATACTTTAAATTTTGAAAATGTACTATGTAGTTTTTTTTATTGTTAAGATTAGGGGTTAACTTTTCCTGACTCTGGAACCGAGACATCTTAAGGGATTTCATAACTTCTACCGTGTATGGAGAAATCATATCTTCACAGATCTTCAGCTTTTCCGGGGCTAGTGGATAATCATTATGAAGGTCGTGTAATTCAGATGGGTAATCTAAATCCACCTCTAATATGTACCCATCTGTTCCATCGCTGGGGAGACTCATAATCCATTCTTGACTTGCTATGGATGGTGACACCCACTCAAAATTCCCATAAGGCAGGGGCTGAGACATGGCTCACCCGTACAAGTTGTTGGCGTCTAAATACATCAAATACCGGGTGGGCTCTGTATGATCATACTCGGCCATGTATGGGTTGTTTGCCCGCGCCCACCGTTTGGTGATGATAGATATTCCCCCTCGAATCCCCCTTTCAATGAAAAGATGCATATCAATGTCGGTCAGGAGGTCCAAGGGTTGTTCTACCATCTTCAGGGAGGCCTGCCACGCCAGCCCCGGTGCAGTCATCAGGTGAGCGCAATCCAGACCATAGTATGTCATACACAGTTTTCTAAAATGCTCAAATACGTCGGCCAGCAGAAGGACATCCGTTTTGACGTATAAATCGTGATACTCGCCAAGATTCTTCAGATTGAATGTCCTCCATACATTCTGAGCATGTTTGTAGTCCTCCTCACATATGTCTTCATCTGTCAGTGTACTGTAAAAAGCCGAAGGTGGAGGTAGCATCTGGTCTTCAAATTTTCCATACGAGTCCATGTACTCGTATGGGTACACCCCCTTACGTAGCAGCAGATCTGTATTGGATGGTATAGCTGTAGATGTAATTGTGAATTTGTCCTTGGGTAGATTGGCTACCAATTTTTCCAAGGAGGTGTTTAAAAATTGAAGACTGTCAATAAAATGCAGCCTCACACCCTCGCCTTTCTTCTGAAGGGTAAACGAAATGTACTTCTCCATGTTTACTGCAATGGGTGTAATTTCATAATCTTTCAATTTGCCAAGCCCCGACATCAGGTGGTGACCATCATAATTTTTCAAGTTGTGGAACACTACCGGAATAGTAGTAGGGAGACGAAATCTTAGATTGCACGCCACATGGAGTGCTCCTCGATATGCACCACTCACATGGTCGTGGTCTCTACATTTCCCTACATACTTCACCCCATCATGTTTGAAGGGCTTCTTGCATAAATAGCACTCTATGCTCTGATTGAATGCAATTGCCTCACTCCTGGTGAGCTTCATTGGCCTGTTGGCCTTGATCTTGGGGATCAATGCATCCTTCTCTCGCAAGACATCTTCTATAAAGTTAATGACTGCTTCAGTCCCTCGGTATACCTTGGGGTCTTTGAGACACTTACCCTGCGGATCGTTCACTACGTAAGCATATCCACAGGGTTCGTGAACAGCCATCTTCTCTGTAAAGGCATTCTCACGAGAGGGTTCACTACTGTTCAGCTTCACCAGAAGCGCTTCGAAATCTGCATACAATACAAACGGTACGGGATGCTGGTAGTGCTCCATATTAAATTTTAAAATACTTTTGTCAGGACTTGGCATCGAAACCCGCTGAGGAGCATGCTCTTTGCAAAATGGTGTATGCTTCTGAAGAAGATCTTCCCTGGAGAATCTATGGAGGCATCGGTAGCATATGTGAGAAGCAGCATTGTGATTAACTATATCCCCGAGAAGGCGTGAAAAATTGCGTATAAGGCAATAATGCTGTTGGACCCCGTCGCTGATTAAAAGTAAATTAACAACGTCGGAATCCTCCCGCTCAGATATTTGGAGGGGGAAAACTTCCCCCTTTTCATATCCGAACACATTAATGCGACAATCATTCAGCCTTTCGAGAATTGGGATCTTGCACACTGCCACTGGACACTCCACGTTTCTCAGATTCACCTCCCCTTCAAATGGCAAGTAGTGACTCACGCGATTAGGATTATTAGAAGAGTCTAAATTCTTCCAGTGTGCGATGAGACACCACACGAAGCACTTTTGATCTTCGTTCTGTATGTTCAGAACTGCCTTCTTTGCCATTATTTTGGGAGGTAGCGGAATGAAGCTGGACGGACGCAAGGGACGATAGGAGCCGATATAGACATCCATATTCAATACTCGATCCAAGGTCCATCCGGATCCGAGCTGGTGAAACTCTTCCACAGAATTCAAAATTTTTTGAATGCCTTGCTTCACATGCTCCTCAACGTTAAACTCTTGAAGTGATATTGCGCACTTTGTGCGAAAATGCGGTGTAGCAAACTCCTCCTCCCCATCAGAATTGATTCGGCTCATCCTGACATTTAGAATGGCATACCATTTAATTTGGCGCGTATTCAACTCTGCCAGGATAAGATTTAGCATATGCGGCTTCATTTCTTCCAGGGATAGTAGTAAATCGTGGCAATTTTCTTTGGAGGGTTCCAATGTTTCTGTTAAGAATACCCCCAAAGCCCTATTACTACGTTTCACACGCTTCCTAGAAGCGGAAGCCACATCAGTGATCTTGCGTTTCAATCCAATAGGGGCAGGAGTTTTATGCATAATTCGCACATGGTGTGCTAGGTCCCCCTTTCTCGTAAACGTGCTCTCGCAAAGGGAACAGGGATATGTCTTTATCTGTGTGTGTATTTTCCTGTGTGCGTTTAAATTATCTTCCCTCGTGAACGTTTTATTGCAAATGTTACATTGGAGTGACTTAGAATTGTTGTGGGTTTTGGAATGCCTGTCCAAATCTCCTTTTCTTAAAAATGTCTTTTCACAGATCTCACAAGAAAATGATTTTTCTTCACTGTGAATTTTCAGATGGCGTGTTAAACTGCGCTTCGCAGTGAAGACTTTGTGGCAGGTGGGACACATCTGTAAAACAGACAAAAGTCCAACATTAGCGTGTGCTTCAAACATCTAAGTATCTAAACGTAATCTAAAAATGACGTAGATATTGAATCAGCTGTTTATTTTTAAAATTCTGAAATGCGAAATATATACGATACAATCCTATACTCTCCAAAACAGCCGATTTTCCCTATCTCCATCAAAAGATGAAATAAAATAACTTACGTGAACTCCACTAGGTCCGGGCTCTTCCACCACAGCAGGCATTGCATTGGCTTCCACAAGGGGTGCTGCCACAGGCAGTACATCAGCTTCCTCAAGGGGTGTAACAGAAGCTTTCATAAGAGGTGCTGCCACAGGCAATGCAGCAGGTGTAACACCAGCTTCCACAGTCATATCCTAAATATTAAAAACGCAGAACATGTAAAAGAGTGAAATGTGTATGAAGCTAATTTTTGGGTTGTACATTTTAAAAGTTTTTGTGTTATGAATGATAAAAGAATTTATTGGGATATGAATTTTTAAAAATGTATCTTTATTTTTAATTCGAAAACATTTTGAACTCACTTTTGAAATAATCATCATTGTGGAAAATTCGTTTGTCGATATTTTAATAGAGAGGAGCAAATTAAAAGGACGTCTTTCCTAGTGCAAGTCTCGAGTCAAAGTGAGCTCCACGTAGCATGTATTGTGGGTGGAAACCTTATCTGGCTTGTCACGTGATTCCATACGTGGAACCTTGTGATTCGCTAACAAGATGTCACGTGATTCCATACGTGGAACCTTGTGATTCGCTAACAAGATGTCACGTGATACATCACGTGATACGATAAGGAATATCATGTGTCATGTGATGCGATAAGGAATATCATGTGACATGATGCGATAAGAAATATCATGTGATTTACAGATAAGAAATGTTACGATAAGGGATATTATTTAGATAAGAGCTCATTCATTCAACGTTTGTTCTCCTAGAAGGTTGTCGTTGCTTATTTTTAAAAATGTCTATCTTTTTTAAACGCGAGAAGTTGAATGTAGAATATATTCGCGAATTTTATTCGGTAAATGTAGCCGATTTAATTTTTCAAGAGTTGAAAAGTCTGCCCTTTCAACAATCACAAGGGGTGGTGCATTGTCATCCATACCAACCAGCTCAAAAAGTATATGCGTTTGGAGACGCTGGAAACAGTTCTGAGGGATGGACACCTCTCTTATCGGAGATAAAATCACGTGTGGAAGAACATATGGGATGCAGCTACAATTTTGTGTTAGTAAACCACTATGTGGATGGACATGTTAAAATAGGACAACACAAGGACAATGAATTCTCCCTATGCTCTAAAACACCTATAGCGACTCTCAGTTTCGGTGCTACGAGATCCATCATTTTCGAAAGAAAAGGACAATCTCCTCTAAGTATTGCACTTCAGCACGGATCGCTTTATGCGATGCATGTGCCAACCAACAAATTCTATTCTCACGGAATTGCTGCGGAACCCGAAGTCTCAGAAGCTAGAATAAGTCTAACATTTAGAAAAATTCTACCTAAAACGCCTGTACAGAAACGCAAGTGCGAGTTTCCAATGTATGTCCCGCCTGCAGCGCTTTCGCCTATACCTGAAATCGATTGGAGCCATATGCATACTCCATCTATACCTACTACAGATTCGCAAAGTGATTTGGTGTCGTCGGCTCTGAACTATGCTACTTCTCAAAGTGGATCGGTTTCGATAGAATTATCCTCATCTGAAAAGTTCCGTTACCATTTGGGCTGTAACATTTACGTTACCGTGCAACATTTTCGAGGAAATGTGAAAGTACACTTTCGTGTCTACAGGATGAATGCTTCTGATGTTATCGTGCCTACCCCTCATGGAGTAACACTCACGCCTAATACGTGGAGTGTATTTTTAAAACGCATTTCAAATATGGACAGTGAAAATTCATCTTTCACAATTAATAACGAACTCTTAGTTTGTGTGTGTGAAAGCAATCTATATTTACAACAATTACCACCTTGCACTGGACAGTTCAAAAAGAAATTAATCTTATTAAATCAGGATAATTTTCATACTCTTCAGTACATTAGTCAAGATGTTACTAAATGTGTTTTGGATCAGTTACTGACAAATATCCTACCCAATTGTATTGTGAAGTATCAAAAACCTGTCGAAGCACTACCGACTTTGCCACCCTATGAATTAAAACGTACTTTAATGCAATGTGTACATAAAAATTTATGTGCAGAGTTGTATAAATTATATCAACGCGAAACATGCAAAAGTCACGGGTGTACCGATTTGAAACACAAGTGCTGTACGCTATCCACTCATATGCAATTTGTGGATTATGAACTAGTCGATCACGAACTTTTAATGATAAACATTCAAGAAATTGCTCGAGAGTTTTGTGAAACAAATGAAAACAATGTTTCACCTGAATTTTTTAAAAGTCTCACCGTAAAGGACTATTATACAGCGATGATTGCGCTGTTCCATATGTGAAATACAAGTTAGTAGAATATTACTTTTGTAAAAATCTATGTATTATTAAAAATGTTTTTTCTTTAAACGTTGCTTCATTTTTAGTTTTATTTTAAGTTATGTGTTAAACTCATTATTTATTTAAATTTAAAAGTGTTATTAAAACCACATACTAAAATGTTGATATAAAAAATTATAGTTGAAAGATATAATTTTTGGAAGTCCACACAAATCTATCACTAAAAAAAAAATGATTCCACTCCGATGGAAATAGCTTCATATTTTTCAAAGTACAATTAAACTGAATGGTTCAATATGTGAAACATTAAAAAATATGTGTGGGTCCTATTAAATGTTTTAATAAAGTCAGCGGTGGCTTCGCTCAGATGGAGCGTAAATGTTTATATTTTTCAAGGTTTAATTCAATTGTTGTGTTTAATTTCAAACTGTATTGAACAGTATTTTCACAAATGTGTAAAATTAAAACAAATACATTTTTCAATTAAAAAAATTATTAAAATAACTCACCTGATTTATATCGTCTTTGGTCGTGGGATTGTTTGCACAAATTAAATCCATCTCCTCAACTGGGATGCCGAAGTCGAACTGAAAATCCATAAAAAAAAAATAATTAATATAAAATTCAAGTGCTAATCGTTAAGTCATATATAATAAATCATAAAATAATGAAAATCAAAATTTTACTTACTTCAAATGCACGGGAGGAAGACATCGTAAATAATCTCGTTATCGTATTTAATTCAAAAGCAAAAGCACTGGCTGAAAAAAGAGCAGTTGACCATAGCTCGATAAGGACCGCATTTTATACCCTTTTCCGAGGGGACCTTTGCTTTGTGCTAAACAAACAGCGTCCTCCGAAAAGTCAGAAGCACATGATTTCCGATAAGCTGGAACATTCGATGGCCTTCTAGAAATGGCTAGAATTTGAATAGTTTTATTTTCGAACATAATTCATATCTACTTCTCTGATGTGTTTTATTTACATATATTCTCAATCTTTGGGTCGTCATTGCAATTTTAACTAATTATGTGTATTATTTAATGCAGTTAATTAAATATTAGTGATTAAATATTAGTATATATGTAACAGTTCGAAATAAGATGTATTTTCTAGTGGAAACTTTCTTTTCAGATTGTGTGGAGTGAGTAGCTTGTCGCACCATTTTTGAAAATGCCTAAGTACAATGTAGTAATACATTAATTTTTAGATACACAACACACAAAGGGTTGAATCCTATTCACTTAACACAATTTATGTGTCCACTTAACACAATTTGGGTGTCCACTGAACACAATTTTTATGTGTTCATTTGAAATCCGTAATCAATTTGTTTTTAAACATTCGAAATCATTTCGTTATTATTATAAAAATCATATTGATAGTTAGATTTATTTTAAAAAAAAGGTTTTAAACCAAACTTGCAATAGATTTTAAAAGTGTTTGTGTCAGGGAAAAATAATGTACACTCACTCACTTCTAAGTTCTATAATGGTAGTAAAATTACGATGTGAAAAGGGTCAAATCATATTCAATGCACAATATCATTAAAGTGATGTGTTTTAGATTACGTGTAGCAAATCAGACCGTTGAAGTATCCAACTATTAAAAATATATTATTAGAAAAAATAGGTGGCAACACCTTATACTGGTGATGATAAGATCTAATTTTTAATAGCGTTATGAGAGTGTCTCACTCATTTGGAGTTTGCCCAGCGGGTAGTGAAGAGGTCGTTCTGTGAGTTCTAATTTTCATTATTATTTTTATATACTTTTAGATTTATTTTTCAAAAATCACACACACACTTAGAATGGTCGAATCCTGTTCACAAAACATAATTTCAGCTATGTATTACATTCATGTTTTTAAAGTTTGTGTATACATTTGTTTTTAGATACACAACACTTAAAATGGTCGAATCGTATTCACTGAACACAATTTGTGTGTTCATTGGAAATCCGTAATCAATTTGTTTTTAAATATTCGAAATCATTTCGTTATTATTATAAAAATCGTATTGATAGTTAGATTTATTTAAAAAAAAAAAAAAAAAAAAAGAAAAAAAAAAAAAATCCACTGAATACAATTTTAGCTAATTATTACATTCGTGTTTTTAAAGTTTGTGTATACATTTGTTTTTAGATACACAACACTTAAAATGGTCGAATCGTATTCATTGAACACAATTTGTGTGTTCATTGGAAATCCGTAATCAATTTGTTTTTAAACATTCGAAATCATTTCGTTATTATTATAAAAATCGTATTGATAGTTAGATTTATTTAAAAAAAAAAAAAAAAAAAAATCCATTGAATACAATTTTAGCTAATTATTACATTCGTGTTTTTAAAGTTTGTGTATACATTTGTTTTAAAAAAAAATCATAATGTTATAATACGCAATTTTATATTCACTCCGTAGCATTCTGTTTTAAAACGCATCGCTATTCACCGAGCGATTCGAATGAACTTTGAAAAATAATCTAACTTCCGCTGATAAGGTACACTTCGAAGATAACTTCCTATAAAGCACGGGTGCTTTGGCACAGCGGTAAGACACGCGGCTTCTAATCGGCTGGGTCCAAGTTCGAATCCAGCTCCTGACCAGTGAAACATTAAATTCTTTTGGGGAAAAAAAATGCCGATAGATGGCACCACTTCATCAAAATTCGCCAGAGGGCGCTTTAACTACGTCACGTTGATAAGAACTTTCACTTTATTTCCAGACAGCAGAGAGGGAGGACGTGTGGTCAGAGCTCTTGTCAAAGGTCACTTCTAAGGTTATCAATCGCGACACGTCATTTCCAGATTGTGTGATGCTCAGTCATCGATTGCGACATCCCTTGAAACCACTTCCTCAGGTCAAGGGTCAGTCAGCGATTGTGACATTCCCTCTGAAACTCACTCCGTATGAGTCATCATGCCTCTTTCGCAATACTAGGAAAGAGATCTCTTTCGAAAGAGGCACCCTCCTGGGGGTCTAAAGACCCTCTGAGAGGATCCACTCCAAAGAGGGAAGCTTCCTCTCAAAAGAGGGAAGACACTCCAAAGAGGGGGGTCTCAAAAGAGGACCCTCCCTCCTGGGGGTCCAAAGACCCTCTGAGAGGGTCCACTCCAAAGAGGGGAGGCATCCTCCTGGGGGTCTCAAGACCCTCTGAGAGGATCCACTCCAAAGAGGGTTCTCCCAAAAGAGGGACCCTCTCAAAGAGGCATCCTCCCAAAGAGGGACCCTCCTCCTCCTCCAGGCGGTGCAGCACCGCCTGCGGAGGCTCAACGCACTTTTCTCTTCTACTCACTTGGTACCCACCTTTAAGGTTCTTATGCGTCGTTTTAACCATTTTTTTCATCTTGTCTCATTTATTCTTGTTCGGACTTGACTCATTTTGTCGGAATATTCTGGCTGTGTTTTGGCGCAAGCCAATCTTGTTGAAGACCCAGACCGTCCGACTCATCCTAAGGACTCGAGCAACCATTTGGACGGCCGGACACGCCAATCTTGTGTGTTACTTCACGTTTCAGATTAGTTGAACTGCCCTTTATGTTACTTTCTGATTGGCTCTTTCTTAAATAAGGTTTTGGGTATATAACCCGATCCTGTTGTTTTCTAATTGCGCCCATTCCTCTCTTGGACTTCTTTTGCACTGACGAGGAGGATCCAGCGTATCCTCGAAACAAATATATGCTGCATTACTGTGTTATTTGTACTAATACATCGCTCAAGTTTTCCTTACTCTCTAGTATTTAGCATTTTGTCAACATGAGAAATCTTATGATGTCATAAAAATTAGGTTTTGCAATTTCAATTATCCGAATTAACAAGCAACTAAATAAGAAGATGAACCCTTATGCAAATTAGATGCACATTTATTTATAGTATACATTATTACGAGTCAAATAATATTTTTGGTTTGAATGTATGCTTCCAGGAGCCGGAATAAAGAACGGTGTTCGGATTTTTATTTCGCTTTTGTTTGATTGTCCTTTGCTCATCGATCATTAGGTGGTTTATTAATACGGCATGCATTTATTGTCTTGCGTTTTTAAATGACTGATGATTTTTGTATTTTTATTTAACTGTCTTTTGCTCTTTGAGTATTAGGGAGTAACTAGCCGAATAGTCGTTGAAAATCAGTCTCACAATAAGCAAAACCCCGAACAATGTTTATTTTTGAATAATTTGATTGTTTTTACTTTCCCTGCAATACATGGTAATGTATAGGGAAGTATTGGAATCATGCCGGAATTCACAACTCGAGTTTTCGACGGAACTACACGTTTCGAGACCTCTGGAATACGAAAAAACCATTTTTAACGTGATGTCTGTGTGTGTGTCTGTCTGTGCAATGTATGTATCCACTCTAACTCAAAAAATAATGGACCGAATTTCATAAAATTTAGTAGGTTAGTCACTTGGGTATGACCCTGATGCTGATTGGGTTTTGGTACGATTCGTAAAAACAGAACCCGCCTTTTTTGCGAAATGGCCCTTAAAAATTTCATGTATCCACTCTAGCTAAAATACTAATTGACCAAATTTCACAAAATTTGGTAGATAAGTTACTTGTACGATACTCTGGTGCTGATGAGATTTTGGTATTAATCGGAAAAGAACAACCTGCCTTTTTTTACGAAATGGCCCGCAAAAATGTCATATATCCACTCTAACTAAGATATTAATTGACCAAATTTCACAAAATTTGATAGATAAGTTACTTGGGGGATACTCTGGTGCTGATTAGATTTTGGTATTATTCGGAAAAGAACAACCTTCCTTTTTTACGAAATGGCCCTCAAAAATCGCAAAATCTAAAAAAAGCTATGTATGTTCAAATATATCAATTAAATGCTTGTTTTATACGTAATTTTTGATGAGGAAAATAATAAGAACAACTCTATTACTGTAGAAATAACCATTCTCGAGATATTTGAGGTTTTTCGCATTTAGTTATGCCACTTTAAGAAAAATGTCTAATTACCAAATAAAAACAGAAATTGAATTGAAAATGCAAATTTAGTGTTATTTTGTGCAATTAAACTCAATTTAATGTATGATTAAAGAAAAAAAATATGAATTTGAGTCTGCAGGGAAAGTCATGTGCTGCCCACATCAGATTTTTTAGTCAGCCATATCAAATTTTTGACTCGTGCATCAAATTTCAAATCTCTATTCACTTCAAGCATTTCTCATTTATTCAGCCAATTGATGAACATTTTGGTGTGCGTCATGCTTAAAATTTCAAAAATTGGAATACAGGGTGTTTCAAAATGATTGACCCGATTTCAAATGACTTTAATTTTGAAACTTACAAACCTACATTGAAAAGTTATACATGAAATTAAAGAGAAAATGTCTAAGTTTTATCTACAAGTGTTCGATGTGACCTCTTTCAGTTGCATGAACAACGTCAAGGCGATAATCAAATTCTCGCCAAACTTGATCCAGCATATCCTGTGTTACCATCGCCACAGCTGCAGTAATACGGTTTTTGAGATCATGCAGGTTTATGGGTGAAGGTTGTACGAACACAGTATTCTTTATGTATTCCCCCCCCCCCCATAAAAAAAAAATAAATAATATCACTTGGCGTCAGATCCGGGGATCTGGGAGGCTAATTTGTTAATGCCAAATCTGTAGGTCCACCACGCCCAATCCAACGATGAGGAAGAACTTTGTTAAAGTGACGACAAACGTTCAAATTCCAGTGATCCAAAATTACAGCCATTTGAAATCGGGTCAACCATTTTGAAACACCCTGTATAATAATTTTCTTTTTAATTCAATAATATGATCTATACTGTTACTAAAATTAAAGTTTTTATCTCACTTTTAAGTACTTTTTCCCAAACAATCCATATTTCGCACGTTTTCGTCTGGAGCATCTTTTGTTCCTCAAATTTAAAGTTTAGAAAAATTATATTTTTCAGTGTGCCGTACCGAATTATAACCAGTGCGTCAACTTTTGTGTCTCTGTCTCACTTAAAAGAAGGTTTTTATCATTATACTACGCATCGAACATCTTAGTGTGCTGCATTCTTAAAGTAACAAATATTGAAAAATGGAAATTGCATATTTTCTTTCTTTCGAACAATTTTCTACTATTACACTAAATTTAAAGTTTCTACTCATCACCAAGTATGTCTGCAATCATTTAACCTTTCGAACGTTTTCGTATAGAGCAAGCACTCCATTGAACATACCTGGAAATTTTGCTTTTCCTCAGAGGATTAATAGTACCATTTGTAAGATTAGAATCTAAATTCATTTATTTACAATCATATGTATACGCATAAAGCCCGATAGAGGGCGCAGTTATATACAAGATTCATCATAATTTCGTAATGACTGCTTACGCGGCCCAAACAATTTTCAGAATTTTATATTTGTAAACTTCAATAATTGTTTTCTTAAAAGTCCGAATTATGAAATGTCCTTACTGATGAAGATCTCTTTTCACCGGTTTCAGAATCTTTCTGGTGGACGTCTGTTTTGGCGAGGTGAGGTACGTTGAATCTACGGTTTGAGCGTTTGAATGTGAACGATTTTCGGTGAGAATTTCCTACTTTGATATCAGCGATCTCGTATGTAAGCCGTCATTACGAAATTATGATGTATCTTGTACATAACTGCGCCCTCTATCGGGCTTTATGTGTGTATATATGATTGTAAATAAATTTAATTAGATTCTAATCTTACTTGGTGCAGCTGGTAGTGGTTAGTACTGTTTTTTTAGCAGGATAATGCTGCAATCCACACTTCAAACACTACGAACAAGCGGCTTTGTGCCAAAGACATATCGACCCTAGTCCGACCTGCTAGTGTTTGAGATTATAAAAATAAATGGCAACGTCATATATTTTAGTGATAGCATATATATATATATATATACATCGTTTCCAAGGGGCAAAATTTAATTTTTGTGCCTTATCTTTTGCGACACGCAATCTTTGTGTTAGAACGACGGCAAATATTTGACTTTTACGTTTTGTATTTGTAACATACATACGATTTACTTTGTAGAATAAAAATATTCATTTCTTGGTTATATAGTTCTTTCTATATTTTAAAACGATGAACTTTTAGTCTTATCTTTAAACTTTTGCGTAGCACTCTATTACGATGAGAAAAATGCATTAACTGTGAATTCTTGTTTGGTAATTTATTTGTTCAGCTTCGAATTACTTTTTTTTTCGTAACTGGCGTTTGTTCATTTTGCGATTTTGATGAATAGCTGGAGAGTTGTCAGTTTTATCTTGTTCCTGTTTATGCATTTTGCTTGTGTTATTAAATTTGTCTAGATCTTTGAAATTATTCTTGTATTTTGAGAGTAATACACCGTCGAATCCAGAAGATACTTGGTGATTTGATGTGCTTTAAATGAAGTGCGGATTTACATTAGTTTTATCTAATTTGTAATGCCAATCATCTGACGGCAGATTAAGGGAGTATTGGGAATAAAAATTTTATTAATAGGAAGCAATTACTACGAAAACAAAACTATATCAACCTGTTTTTGGAAGCAGAATCAATGAAACCGTTGAAAGAGATGCAGTGCAATCCGTCCTTAATAGTATATTAAGGTTTTCTTTATAGATTTCCAAGTGTGAGACTCCACACCACCGTCTCATATATTTATATTAAATATAATGTTTTGGTCCACTTGGTAATATAATCAATATCAGAATATAAAACCTTTTTATGAGTTTTCATTCAAAAATTACTCGTTTAAAAAATTCTTGAAATTTCACTTGAAAATACTCTAAAAGAAGTTTTTTTGCATATAAAATCTATAAAATGTAAAATATTTAATATTTATTTCATACGGGGTTGACACCTTGATGACAACATGCTATAGTACCAATACAATTACAATCGGCCGAATTTCTACGATTTCTATAAAAATTTGACACTGGTTTTCGTAGCTTTTTAGCTTGAAGTAGATAAAGAAATTGAACTTTATTGGTGACCATCTTGAATTTCTTTTATAAAATGTTCGGAAAAATTGTTTCAGTTTTAATTGGTTTTCAATAGATGGCGTCACAATTCCAATCTAAACTAAATTAATTTGATTAAAATATTAAATATTCAACGAGAATTTTCCTCTTGGGACACGAGGTAATGTCATGGTTGTATGTCGCCTAAATTTTCCGTTACAAACGACATAAAAGCACACACACTCATATTTTTACTTTCCTTATATAAATAGTATAATAATGCATAAGGAAAGTATTGTGACGGGGTCGAAAATTCGAATTCCAGTTTTCGACGGGAGAGCCCGTTTTAAACATCCCTGAACACGAATGAAACGTTTTTGAGATGATGTGTGTGTGTGTCAGTGAGTCTCTTGAGACGATATCTCCTGAACGAATGGAGCGATTCGAACGAAATTTGGTACAAAAATTACAATCCGTGAATACTGGAAGTCCATTGTTTTTATACGTAATCGAATGTTCAGAACCCCCTAAATTTTTGAGTAAAGTTTTGAAAAAATCATCATAAACTCAAAACCTTTAATAAAGTTACTTAAATAGGCATTTCTTATGTAATTTTTCATTAGAAAACGATTGATATAAATTTTAGAACTCCAGCACGCACTGTTCTCGAGATATTGCACATTATCAAAATCATAGATATTACACACAAAATTATCGAAAATTATATATATATATATATATATATATATATATATATATATATATATATATATATATATATATATATATATATATATATATATATATATATATATATATATATATATATATAATTAACTATTGTGAAATATGTTCACTTTTCATAAGTAATATCATACGATAAATTGGGTGACACCATTCTCGTGGATCTAGCTCGGTCTATTCATGAGAAAAATACTTTGGATAATACTTTTGCATTTGGACGCCAATAGTCATTTTTCTGCTATAAGAATAACTTATTTTTCGTCCATATCGCTTGGCGAGATTTTGGCGGAATATTGTGAACTTGGCGACTTATTAAAATGTTGCCAAATTAACGAAAATA
This sequence comes from Amaurobius ferox, assembly GCA_951213105.1. Taxonomy (NCBI): domain Eukaryota; kingdom Metazoa; phylum Arthropoda; class Arachnida; order Araneae; family Amaurobiidae; genus Amaurobius; species Amaurobius ferox. Next base: position 108,189,055 of record OX578148.1, on the reverse strand, counting down.
TCGCCAAATTGATAAAAATGACTCTAAATCAATGAAAATGACGACTAATTGACGAAAGTTCGCAATATCTTGGAAAGAACATAAGAGTAGACTATAAGAATAATCCATTTCTCCATCCGTCCATCCATAACGCTTGGCAAGAAATTTAGCTGGACGTCGCTAACTAAGCGACTATTTTAAATGTTCCCAAAGTGACAAAAATGTCGCCAAATTGATAAAAATGACGCTCAATGGGAAGTAATGTTTCGCAAATTCTGATTTCCGTCATATGACGGACATACCGACATTTAGTATAATCATACCTTCTAGTATATAAGAAATGCTCTCCTCTCCGTTTATCTGTAACACATGATGATGCATTTGGCGAACTTGACGAATAATTTAGCAAAGTATCGTCAACCTGGCGATATTTCGCCCCAGATTGACAAAAATATCGTCAACATTGCAACATGATGATAAGTTAATGAAAATGAAGCCTAATTGATGAATTAATCATTTCAATATTTTAATATATGGACTATATCGCTTATTGAGGATGTTATCAATATTGATAATTGTTTATTTAGAGTTGCGGGTACTTTATTTATAGTTAATTGGGTACTTTGAAATAGCTTTGAAATGTTGTCATCCGTCAAAACGCCAAATGTACAATTCAACGATAAAAACACAGTACCGTGGATCTTATACATTATTTTTTGACTGTAAAAGTAGTAAATTCATTGCACCATATAAGGAAAGTCATGTGCTGCCCACATCAGAATTTTTTAACTTATTAAATATTTACCTCAGGCTGCACGAAGCTGAAAACGCCAATTTATAAAATGTATATTATTTTAAATAAAAAAATTTTCTTAAAATTTCACCAACGGGCTAGCAAAAACTTACTCTCCGGCCCTGAAGATCATTAAAGACCATTGGTCTATGCAACGGTTTTCAGAGTGTGTTCTGCAGACCCCCAAGGGTTTCGTGAAATCATTCCAGGGGCTCCGCGATGTGGACGTGACAGCCCAGTGGTTGGCGCGCTGGAATTGCACTTGGACAACCCGAGTTCGATTATCGCCTCTGCCCAAACTGTCGCCGTGTTCACGCGCAGTATGATCACGTTAAACATGTGGGTCCATAAGTCTGTTCGAGAGGTTGGTAGTAGGGGAAGGGGGATACTATTCCAGTGGATGCCTTCCTCACTGGGTTCCGATGTAATTTGGGTGGCATTGTCCATAAAGATACCTTACACTTTCGGGTAGGTCGGGCGATCTGGGTCGAAGAAGTAGGGGTTCCGCGATGTAATACTTCCATGTCAATTTTCTTAAAAATTAAAATATTGCGTACATTTTTTAAACTTTACAACATAGTTGAAAAGTGTTTATGACTTTGTTCATTCTGTCTGTCTGTCAGCACGATAACTGCAGTAAAAATGACTTAACCGAAATTAAATTTTAGTATGTTGTTCAGACGATCTGTGGAACCTATGGGAATTTAAATGAATAATATCACCCAATTAGTTTTGGATTGAATCCAGGTTGAAAAAGTGAAATACATTGAACCCTATGGGACGTAATTTTTCAAGCATTTTTTAAGTGAATTTAAAATTCACAAATTGCCTCGAAAGTTTTAGGGAATATTCAAATTATCCCATAAAATATATGAGAAAAATTTCAGAAAAATATATTCAGTAGTTGTTTAAATAAAAATTAAAATAATAATTACACCCATTATATGAAGAGATCACGTGACCCACTTCAAAATAAAGTGTGGCATCCATCTTGTGTCAAAACGTGATTTTTAAAACTATTTTTAATTTTTATTTAGTGTAGTATCCGTCCTAAAACCGCTTTATTTTTGCTTAATTTCTGTACATCTATATTCTAAAACAGCGCAATTACAATACATTTGAGTTTAAATGATCAATGCTATCCATCTTGGGCCCAAATCGTAATTTTTAAAGTTCTTTTTAATTTATATTTAGTGTTGTGTCCGTCCTAAAACTCCTTTATTTTTGCTTAATTTCTGTGCATTAATGTTCTGAAACAACGCAATTACAATATATTTGAGTTTAAATGATCATCAAACTTAGATTATTTCTACAATGAAGTCTAATTTTCACTTATGGAGATTGTAGACACATCAAGCTGTAAGATGAGTTGTATAAGAATTGCCGAATTTCTTTAACACAAAATTATTTAGTGCTAGAGTCTGCAATATAGTTGATATAAATGAAATAATCATTGATTTTACACAGAGAACAGACGATTTGATAGCACACTTTTTCAGTGAAGTTTTAAGCACAGAGTTAAATTACTTTTACCTCCATGGTTTTAAGTTCTTAGACTTTAAATTATTGTAGACTTTAAATTATTGTGGTTAGACTTTAAATTATTGTAGTATTGGGATGTGAATGAAAGGAATAAAACAAAAGTTCATGAGTGAAATTTTTTCTGCTTTTTCATAGAGAGCCAGGCGATTTATATTTCAAAGACGTAAATAAAGTTCATTTTTTTCGCTGAAGTTTTCAGATATAATAAATTATCGTAGTATTGTGATAATTTTAAAAATATTGCCGCTGAATGCATCGCATTTTAGAGATATTTAAATAAAATTGCATTGCAGTTGGAAAGTGTTTCATAATTAATGCTTTATGCATGATTGATCTTTCTTGTTATGCATAATTTGGATTACAATGGACTTTGACTCATTTTAGGGTTCTGCCATTAAGTTAAAAAACTGGTCTACAAGAAAGAGTCATACTTTGGTCACATTGATATTTTGTTTCTTCTCATATTACCTTCATTTCGTGTCGATTATCGAATGCATTTAACCTAGGTTTTCACTAAGGCAGAGAGCATGAAAAGGAACTGCATCAGGGCCGTAGACAGAGACGAAATGAAGTGTGGCTGGAGGGAAATTCAAGGGGGACTCAATAGTCTTACAGGAGGAGCTCACCAAAAACACAATTAATCATTAGCATTCATAAACCATAATAGTTACTGTTTTATATTTCAATTCATAAAATTGTTAACAAATAATTGCGTATTTATATTTGTAATCTAAGAGCTAATTATTAATATTCATATTGCTACTAAACATCAATATTAATATATAATAATTACAATTGATTTTAATGTAAGCATCAACTAGTAATAAAGCTGTTAATAATTTGTAGAAACATTTTGAAAGTTAATACAAGTTAATGCTTATATTAACTCTTACCTACTTAACAGTTGATTTTGACTCTGTAACAGTAATACAAAAGTATCATAAATACTATTGTCGTAATTTTTAAATATTTTTAAATTAAGTATGTAAACAAATTTATCCTTAGTATAATAAAAATTTCAGCTCAATTAAAACAATCTTTAAAACGAATTAAATTATAAAGAAAATCTCAAAGAAATTTTTTATGCAAAATTTGAATGACATTTTATATGAAATTTCATATAACTACTAAAACTGCATTCTGAATTACTTACTAATTTCTATGTTCAGTATTGTCTTTAAATCCACGTGGCAGAGTTCTACGATATTTTAAGAAAGAAAAGCCGCATTCTCCTATTTGGTAAAATTATTGGAAAAAAAACATCTTAAATATAGAGAACAAACACACACTTCTTTTTAGATGATATTATCCGATATACTGATCAATAAAATGATAATGTAAAAGAACTCTTAACGTACGTAAAGCACTATTTACCCCACTTAAAAGTAATTTTAGAGTTTTGCCATTTTGCACGTAAGGTATGTAACTCCCACATCTTAACATTTTGATGTTCGTTTTGCGTGGCAACACAATGCTTGCTGTGCCAGAAAATATGCAGTTAGTGTTTACTTTTTATAAAGTTAGTGTTTACTTTCTGTATAGAGAAAATATTGGTTTCGCTAAAATTTTCGATTTTCAGGTAAAAACTGCATAAATGCAGTTATCGAAATTTTATTGTTTTAAGGGTCAAGCCGATCAAAAAATTGGAATATGTGAGTGAATGCCAAGTATTTGATTTAAAGGGGCACATAGACTTTAAATTATGTAAACAAATAAGTTTTTAAATAATCCTTCTAATCCCGGGCAGCACCGGATAAATATTGTAGTTTATAATCTTGTAAGTTTGTATGTCCTATCCAGCTATTCAAATTTGCACTGTTTATATCTGCTACCAAATTGGGCATGTTCAATAATTGGACCAATACGAAGCGTGTGGTGGGATTGTGGAAGACAGCATAATAATTATATGGGGTGTACAGGGAAGTTAAATATATATATATTTTTTTCAATTTTTACTTTCGGTACATACATAGTATTATGTATCGGGAAAGTATTGTTGTTGAGACCCAGACCGTCCGACCTACCAGAAAGGTGTAAGGTAACTGTTTGGACGGCCGGGAAGTGCCACCCAATTTGGACCGGAACCCAGTGGGGGAGGCATCCACAGGGACCGTACCCTCCTTCCCCTACCACCAACCTCTCGGAAGGACTTACGGACCCACATGTTTAACGTGATCGTACTCCGCGTGAACACGGCGGCAGTTTTGGCAGTGGCTGGAATCGAACCCGGGCCTACCGAGTGCAGCTCCAGCGCGCTAACCAATGGGCTACCGCGCCCCCCGGGAAAGTATTGTTGTTGTTGAAACCCAGACCGTCCGACCTACCAGAAAGGTGTAAGGTAACTGTTTGGACGGTCGGGAAGTGCCACCCAATTTAGACCGGAACCCAGTGGGGGAGGCATCCACAGGTACCGTACCCTCCTTCCCCTACCACCAACCTCTCGGAAGGACTTTCGGACCCACATGTTTAACGTGATCGTACTCCGCATGAACACGGCGGCAGTTTGGCAGTGGCTGGAATCGAACCCGGGCCTACCGAGTGCAACTCCAGCGCGCTAACCAATGGGCTACCGCGCCCTAACCGGGAAAGTATTGTGACGGTGTTGAAAATTCGAATTCAAAATTTCAACGGATGGAAACGTTTCATTCCTGAACTTGAATCTAACGTTTTTGAGGAGATGCCAGTGTGTGTGTGTGTGGGCACGATATCTCACGAACGATTAAAACGTTTCGAAAGTAATTTGATGCGATTACTGCAATAAGAGAATACTAAATATATATATTTTAAATGCAATATAATTTTTGGGAGACAGTTCTCTCAATTTTCGAATATATTTTTGAAAACAGTATTAAAAAAACAGGACTTTCAATAATGATAAATAAATAATTCTTTCATATGTAATTTTTCCTTATTAAGCGAGTAATATGAAATTTAGAACTGTTTTTCAGATATTACATAATTTTTTGATACATTTTTGATAAAATCAGGAACTTTGGTATTGCTAAATGAATAACCACTACATACGTAATTTTTCATTGCAAAATGGAATGATGCGGACTTTAAAACGTTAGCTTGAACCGTCCACTAGATATTGCACGTTTTCAAATAAATGTATAAAAAAATTGACTCAAAAAAAAAAAAAAAAAAAAAAAAAAAAAAAGTAGTAACTATCATCAAATATGTTCACTTTCCATATGCAATATTATGCAACAAATATGTTAACGTTATTCTTGTAGATCTAATTTATCCTATTCATGAGAGAATACACTTTTTGTTTTAGTTTTATATTTTGACGCTCAAGAATTCGCCAATAGTCATTTATTTCTGAGGATATTAATTGAATGTTGATTGTAATTTTGATGAAAATTTTGCACGTCAATCTGAATCACTATTGTGTCAATCATTTTGTGCACCAAATTTGATAAAATTGATGCTAATTGATGCTACGTGAAAAAATATAAAATTGATGTAAAATAAAATTGATAATCGTATAAAATTGATGTTACGTGATGCTAATTCAATGCTAAAAACATTTTGCAGTGGTTCTTGTACACCATTATTTAGGTGTAAAAGATGGAAAGTCATCGCAATATGTAGTGAAAGTAATGTTCTGCCCACATCATATTTTTTAATATTTTCTGTAAAACGCACTCCCATGTATCGGAGAGACTTGAAATGTAATGCACAGTTCGACAGCTTGGCTAAACTTTCCGAAATATTTTTAATTTACAAATATGCAAATTTAGGAGAGTGCTTCTCTTAAAATATTCGAAAAGTTGAGAGAACGTGAAAGCAATAAAGTGATCAACTGATCATTCATTACTACTCGTGGACTGTGGTTTCGCGGTTATTGCCGCTCGTCAGCACAATGCAAGTTTTGAGAAGATCAGTGAGTAGTTACTTCAAGCTCCTTCTTATTTTATACAACGCATTACGTTAGGACACCTGTAAGATGAAAAAGTCTGTTCACCGTAGGACGTAAAAGACTTTCTTTTGTGAGCCAAGGATTTAAAAATGAGAACATATGTTAGACTAAAATTATTACGTTAAAATATTTATTATTTCAGGGTGTCGTAAATAAAATGTTCTCATTGTCAAGTGACTAGAAAAAATGGTGATGTTTTCAAGTAATATAAGCTTACGATAGCATAATACTAATCATATATTTAAAACACAGCAACAAAAATCCCAGAAGGGTCATTTGATAAAAAGAACAAAAAATAAATATTATCAATATTATTTATTTAGGATGTAGGCGCTACAGATTAACCTTTTGCTTACTGGTGGGACAGCGTCCATCCCGAACGAAGAACCTCCCAAAAAGACAGGTATTTGACATATCCTATCCCAAACAGTTCGATCTCCCTTTGTAGGCATTGGCGTCCATGGACGCATGTCAAATACCTGTCTTTTGGGGAGGTTCTTCTTTTGGAAATGACGCTGTGCCACCTGTAAGCAAAAGGTTAATACGCTTCATTTCTCAAATAAATTAAAATCTGAATTATCGACTAGATGGAGGTTTGTAATAATCCACAGTAATAGATCGTCGGAAAAAAATAATCGCAATTTTGGAAAGCTAAAAATTTTCGAAGGGGCAAACTGAAAAAAAAAAAAGAAAAAAATGAATATGAAATTTCGAGCGAGTTTATAAATATAATTTTTAACAAGAAACTTTTGTACACAGATCTAAATTTTGGTAAATAGATTGATAGTTCGTCGGGATAAATAGTAAAATAAAATATATAAAATCTATTCCTTTCAGGGAATGCTGTAAAGGGAACTGTTTGATTTCGAAATGGAACTTAAATGCATTTTGCGGCGAGTTAGAAGTAATAATTATTATTTACAAGGTTATATCGCACTATCAAAATAACAGTACATATAAGTTTGTGGAAGTTTATTAATTTAAGGAACCAAAATGTCCGGGTGAAAGAGTGAATGCCTACTTTGAAGTGGCTTAGAGTCTTGAAATTGACATGCATATACCCCATATTATATACAGCTATCTGAAAAATTGCAGTTTTCTAATGTTTTCATTTTAGGGTGTGCTGAGAACAAAATTTTAGAATTCATGAATGCATTAAATATGTACCACCCGAAACATCAACTTTCGAGCTTTGTGTGAAATGGCAGTGCGTTTTCAAAAAGCAACAGTGATAAAATAGTGTGGTTATTAAACATATATATGTTTAGAAGTGCCAGATTCTAATACCATTCAACTTATCATTCGAATATATAAAAATAACTTTCTGAGAAGGTAGATTTAAAATTTCAAAATATTCGATCGATTGTTTCACAGATTAAACTAAAAAACAAAGCATCTATACCAAACTTATACGAAAAGAGTGATTCCAAACAAATGCCTTCTAATTTTGAAAGAAATTCGAGATTAGCTTTATACGACAAGCTAAAGACCTGGAATTTTATTTCAGAATAAAAATGTTGTAAATAAATAAGATAAGAACATAGTTTCGAAAAATTATTATCTTAAGAGTAATGATGATCATTAAGAGTAATCATTCGAAATATCGAGTGATTATGAAATATCTTCTTTCAATGACATATGAACTTGAAATTCCCACGCATGTAATTACATAAATAGAATTAATGATGCAGTGAGTTTAAGAATATATATATTTAAGTATGTAGCAAAATAAGACGTTTGAAGTTAGGAATACATAAAATATTTACTCCTAAATACGATAATTTATATATCTTCATTCAGAACATAGTAATACAGTATTTATATTTAGAGTATGACAATAAATTTTATAAATGGATATTCTTGGAATTACTATAAACTCCATAAAACGCTGGGTATATTTTCCAGCTAAGTTTAATAAATTTGAGACAAAATAAATATTTTTTGACTTAGTGTGATAAAATGTAAAAGAACGAAACTAATGAAAATAAAGAGTTTTAGAATTTTTTTTATTTATAGAATATCTACCAGATAAATATAATTTTTTAATTCTATTATGAAATTTTAAATGACTTACATTGTATCGAGTACTCTCTAAAAAAAATAAATGCGAGTATTTAAGTAGGTTATGAAATAAAAATATATCTCATTTAGTGTTACTCACCATGTTGAAGCATTTATAAGTCTATTATTACAAATTAAAATAATTATCACGCAAGACACATGAGCAAAACGAGACAGCAAGAAATTTTGAAGACTGCAAGCTCTCATTTCTCTATAGTAAAAAGAAAGTATATAACTAAACGCACAGTGAGTATATCTAAGCAAGAATTTCGATCCTAGTCGAGTTTTCCATCGATTTTTGACGATCGTTTATAATTTCATATTAGTCGGAGGTTCAAATGCGTTTCCTTCTCATAAATATTTTCTGCGTTTTTGTGTCACGCAGACGAAATGTTTCAATGGAGGCAGTTGTGTTTAAAGGGATGTTGTTTGATTGAAATAAAATGCTTGAAAATTGGAAACACATACTGAGATTCATAAAAAAACTGCCTCATCTTTGGAAGGATTTCAATCTATATAATCATTATCTAACCTGTTTGTGTTTTCCTAGACCCCACCCCCAAGAAGGCCCATGGTGATTTAGATATCTAGAAAACGGAATATGTGCCCACTTATAATATCGGTCATGAGACAGGCGGGTTTTCGGTTTTTCACCAACGGGCGGAGGGGGCGCTGTAGCCCATTGGTTAGCGCGCTGGAGTTGCACTCGATAGGCCCGGGTTCGATTCCAGCCACTGCCAAAACTGCCGCCGTGTTCACGCGGAGTACGATCACGTTAAACATGTGGGTCCGAAAGTCCTTCCGAGTGGTTGGTGGTAGGGGAAGGAGGGTACGGTCCCTGTGGATGCCTCCCCCACTGGGTTCCGGTCTAAATTGGGTGGCACTTCCCGACCGTCCAAACAGTTACCTTACACTTTTCTGGTAGGTCGGACGGTCTGGTTCTCAACAACCAACGGGTGGAGAAAATAGGGAGGGAGGAGAGTTGAAAAGCCTAACTCTCCAGAAGCCTTATCCCGATAATCTATATAGTTGAAACTTTGCACATGAATGAATGAAGTGTTTCAAAAGAAAATTAGTAGGTATAATTGTATAATTATTACAATCAGTGAATACTGAAACTCTATATTTTAAACTCGATCGAATGTTTGGAAGGATCCTCCCCCCCACCCCCAATTTTTGACTGAAGTTCTAAAAAAATCAATTATATATCAAGAACTTCACTTTACATAAATATAATTGAATATCTGTGTGTGTTTGTCTCATCATCAAGGGAGAACGACTGCACAATATGTTATGAATTTTTGTGGGTAGCCGTGAAATAGCCCCTCTTAACATTTAGTTCATGTTTCGATTTTCTGTTACGAGGGGTTGTCGAGATATTAATAGAAAACGAACCTTCCTAGAGATAGCATGAATTTTTCCCCTGCAAATTTATTTGAAGTACTCATATCATGTTTCTCAGCGGAACATTTAAATCTAATGTGTTTATATGGCAGACGATTTTTATTACTTTTTCTTTTTCGATTTAAATAACAAAGAAACTGATATTAAAAATTTATATTATTGCATTTTGGCATTATACTTTATTGCATTTTGGCTGGATTATATCAATTACGGTCTTCGGGTTTAAATATTACGGGAATTATTGATCTATTTTTACTTCAACTGTTTATTTTCGCAGGATTTTTCAAACTCATATTGTGTTTAGCCAATTAACTCCTATAGTGTGCTTAGCCAAGTAACTCATATATTGTGCTTAGACAATTATTGATACAAAATATAATTAGTACGGATAATTTTCTAGCACTATTTTAGTGCTTTCATTTTGGCATATATTGATCCAATTTTACATTTTTGTAAATTTGTTTATAAATGGGACCAGGATGTTTCATTCTTCAAATCTGGCTGTAAAGATACTGTTATATAGCTAAAACAGAGATTCTTATACTTCTTTTTAGGATAATTAAATTAAATATTTTAATTGAATACGTTGAATAAGAATGTTATTTAAAATACTGTAGCAATTTGTACATTATTGTGAATGTAACGTTTCTTTATATTATGTATTTTGCACGAAGAACGGGTATACTGTTGAATAAATAATCGTTTTATACGCAATTTTTCATTTGAAAGCGAGTAACACAGTCTTTATAACGCTAACCGTTTTCGAGATATTGTACATTTTTTTCAAATAAATTTCTCAAAGAAATTGCATAAAAATAAAAATGTAAGTATGTTTATTGTTCAAGTATGTTCAATATGTTCATTTTCCATATGTATTATGATGCGACAAATCTGTTAATATCGTTCTCGTGGATGTACGTGTAGTTCGTTCCAGTCAGGAGAGAAAATACTGTTTATAATAGTTTTGCGTGTCAAATAATTCACCAATAATTATTCTCTTTTGTTCACTGGATATTCGTTAAATGCCAATTACATTTTGATGATAATTTTTCCCGTGAATATAAGTCATTCTGATTGGACTAGTAAATTGTCAAAAGCTCCTTGACGTGATGTTAATTCAATGCCAACAACCGTGTGGTATGGCTGTATTTATACTTTTTTTTATATGCACAGTTGGCGATTTTACATACGATGGTTGTTATAGTAACGAAATTCGACTTTCCAAGTTAAACAACGAAAAGTAAAATATACATATTATTGGCATTTTTAGAATTTGGATTTTCAATTTTAAGAATCTGTTAATTGGCAGTAAAACTATCGGTTTTATATTATAAAATATTAGTTTCTTCTTATTAAAATCGTTTAATGCAGGTGTTTTTCAAATATTTTTGGCAGTGAAACCCTTTTGAAATTCAATTTGATGACGGAACTCCAAAATGAGAAACAGTCCGCTGTGGTACAAATCATGCATTCAAATGTTACGCTTTTTTACTTTCCCTGCAATACATGGTAATGTATAGGGAAAATATTGGAATCATGCCGAAAATCGCAACTCGAGTTTTCGACGGATCTACACGTTTCGAGACCTCTAGAATACGAAAAAACTATTTTTAGCGTGACATCTGTGTGTGTGTGTGTGTGTGTGTGTGTGTGTGTGTGTGTGTGTGTGTGTGTGTGTGTGTGTGTGTGTGTGTCTGTGTGTGTGTCTGTCTGTGTGTGTGTGTCTGTGTGTCTGTCTGTCTGTGTGTGTGTGTGTCTGTGTTTCTGTCTGTTTGTCTGTCTGTGCGGATTTTGTATCCACTCGAACTCAAAAACTAATGGACCGAATTTCATAAAATTTGGTAGGTAAGTCACTTGTGGGTGAATCTGGTGCTAATTAGTTTTGAGTACGATTCGGGATAAAAGAACCTGCCTGTTTTGCGATATGACCCGTAAAAGCTTGTATCAACTCTATCTGAAAAACTAATGGACCGAATTTCACAAAATTCGGTAGATAAGTCTCTTGTGAGACACCCTGGTGCTGATTAGATTTTGGTACGATTCGGAAAAAATAACCTGCCTTTTTGTGCAAAATGGCCCTCAAAAATCGACAAAATCTAAAATAAAAAATTACGTATCCTCAAATATATCCATTAAATGCTTGTTTAATGCGTAATTTTTAACGAAGAAAATAATAAGACCAACCTCATTACACTAGGACTAGCCGTTCTTGAGATATTTTAGTGTTTTCGTATTTTCTCTACGCCACCTTTGAAAATAAGTGCAGTTATCAAATGAGAACGAATATTGAATTAAAAGTGAACTAAATTTAATTAAAATAATGAGAACGTGAATATAAGTCCGCAGCGAAAGTCATGTGCTGTCCACATCAGATTTTTATTTCTAGAAAAATTTACACGAAAATATCACATCGCAGAACCCCTGAAATACTGTTTTGAAAAATCTGGTTTAATGTATAGACTATATTCTTTAACGGACGATAACAATTTTTCTAATTGTCAAGTTCAATTTGTGCGACATATAAAGAAATTTAGAACTCCAAAAAAGTTTTACACGCTGTCTTAAGAAAAGCACCAAATTTTAATGCACAATTCATTTCCAAAAACATTGTACCGTGGATCTTTTACTCCATTATTTCATTATAAAAGAAGTAAAGTCTTTACAAAAGAAGTAATGTTGTGGGACATAAGGGGAATGTAAATGAATAATATCACCCAATTAGTTTAGGATTGAACCAGGGTTGAGAAAATAAAATACATTGAACCCTATGGGACCTAATTTTTCAAACAATTTCTAAGCTAAAATTCACAAATTACTTCGAAAATTTTAGAAAATATTCAAATTATTCCATAAACTATATAAAAAAAAAATTCAGCAAAATATGTTCGGTAGTTTTTTAAATAAAAATAAAAATAATAATTATTACACCCATATTATAAGAAGAGATCACGTGACCAACTTCAAAGTAAAATATACATCCACCTTTTTTTTCCAGTGTCAAAATCGTGATTTTTCAAGTTTTTACTTTCCCTGCAATACATGGTAATGTGTAGGGAATGTATTGGAATCATATCAAAAATCGCAACTCGAGTTTTCGACGGATCTACACGTTTCGAGACCTCTAGAATACGAAAAAACTATTTTTAGCGTGACGTCTGTGTGTGTGTCTGTGTGTGTGTCTGTGTGTCTGTCTGTATGTCTGTCTGTCTGTCTGTCTGTGTGTGTGCAGATTTTGTATCCACTCTAACTCAAAGCGTAATTGACCGAATTCCACAAAATTTGGTAAGTCACTTGTGGAACACGCTGGTGCTGATTAGATTTTGGTATGATTCGAAGAAAAATAACCTGCCTTTTTTTGCAAAATGGACCTTCAAAAATCTCCAAAATTTAAAATAAAAAACTACGTATGCTCAAATATATCCAGGAAATGCTTGTTTAATACGTAATTTTTAACGAAGAAAAGAATAAGACCAACCCCATTACACTAGGACTAGCCGTTCTCGAGATCTTTTAGTTTTTTCGTATTTTCTCTAGGCCACCTTTGAAAAGAAGTCCAGTTATCAAATGAGAACGAAAATTGAATTAAAAGTGAATTAAATGTAATTAAAATAAAGAGAACGTGAATATAAGTCTGCAGTTAAAGTCATGTGCTGCCCACATCAGACTTTTTATTTTGCCTGCAGTACATGGTAATGTATAGAGAAAATATTGGAATCATACCGAAAACCATAACTCATGTTTTCGACGGATTTACACGTTTCGAGACCTGTAGAATACGAAAAAACTATTTTTAGCGTGTCTGTGTGTGTGTCTGTGTGTCTGTCTGTGCAATGTATGTATCCTTTTTAACTAAAAACTAATGGACCGAATTTCATAAAATTTGGTAAGTAAGTCACTTTGATGAGAACCTGGTGCTGATTAGTTTTTGGTAGGATTTGTAAAAACAGAACCCGCCTTTTTTTGCGAAATGGCGCTTAAAAATTTCATGTATCCACTCTAGCTAAAATACTAATTGACTAAATTTCCCAAAATTCGGTAGATAAGTCACTTGTAGGATACCCTGGCTCTGATCAGATTTTGGTACGATTTGGAAAAAAATAACCTGCCTTTTTTTGCAAAATGCTCCGCAAAAATAGTCAAAATTTAAAATAAAAAACTACCTATGCTCAAATATATCCATTAAATGCTTATTTTATACATAATTTTTAACGAAGAAAAGAATAAGACCAATCCCATTACAGTAGGGCTATCCGTTCTCGAGATATTTTAGATTTTTCGTATTTTCTCTAAGCCACCTTTCAAAATAAGTCCAGTCACTAAATGAGAACGAAAATTGAATTAAAAGTGAATTAAATTTAATTAAAATAAAGAGAACGTGGATATAAGTCCGCAGGGGAAGTCATGTGCTACCCAAATCAGATTTTTAAATTTATATTTAGTGTTCATCCGTTCTAAAACTGCTTTATTTTTGCGTATTTTCTGTGGATCTATATGGTGCGTCAACGCAATTACAATATTTTTGAGTTTAAATGATCACAGCACTTTGATTAATTCTACAACGAAGCCTAATTTTAATGGATGTAAAATGTATACAAGCGATTGTAAAATGAGTTGTATAAGTATTGCTGATTTTTTTTTCACTCAAAATTAACTCTGGAGTCTGGAATAAAAGTGATATGAATGAAATATTCATTGCTTTTACATAGAGAGCCAGACGATTTATATTTCGAAGACATCATTTGAATAAAGTTAATTTTTTTCGATGAAGTTTTAAGTTTTAAAATTTAATAAATTATTGTAGTACTGTGCTAATTTAAAAATGTTAGCACTGAATGCATCGTATTTTAGAGATGTTTTAATAAGATTGCATTTCAGTTGGAAAGTGTTTCATAATCAATGCTTTATGCATGATTGATCTTTCTTGTTACAAATAAAATAACTTATATTTCCTGTTTCTCGTGACTTTTATAATTACTTACACACTTTAGGCTCCATTTGCTAAACGTAACACTTCTATTTTCGATGCATATTAAAATTTGGAAATGTGAAAAACGAACTACTTTTTCATTGATTAAATTAAACTAAATCGGATGGTCTTCTTTATTAGTATAATTAAAACACGTGGTGTTATATGTTACATGGGTAATATGTGGGATTATGATAAGTAACATGGGTTATGTATGTAAGGTTAAGATTAGTTATTGGGATTTTGTGGTGTATTGTTATTATTAATTATTTGGGGGTTATGATTAAAGCATGTGGTAATATTTTACATGGGTAATATGTGGGGTTACGATAATAAACAGTTGTTTTGTTTGTGAGGTTATAATTAGTTATTGGGATTTTGTGGTGCATTGTTATTATTAATTATTTAGGGTTATGATTGAAAAGATGTGTGGTTATATGGCATATGGGTAATATGTGGGGTTATGATAAAAAACATGTATTATGCATGTGAGGTTATAATTTAGTTATTGGGATTAAATGGTACATTGGGGTTTATTATTAGAGTTATTATTAGTTATTTGGGGTTTTGATTAAAACTGTGAGGTTATGATTTAGTTAATACTAAACTCATGTATTGTATGTAACTTATGTATATGAGGTTATGATTAAATATTTTGTATCCAGCATTGACTTTCCTTACAGATTAAACAAATTTCGATATTGTGGAAAAACAGAAACACAAATGAGAGTTAGAGCTTTTAAACAACTAGATCTAGCCAAAAATCAAATGAGTTGATAATTTCATTATTTAAAGTAAACTTAATCAGTTTCAATTAATTTCCTGGATTATTTTGAAATACCCTGCACCTGTAGAAAAGTAAATTTTCTAATATTTTAATAATGAATTGTCAATTTTAATAATAAAGGGATTTTAAAATACCCTACCAGTCTGCGTACTCCCACAACTTCAAGCATCTGTTTGCGATTGAAGTTCACGGTTCCGAAAATCTTCTGCTAAATGAATTCGATTTTAAAATGACAAATTTTCGGCCAAATTTTGACTTTAAAACGCTCATAACTTTAAAACTAATTCAAATTAAAAATGTCTTGTAGAAATACAACGTTTGGTGAGTTCAGCTACCCATGTACTGAATTTTTCAGCTGTCAGTAGCGCCGATTTTACGCTACGCGTCACAAGTACACACACACAACACGTAGAACGTTTTTCTGGGGCAGGGACTTAATAAGACATATAACTGCGACTAGTTTGATATCCGGTTTTGTAAACTTGAAAGTACAAGAGGGGGGGGGGGATGCTCACTTGCCCTTCCCTATTGCGCCCCCCCCCTTCCACACACACAGAAAGAGAGAGAGTCATTTATTCGCTTTAGCTAATGGATCAATTCACGAAAATAAATCAGTTTTTCAAGACAAATTAGAATGTGTATAATTACTTTCGCAATGACTTTATATTTAATTCTGAAATTAAAAAAACGTGGCCCTTCTAGATTATCTTTTTCAGCTATAGGTGGCAGTGAATGTGATAGTCTCGCTTATCTTGTTACATTTGAAGCTTAAAACAAACTTTAGAGCATAGAGTACTATTTTAGCGATATTAAAAATTATAACTCTAGAAAATTCTGTCAAATTCTCTTCCCTCAATTGCCATTTAAATGGAAAACTATATACATTTTGAAAAACCTTTGAAGAAGTCGCGAATTTTTCATTGCAGTTCCATCAATATCACCATCTACAATTCAGCAACAGTTTCTTTAGAATGCGTTTATATTTTCGGATCCTTTGTTTTCGACCGATATCATAACAGGAGATAAGAGATATAATTCTCCCCATTTATTGCCACGAAATTGAGTTGTTCCATAATAAAGTGATATTTTCTTTACAACAGCAATCATATTTTTTTTCCATTTTGCAGAATATGTGTTACTTTTGTTTTAATAAAGTAACACGACTTGTCACTTATAGTTGCCGATCGATTTCATGTCAGGAGGAAATGGGCCGCATTTTATGTTTTTGGCTGTTTTTTATTTTCAATAATGCCACTATCAGAAAATGTCAGAGTGCTGTTTGCGTCCTGCACGTGAATGACTTTATAAATAGTGTTAATATCAGGGCCTTAGACAAAGACGGAATTGAAGAGGGACTGGAGGGAAATTCAAGGGAGGGGGGGGGGGGGGGCGGCAACAGTCTTGGAGGGGCTCACCCAAAACACAATCATTAGAAATTATGAATCGTAATAATTACTATTATATATTTCAATTTATATAAATTTTAACAAATAACTGCCTATTTATATTTTCACGCTAAGAGTTGATTATTAATATCTATATAGTTACTATACATCAATATTAATATATAATAATTACAAGTGGTTTTAATGTGAGCATTAACCAGTAATAAAGCTGTTAATAATTTGTAGAAATATTTTGAAAGTTAATACAAGTTAATACTTAATATTAACTCTTACCTACTTATCAGTTGATTTTGAGTCTATAATGCATAACAGTGAACCCCACAATAATACAAATGTACCCTAAATACTATAGTATTTGGGATACTTTTGTGTTATTGTAAATATTTTTAAATTAAATATGTAAATAAATTGAATCATTAGTATAACCACAAATTCAGTTAAATTAAAAAAAATTTAAAAAATGGAGTAATTTCTTAAAAAATCTCAACGAAATTTTTTATGCAAAATTTGAGTGGCATTTTATATGAAATTTCATATTAATACCAAAAATTTAATATTTTTTGTCAGGGGAGTTGAGTATACCTCTGGGGGGGGAGGCTTAGGCCCCCCCGACCCCTGCCTAGCTACGGCCCTGGTTAATATCCATTTTTAAAAGAGAATGAATTACAAAGAATCTTTATGAATGGTAAAAAATATAATAAATGTAAATCACGTGTATGTCTTTATTACTTTCCCTTCAACATATTTCTGTACAGGGTTCATATAAAAGTCCTTGAGCAAAGTTAAGTGACCATATTCGATCGAACAAAATGGATTGCAGTGTCCCCAGAGGAGAATTTAAAAAAATAGGAAACGCACTTGGCAACGAAGCGAGATAGACGAGAAAATCCAATTACAAAGTTGTAATGCATTGTCTAATGAATAAGAATCGCCACTAAAGCTGTTCAGAAGGCATAAATTCGACACAATAAAATTATTGGCGAATAGATGTGTCCTATTAGGAGTGCTAAAATATACAATATTACATGCATAGAAATCTAATATGCATCTAATGTACAGTCTAATCTAATGTACATAAGTATTTAATATATAATGCGTGTCTAATGTACATAAGCATTTAATGTATACAGCGCATCTAATGCACAGTCTAATGTGCATAAGCATTTAATGTGTAATGCGCATCTAATGTACAGTCTAATCTAATGTATATGAATATATAATGTTTAATATTTCTGGATAACTAGCACTTTTGTTTGAAAACACAAGTGTAAACAGGAACAATATACGTCGAACATCTCGAAAACTATCTTCAAAGATCACTAAACAACAGTAAGATACAGTAAAACAGCAAGTAAATGCTCAGTCATTCACAAAAAAAGACTCACATTTTCCTCATAGCTCTAGCTCGCTTTTGTGAAGTTATAGTTTTAGGAATAGTACAGAAGGCTAAAACACCAGTTAAATGTTTGAGTGATCTTTTAAGGGAATGGGGGGGGGGGGAGGTTAAAGGGGGTGCAATCTAGGCTACTGCAACAGACAGGGACGCTGCAATTCGTTTTATCCGAGCCGACATAGCCCTTTTACTATAGCTAAATCTAACGTTATACACTCATTGACATTTCTTTACAAAGTTATAAGGGTATTTAAGGACTTAAGCCTAGTATATAGCGTAATAGTTTACACGAATCGCGTTCCTGTTGCAATGTGCATGAGTGAACCGTTTTTGCGTTTTTAAGTGCTGACAGAAAAATAAAATGAAGTTAAAATTGTTAAAAGAAATTGCGAACTTCCGGTGATTGGCGAAGTCAATTAATATGTCATCCTGCTAAATGCAAGTTTTAAGAATATTTATTTAGGACCCCAAGAAACTGTAGCCAAATTTGTAGTAACAAAACTCGTCAACAGGGGGCGTTCTTAAAGCTAGAAATCACACTCTCTAAGCAACGACCAGCATCTGGTCTCATGGGCGCCCATACAGCGTTTTCCAGGCGAGGAGGGGGGATTACTGACGTCAAGGCAAACTCAAGGATAAGATGTCATCGACTTGCTTGATGCCTACCTTTATGATCTTGAACATTCATGGGGGCAAGTGCCCTCTTTCCCTCGCGTATGGGCGTGCATGTCTGGTTTTGTTTCCCTCGTTTTGTTGTTTGTTAAAGTAGTAAGCGTGATTTCAAGTCTTTAAAAATGTCCGTTTAGGCGGGTTCTGTTAATATTAAAGAAGCATTCTAAAAAATCAAAACCCTCATTTAATTTTCTTCACAGAGAAACATTCTTTATTTTCTCCTTCAACTGAACAACTTTGCCTCCCGAATGTGTCTTGCATTACGTTTTCAGAGTCTGTGTTTTGGTCAACAGAAGGGCCAATCTGTGCCGGTGTTCAAGTAAAACTTTTGTCCAATAGGAAAGTTTTGGGATTTTTTCGAGTGAAAGCCCATTAGTGCCATCTTGCAGCAAGACGAAAGGTTTCTCTTCTTCCCAGGCAATGGGCTGCATTTTTCTTTCACAAATGTCATATAATTGTTGCATGCCGTTCCAATAAAGAGGCACTTCCGGATAGATGCAATAAACAGGCTAAGAGATCTTTGGTGACTGCATTGGTGACTCATTGGGTTGAATTCTGAAAGTAAAAGTAAAAAATAATAAAATAAATAAATGTAACTGTATTTTAGCATCAAGTATAAAACGAACAACAAAGGAAAAAAAATCGGTCCACCCCTCTATAAATCTATATAAATAAATTTGAAAATATGTTTGTGGGTATGTGTGTTTATTTTATCATCACGGGAGAACAGCTGCACCGAATTTCATGAAATTTTGTGGGTAGCCTTGGAATAGCCTCACTTAAAATTTAGTCCGTGTGTCAAATTTATAGGCCCAGGGGTTGCCGAGATTTGAATAAAAACCGAAGCGACAATAGAGATAGCATTATGCAAACGATAAGTTTTTCGCAAATTTATCTCTCTCTATCAATAAAAAATCTGATATAGGCGGCACATGACTTTCCTTATAAAATACAATGCAATGAATTTGCTACTTTTACATTAAAAAAAAATAATGTATAAGATCCACGGTACTGTGTTTTTATCGGTGAATTGTGTACACTTGGCGATTTTCCGAAGACAACATGTAAAACTATTTCAAAGTACCCAATTAACTTATATTTCGCGCAACTCTAAATAAACGATTATCAACATTGATAGTATCCTCAATAAGCGATATAGACCATATATTAAAATATTTTAATAATTAAATCATCAATTAGGAGTCATTTTTATTATTTTAGCGGTAGTTTTGCAATTTCAGGATATTTTTGTCAATCTGGGGTGAAATATCGCTAAGTTGGCGATACTTTGCTAAATTATTCTCCAAGTTCGCCATATGCATCACCAAGTGTTACAGACAAACGGAGAGAAGAGAATTTCTTATATACTAGAAGGTATGCCCGTCGTATACCGCAAATCAGAATTTGAGAAACATTACTTCCCAAATGGCTTATTTTTTATCAATTTGGTGACATTTTTGTCACTTTTCCAACATTTAAAATAGTCGCTAAGTTGGCGACGTCCCGATAAATTTTTCGCTAAGCGTTATAAACGGACATTGAAATGGTTTATTCTGGTAGTCTATTCTTATGTTCTTTCCAAGATATTGAATTTTCATCAATTAGTCGTCATTTTCATCAATTTAGCGTAATTTTTAACAATTTTGCAGCATTTTCGTTAATTTGGCAATATTTAAAAAGTCTCGCCATGTTAGCGACATTCCGTCAAATTCGTCACTAAAATCTCGCTCAGCGTTATGCATGGAGAAATAAGTTATTCTTTTTGCAGATAAATGACTATTGGCGTTCAAATACAAAATTATTACCCAAAGTAACTTTTCTCATGAATGGAACGAGTTAGATCTACGTGAATGATGTCACCAGTTTATCGCATGATATTATATATGAAATGTGAACATATTTCACAATAGTTAATATTTGTTTTTATTTTACATGATTTTTGAATAAACTTATTTGAAAAATGTGCAATATCTCGACAACGGTTTATGCTAGCGTTCTAAAGTTTATATCAATCGTTTTATAATGAAAAATTACATAAGAAATTATTAGTTATGTAATGTTATTAAACATTTTGATTTTTTGTTGATTTTTTCAAAATTTCACTTGTAAATTTAGGGGTTCTGAACATTCGATTGCGCTTAACAATAGGCTTCCAGTATTCACGAATTGTAATTTTTGCACCGAATTTCGTTCGAATCGCTCTATTCGTTCGTGAAATATCTTTTCCAAAGGCACACACACACACACACATCGTCCCAAAAACGTTTGATTCGTGTTCAGGTATGCTTGAAACGTGCTCTCCCGTCGAAACCTCGAATTCGAATTTTCGACCCCGTCACAGTACTTATACATTATACTATATAAGGAATAAGTTTATAAGGAAAGTAAAAAGTAGCTGATATGAGCCGGCGCCGCCTCGTTTGACAAATTTCTCGTTCCTCTAGTTCATCTACTTCGTACTGTAAAAACTGTAGCATACAAAGAACTCTGATGTAGGCAGCTCATGACTTTCCTTATATAATGCAATGAATTTACTGCTTTTACAGTAAAAAAATAATGTATAAGATCCACGGTACTGTATTTTTATCGTTAAATTATACATTTGGCGATTTTCCGGATAACATGTAAAACTATTTTAAAGTACCCAATTAATTTATTTTTCGTGCAACTCTAAATTGACAATTATCAATATTGATAGCATCCTCAATAAGAGATATAGTCCATATATTGAAATATTTCAATAATGAATTCATCAATTAGGCGTCATTTTCATTAATTTACAGTTATTTTTGCAATTTTGATGATATTTTTGTCAATCTGGGGTGAAATATCACTAAGTTGGTGATACTTCGCTAAATTATTCGCCAAGTTCGCCAAATGCATCCCCAAGTGTTACAGACAAACGGAGAGAGAAGGTATGCCAGTCATATAATAAAAATCAGAACTTGCGAAACATTACTTCCCTAATGGTGTCATTTCTATGAATTTGGCAATATTTTTGTCATTTTGACACCATGCCATGCCAAGTTGGCGACGTCCCGCTAAATTTCTCGCGAAGTGTTACGAACGGACTGAGAAATAGGTTATTCTTACAGTCTACTCTTATGTTCTTTCCAAGATATTGAACTTTCTTCAATTAGTCGTCATTTTAATTGATTCAGCGTCCTTGTTATCAATTTGGCGACAATTTCGTTAATTTGGCAACATTTAAAAAAGTCTCAAAGTTGGCGACATTTTCCAAATTCGTCGCCAAGCGTTATGGACTCTGAAATAAGTTTCTCTTACAGCAGATAAATGACTATTTGCGTCCAAATACAAAATAATTACCCAAAGGATCTTTTCTCATGAATGGAATGAGCTAGATCCACGAAAATGATGTCACCAAATTCATTGCATGATATTACATATGAAAAGTGAACATATTTAAGAATAGTTAATATTTTTTTTTATTTTATGTGATTTTTTGATACATTTATTTAAATATGCGCTATATCTCGAGAACTGTTCATGCTAGCGTTCTAAAGTTTGGGTCAATCGTTTTCAAATCACTATTTACATAACTTAAGGTTTTGATTTTTTCAAAATTTTACTCGAAAATTTAGGGTGGTTTGAACATTCGATTACATTAAAAAACAATAGGCTTCCTGTATTCACGGATTGTAATTTTTGTTCCAAATTTCGTTCGAATCGTTTCATTCGTTCGTGAGATATCATCTCCACATGCTCACTGATAAGCGCGCGCACACACACATCAGACATCACCTCAAAAACGTCTGATTCGTGTTCAGGTATGCTTGAAATGTGCTCTCCCGTCCCAAACTCGAATTCGAATTTTTGACCCCGTCACAATACTTTCCTTATACATTAAATAATTTAAATTTAGGTAATTATTTTGTATATAAGGAAAGTAATGAGAGTATTCCTTTTTAACACATGAACCAAGGTGCTGTGAAAGACGTAAGATTGGTTTGAATAGACCAGGGACATAAAATGATAAAATTGAACCATGGGGTAGAACCTAATTGGACCAATTATCAATTGAGACAAATATTTTCGAAGCTAAGCATGCATATATACCATACATTGTTAAACAAAAAATCTGATGTGTGCAACACATGACTTTCCTTATATACTGATTTGAATTTACTACTTTTACAATAAAAAATAGGTTTTTCTTATAGTAGATATTTATATTCTTTCCAAGATAATAAATTTTCGTCAATTAGTAGTCATTTTCATTGATTTAGTGTCATTTTTATCCATTTGGCGAGATTCTCGTTAATTTGGCAACATTTAAAAAAGTCGCCAAGTTGGCGACATTACGCCAGATTCGTCGCCAAAATCTCGCCAAGCGTCATGGACTGAGAAATAAGTTTTTCTTATAGCAGATAAATAACTATTGGCGTTCAAATACAAAAGTATTACTCAAAATATCTTTTCTCATGAATGGAATGAGCTAGGTCCACGAGACTGATGCCACCCAATTTATCGCATGATATTATATATGAAAAGTGAACATGTTTCTCAACAGGTAATATATTCTTTTCTAAATTATGGGATTTTTTGATAAATTTATTTGAAAAAAATGCAATATCTCAAGAACCGTTTATGATAGCCTTCTAAAGTTTATATCAATCGTTTTCTAAGTAAAACTTACATAAGAAATGTCTATTTGCGTAACTTTATTAAAGGTTTTGATGTTTTGATGATTTTTTTCAAAATTTCACTCGAAAATTTAGGGCGTTCTGAACATTCGATTACGTTTAAAAACAATAAGCTTCCAGTATTCACGGATTGTGACTTTTGTACCAAATTTCATTCGAATCGCTCTATTCGTTCGTGGGATATCTTCTCCGCAGTTACTGACACACACACACACACACACACACACACACATACACACACACACATACACACACACAGACATCACCTCAAAAATGTTTGATTCGTGATCGAGAATGCTTGAAACGTACTCTCCCGTCGAAAACTCGAATTCGAATTTTCCACCCCGTCACAATACTTTCCTTATACGTTATGTATATAAGGAAAGTAATAAATCTTTAAGAGAAAATGGACAGACGAGAAGCTTAATTTTGCAGGAGCATTAGTTCCCACGTCTTTGACAGGCTTAAATACTAGTTGTTTATAATATGCTAGTGTGGTGAAGAAGTTATCATATTGTGTAAAATATCATCAGCTAAAGACTTCACTTGGTTTCTGTTTCTGCCAATCTGAAGTCTGAAAGAGATTGGTGAAGTACAACCACGTACTTAATAAACGCACAAATGTTATCTGTAAATTATTTATTGATTACTAATTTATTAATTTCTCGTTTACTAGACGTGCAATTTACAAATACAATAGACAACAAATTATTGGTTGTTACGGGTCTCATCTATCAGTAGAGTTTTAGTCTGTCTAATGATATCTGATATTGCACAGAAATGCTTTGAATTGCTACCCAGGGGTATGCTTACAATTGCATAAAATCAGTACTTGCGTACAGCATAAATCTTGCATGCACCACAGCTAGCACACTTCATTTTTGAGATTTTTCATACGTTTCTGATCTAAAATATAAAAATAATCACGCAAAAATTTAATATGATTATTAGCGATTTAGTATTTAAGCCATTAATAGCCAGGGACTCTTAAAGACACTTTTTAAAAATATAGTTGCATTTTTCAGCATCTTTTATTTTGTTTAATACTGTTATACTGCTTAATATGGAAAATAGTCGCCTTAGTCAAAAATTGACCCCGTTACATTTTTTGTCACGTGGTCAATACTTTTATTTTTACTTTTTACAGCCCAGACCGTCCGATTTGCCCAAGGTTTTAGAGTAGCTAGTTGGACGGCCAGGAGAATATCTCACGAACGAATAAGACGATTCGAACGAAGTTTGGTATAAATATTTTAATCGGTTCATACTGGAAGCCTACTGATTTGAAGCGCAATCGTACGCCCCATCCCTCCACCCCCACAAATTTTTTTTCGAATGAAATTTTGAAAAAAAAAATCATTAAAAAGTTTGAATTTTTAGTAATATTGCTTAAATTACCATTTCTTATGAAATTTTTCATTCGAAAACGAAAGACATAAACTTTAGAAGGCTAGCAGGAACGGTTCGCGAGATATTGCACGTTTTTCTAATAAATTCATCAAAAATATTACATAAAATTAAAAAAAAGGTATTAATTATCATGAAATATGTTCACTTTTCATGCGATATTCTGCGACAAATGTGTTAACATCATTATCGTAGATCTCGGTCGTTCCATTCACGAGAAAATATACTTGTGGAAGACCCAGGCCGTCCGACTCATCCAGGGGACTTGAGCAACTATTTGGACGACCGGGAAGGAGAAAATATACTTGTGTAATAGTTTTGTATTTTTCCCACCAACAATTCGCCAATGGTCGTTTATATATATATATATATATATATATATATATATATATATATATATATTAAAGCTCTTCTCTTAATCTGTGTGTAACGTTTGTCGATAAATTTGACGAACTTGGCGACTTATTTAGCGCAGTTTCGCCAACTTGGCAATATGTCGTACCAGATTGAAGAAGATATATTCAAAATTGATAAAATGCCGCTAAATTAACGAAAATGACACCAAATTAATACGTTAATTATGAAAATATTCTAATATATGGGCTATATTGCTTATTACGGATGCTATTAGTATTAATAATTGTTCAGTTAGAGTTGCGCGAAATATAAGTCAATTGGATACTTCGAAACAGTTTTACATGTTGTCATCTGGAAAAGCGCCAAATGCGCAAATCAACTTTAAAAACATTGTGCAGTGGATGTAATATATCACTTTTTCACTATGTGAAAAGCAAATTAATTGCATTATATATAGGGGGAGTCTTATGCTGTCCACATCAGTTTTTTCTCTCTCTTTAAGGCCGGCAATAGATACAAAATGTTCCATATTGCTGGAGTCTTGAACAGCTCGGACACACATATAAGCAACCTTCGGCCGTCCAAATGGATGCTCAAGTCCTTGTTGACGAGCCGGACGGCCTGGGTTTTCAACACATATAAGCAACCTGTTTTTGTGTTTTGCTTCCTCAGGTGTGAATATGAGGAGGGAGAAATTTGGCGTCAAGACATAGGATTTTTGGGTTTGTATCCGACTGTGTGAAGGCGACTTTATATACTGACACGATGCTACTGACGACCTGTTGCCAAATTCAAAGATATAAAATTTGATGTGGGCAACACATGACTTTCCTTATACAATGCAATGAATTTACTGCTTTTACAATAAAAAAAAATAGGTTTTCCTTCTAGTAGATACTTATATTCTTTCCAAGATATTGAATTTACGTCAATCAGCTGTCACTTTCATTGATTTACTGTCATTTTTAACCATTTGGTGAGATTTTCGTTAATTTGGCAACATTTTAAAAAGTCGCCAAGTTGGCGACATTCCGCCAAATTCATCGCCAAAATCTCGCCAAACGTTATGGATGGAGAAATAAGTTCCTCTTATAGCATATAAATGATTATTGGCGTTCAAATGCAAAAGTATTACTCAAATGCAAAAGTACCTTTCCTCATGAATGGAACGAGCTAGATCCACCAGAATGATGTCACCCAATATATCGCATGATATTACATATGAAAAGTGAACATGTTTCTCAACAGTTAATAGATTTTATTTAATTTATGGGATTTTTTGATAAATTTATTTTAAAAATGTGCAATATCTCGAGAACGGTTCATGCTAGCGATCTAAAGTTTATGTCAATCATTTTCTAAGGAAAAATGACATAAGAAATGTCTGTTTGCGTAACTTTATTAAAGGTATTGATTTTTTGATGATTTTTTTCAAAATTTCACTCGAAAATTTAGGGGGTTCTGAATATCCGATTACGTATAAAAACAACAGGCTTCCAGTATCCACGGATTGTGATTTTTGTACCAAATTTCATTCGAATCGCTCCATTCGTTCGTGAGATATCGTCTCCACAGGCTCACTGACACAAACACACACACAGACATCACCTCAAAAATGTTTGATTCGTGATCAGGGATGCTTGAAACGTGCTCTCCCGTCGAAAATTCGAACCCCGTCACAATACTTTCCTTATACTTTATGTATATAAGGAAAGTAATAAATAGTCAAAGAAAGTTTTAATACAATACAATGTTAAAATAATAATTTGCGGTCAATTTTTTTTCACTCTGATACTGATTGTAATAAAATTGGGCCAAAGCAATATGTATGTTTGAGAATGTGGATTGGATCCATACACACAGATATTTTTTATTTTTCTTTGGGTGCATTTCACTATTATAATCAAACTAGTAAATTTGCATTTGAAGTAAGCAAAAATGGTATCTTAAATTAAAGTACCATATTCAGGATTCGTCCAGTTAGAACATCCGGGTTGGAGTTGCCCTCCGTTTGGATAAAAATTCATATGACCAATAGGCTCCATTGTTCCAAAGCCTGAGGGAAGAAAATAATTCTTACTGATTTTAAAACTTATAGGTTACACAGATACCAGCAAATATAATCGGCGCCGTCCGGAATGTTAAAGCAGCAAATTGCAGTAGTATTCTAATGTTATTGTGCTTTAAAAAATACTATTAAAATATTTAATTTAATTCACCTAAGTATAAAAAAAGTATAGAAAAAGATCAGGACATTTTAATCTTCAGAGTTGCCCGTGCAGATAATTTTGTATGACGATAACGGATATTCTTATACTTCTTTTTTATGGGACATTTTTTAATAGAATTTTTTGAAAATAATGTCATTTAGAATACTAGAATTTGTACTCATTTTAATTCATGACCAACGCCAGTGTATCTATTAGTACGGTAGTTAACGGACGTTCGCTAATAAACGAAGGTTCGCTTTAACCCAGATTTTCTTTAAAGGGCTTCCACCAAGCTCTATATGCAGGGAAAAGAATAAGAAACGTTCAACAAAGTTGTCTCATTCTTTTTCTTCTTCTTCAACGTTTTATAATCGGGACCAGAATATTTTATTTTTCAGATTTGCCCTTGCATATAATTTTGTATAGCAAGAACATATACAATTCTTATACTTCTTTTTTAGAAGAATTAAATTAAATATTTTAATAGAATTTTTTCAAAACAATTTTATTTTGAAAGCGACTAGAATTTGCCCATACTTTAATTAACGACCAACGGCAGCGTATCTGCTAATATGTTCGTTAACGCAATTTCGTTAATAAACGAAGTTAAGTTTCAGCACAGATTTTCTATAACGGACTTCCACCGTACTGTATATACTTGGAAAAGAATAAGCAAACATTCTATTTATGATATTTACACCATACCTTCTTCGTAGGACAATCCACCATTCGTAATAATTATGTCGACGAAGTCGGCGTCTCCTATGTCTAACCTCACGGCAGGTGGGGACTTATAAAATAGCACACCAGCTGGGTCCAGACCTGAAATGACACGATGCTTAAAATGCCTTTGAATAATCTTTGCCAAAATAAAGCATGACCTAAAGAAATTAAAAATATCGATAGTTTACGTCATCTTATATTTACAGTAACCTTTTATTACTCTAGAATGCGAATCTCCACTCGATTTCCACATACATTCAAATTCCAGACTGTTTAGGCACTTGCATTATAATTGGGGTGTAGCGAGGAAGTGAAATTATCAACTTGGTATCGCCGGGGTTTGATCCCGGAAGACCCGTTGGAAGCGAAACATCTTATTAATTTTTTTAAATATCATATCCGTTAATTTTTACTTTCCTTATATACATAATGTATAAGGAAAGTATTGTGACGGGGTCGAAAATTCGAATGCGAGTTTTCTACGGTAGAGCACGTTTCAAGCATCCCTGATCACGAATCGAACATTTTTGAAGTGGTGTGTGTGTGTGTGTGTGTCAGTGAGTCTGTGAGTCTGTGGAGACGATAACTGACGAACGAATTAACTGATTCGAAAGAAATTTGGTACAAAAATCACAATCCGTAAACAATGGAAGCCTATTGTTTTTATACGCAATCGAATGTTCAGAATCCCCCTAAATTTTCGAGTAAAATTTTGAAAAAATCGTCAAAAAATCAAAACCGGTACTAAAGTTACGGAAATGGACATTTCTTATGTAATTTTTCATTAGAAAACGATTGGCATAAATTTTAGAACGCTAACATGAACCGTTCTCGAGATATTGCACATTTTTCAAGAAAATTATCAAAAAGTCATATAAAATAAAAAAAAATTCCTATTGAGAAACATGTTCACTTTTCATATGTAATACCTTGCGATAAATTGGGTGACTTCATTCTCGTGGATCTAGCTCGTTCCATTCATGAAAAAAAGATACTTTGAGTAATACTTTTGTATTTGAACGCCAATAGTCATTTATCTGCTGTAAGAAAAACTTATTTCTCCGTCCATAACGCTTGGCGAGATTTTGGCGACGAATTTGGCGGAATGTCGCCAACTTGGCGGCATTTTTAATTGTTGCCAAATTGACAAAAATCTCGCCAAATGGATAAAAATGACGCTAAATCAATGTAAATGACGACTAATTGAAGAAAGTTTAATATTTTAGAAAGAATATAAGTACCTACCTTAAGAATAACATTTTTTTTAACTGTAAAAGTAGTAAATTCATTGCATTATATAAGGAAAGTCACGTGTTGCCCACATCAGATTTTTTCTTAATAAGTTTTAGGATATTAGGATTAGGAGTCAGTAATGCGGTATATAAATTGAGTAAACATAGCGTAATTAAATATTTTAATCTTTATTCATTAGTCTGCATTGATTCATTCTAAGAATGAAATTATTGGCTTATGATAACGAAAAAAAAGATATGAATATTAAATTGTCTAAATAGCGAGCAAATACTGCATCGATTGTAGTATTTGTCCTGGTAGTAGATTTATTCTTATCAGTATTTAATTTCAAACTGAACAATTCAAACTTTTTTCTCCAAGAATGGGATCAGTAGTTGTGCTTCTTATGAACCAAAATTAATGTTGGAATCACTACTGAGAATCTTGGTAATTTGTTCAGATTTCCTCTAAATAAATTTGCACTCTCAACAGTTTGACAGCAAGAGTTCGTGAATAAATTCAATGATCTCATCTATGTATTTTTTTGGCGATATGTTGATGAGGACTATGAGAACATTTGTGCATTTTCCATTCGACATTGAGCTGCACAAAGATCACCGATTCCTGGGGAAGGGCATACCCCCTAGAACGCTCGGACATGTTTGGTGCTGTTTTGCTACATTAAAACTCACAACTTTTCACAATTTTCAACGAACACTTATCAACAGCATACTTTTCCTAAATACACTGTATACGTATTAAAACTAACTAAATTCCACAATTTTCAATGAACACTTGCTAATAAATATAAAACAACGCTTCAAAAATACACTATATACATTGCACACTGCGAAAGCACTCAGACCAAGGCTCCTAAATGTACAGGCTGATGTAACAGCAGTCATACTGACTTCCAGTTGAAGCGATGGCTGTGCATGTCTAAAAGAGGGCTACTGTTTCCTCCTATGCTCGGGAACTTAAGAAAACCAAACATACTAGACTAGTAATTTTTTGCAGGGTAGTAGCCAGAGATGAAATTGAAGAAGGGCTGAGGGGAAATTCAAGGGGGCTCAACAGTCTTAAAGGAGGGGCTCATCAAAAACACAATTCATCATAAACATTTTTAATTCACTAGTTGAATGCTCGTTGAAAATCAACGATTTCACAATAAGCAACACTCAAATAACGTAAATTTTTGAACAACTCGCGTTTCACATTTATTCAGCAAATCGAACATTTGTGTTTGCGGCACCCCCTAAAGTAGAAAATATCAGAAAACTGAAATTACACATGCTCTTCCTTTCGATCATCAAATTCCTTCTTCACTTCCTTCATGCATCAAATTTGAAGCATGGTTTTTCGTCATTTCACATTTCGAACGTTTTCCTCTGGAGCACTTCCTTAAAAAAACATTTTTTTAAAAACTCTATTGTCTTTGGTATTTTCATTAAATGATTAGTCCATTTACCAAATTTCAAGCCTCTATCAAATTTTAAAGCAGGCTTTTCTCATTTGTTCGGCAAATCGAACATTTCGGTGATCGGCACCCCCTAGAGTAGCAAATATTGAAAATTTGAAATTGCACGCTTTCTTTCTATCGAACGGTTTACCCATACACTAAATTTGAAGTCTCTATCTCATCGCAAAGTACGCTTTCCTAACATTTCACTTCTCGAACGTTTTAGTGCGGAGCACCCCTTTTATAGAACGTTTTCGAAAAATTCGATTTTCCCAGGGGGTTTTATCAAACGATCGAGCCGTGTACCAAATTGCAAGTCTCTATCTATTCGGGAAGTGCTTAATAAAAGCGTGACAGACAGACAGACAGACGGACAGACGGACACTTGGTAATTAGTATATACTAGCCGCATAACCGTTGAAAATCAACGGTCCCACATTAAACAACCACCGAATAAGGTAATTTTTTAAATAATTCGCGTTTCTTATTTATTCGAGAAATATAACATTTAGTTTTGAGGCACCCCCAAAAGCTCAAAATATCGGAAAACTGAAATTGCACATGTTCTTCCTTTCGAACTATTTACCCGTACACTGAATTTGAAGTCTGTATCTCATTCCGAAGCATGTCTCTTTTTTTATCAATTCCCATTTCGAAAGTTTTCCTCTGGAGCACCCCCCTTAAACGAAAATTTTTGAAAAACCATATTCGTTTTGGGTGTTTTCATCAAATGATTAGTACATATATCAAATTTCAAGCTTCTATCAAATATTAAAGGGGCCGTTTCTCATTTATTCAGAAAATCGAATATTTTTGTGTGCGACATCCCCTTAAGTAGAAAATATTGGAAATCTGAAATTGTGTACTTTCTTCCCTCCAAACTATCTACCCGTACACGAAATTTGAAATCTCTATCTCATTCCGAAGTATGTTTTTTTTATCAGTTCACCTTTCGAATGTTTCCCTCTGGAGCACCCCCTTAAACGAACATTTTTGAAAAACTATATTCGTCTTGGATGCCTTCACCAAATGATTAGTCCATATACCAAATTTCAAGCCTCTAATAAATTTTAAAAGAGCCGTTTCTCATTTATTCGGAAAATCGAACATTTTGGTGTACGGCACCCCCTTAAGTAGGAAATATTGGAAATCTGAAATTACACACTATGTTCCTTTCGAACGGTTTACCCATATACCGAATTTGAAGTCCCTATCTTATCGCAAAGCATGCTTTTTTATCATTTCACTTTTCGAACGTTTTGGTGTGGAGCATCCTTTCTAGAGAACGTTTTCGAAAAATTCGATTTTTCCAGGGGTTTTATCGAACGACCGAGTCTTGTAGCAAATTGCAAGTCTCTATCTATTCGGAAAGTGCTTAAAGAAAGCGTGACAGACAGACAGACGGACACTTGGCAATCTATTATCTATCTATATATACTAATTGCCAAGTGTTCGTCTGTCTGTTTGTCTGTCTGTCTGTCCCTATTTTTTAGGCACTTCCCGAATAGATAGAGACTTGCAATTTGGTACACGGCTCGGTCGTTCGATAAAACCCCCTGGAAAAATCGAATTTTTCGAAAACATTCTATAGAGGGGGTGCCCCACACCAAAACGTCTGAAAAGTGAAATGATGGGAAAGCATGCTTTGCGATGAGTAGCCGTTTCTCATTTATTCGGTAAATAGAACATTTTGGTGTGCGCCACCCCCTTAAGTAGAAAATATTCGAAATCTGAAATTGTACACTTTCTTCCTTTCAAATGGTTTACCCATATACCAAATTTGACATCTCTATCTTATCGCAAAGCATACTTTCCTATCATTTCACTTTTCGAACGTTTTTGTGTCGAGCACCCCCTAAACGAACATTTTAGAAAACTGTATTCGTTTCGGGTGTTTTCATCAAATGATTATCCCATATACCAAATTTCAAACCTCTATCAAATTATAAAGAAGCGTTTTATCATTTGTTCTCTAAATCGAACATTTTGATGTGTGGCACCCCCTTAAGTAGAAAATATTGGAAATCTGAAATTGCACACTTTCTTCCTTTCGAACGATTTATCCACACACCAAATTTGAAGTCTCTACCTCATCGCAAAGCATGCTTTCCAATCACTTTACTTTTCGAACGTTTTAGTGTGCGGCACCCCCTTAAGTAGAAAATATTGGAAATCTGAAATTGTACACCTTCTTCCTTTTAAACAGTTTACCCATACACCAAATTTGAAGTCTCTATCTCATCACAAAGCATGCTTTCCTATCATTTCACTTTTCGAACGTTTTGATGTGTGGCACCCCCTTAAGTAGAAAATATTGGAAATCTGAAATTGCACACTTTCTTCCTTTCGAATGATTAACCCATACACCAAATTTGACATCTCTATCTTACCGCAAAACATGCTTTCCCATCATTTCACTTTTCGAACGTTTTGGTGTGGGGCACCCCTTCTATAGAACGTTTTCGAAAAATTCGATTTTTCCAGGGGTTTTTATCGAACGACCGAGCCGTGTACCAAATTGTAAGTCTCTATGTATTCGGGAAGTGTCTAAGAAAAGCGTGACAAGCAGACGGACACTTGGCAATTAGTATATATAAATAGATAATAATAGATAGTTACCATTATATGTTTATATGTTTCAATTCATATAAATTGTTAACAAATAATTGCATATTTATATTTGCGAGCTAAGAGCTGATTATTAATATCCATATAGCTACTATACAGCAATATTAATATATAATAATTACAGTTGATTTTAATGTAAGCATTAACTAGTAATAAAATGGTTAATAATTTGTAGATACATTCTGAAAGTTAATACAAGTTAATGCTTATATTAACTCTTACCTACTTATCAGTTGATTTTGACTCTGTAATGTTGTTCTTGAGACCCAGACCGTCCAATCTACCAGAAAGGTGTTGAAGACCCAGACCGTCCGACTCGTCCTGAGGACTTGAGTATCTATTTGGACGGCCGGAACTAGAAAGGTGTAAGGTAACTGTTTGGACGACCGGGAAGAGCTACCCAATTTAGACCGAAACCTAGTGGAGGAGGTTTTGACAGGGACCGGACCGGATCGTTTTGGCAGCGGAGGGAATCGAACACGGGCCTACGGAGTGCAATTCCCGCGCGCTAACCACTGGGCTAGCGCGCCCTTGACTCTTTAATGTATAATAGTGAACTTCACAATAGTATCCTAAATACTATTGTTATAATTTTTAGATGTTTTTAAATTAAATATGTAAATAAATGGATCATTAGTATAATCACAAATTCATCTAAATTAAAAAAAATCTTTAAAACGAAGTAATTTATAAAAAAATTTCAAAGATATTTTTTTTTACTCAAATTGAATGTATTTTATATCAAATTTCACATCACTACTAAAAATTTAATATTTTTATCAGGGGGCTGAGTATGCCTCTTGGGGGGGGGGGGCTTAGCCCCCCTCTGGCTTCTACCTAGCTACGGCCCTGTTTTTTTAATGATTGGTACAACTTTTTGAAAGCAGATGCAACTATTTTACAGGTAAAGTGGGTATCAAATATCAGCCACGTAACATGCGCGCGCTTTTCAAATAAATAGCACAGGGCAGTTGATAACTGATTGGACTGGTAGGAGACGAAATGGCGGTTGCGCCAGCCTGCATATTTAGGAGTTTTAACTCATTTCCCTCTCCCTCCACTTTTGGCTTCATGCTTGAGGAGAGAAGCTTTTCACTTTACGCCTCGCTCGAGCAAACTTACTCGACAAAAGAATTTTCACTTAAAAAAATTCTCTCTGATTACTGTTAGAAATAATCTGAAAGTTAAATGTTTATTAGAATATAGTATTTAAAGATTGAAAACTGATATTAGCGGTTTTAAAAGCAATAAAGAGGCATGTGTTCGTCAGAGTAAATGGGACATAAAAGCAGTAGCAGCAAAGACAGAGGTAATCTTGCCATTGTTGACGAGACGCGGCCATGATTTTGTTGATACTGGTGCTTGTGATAGATTTACTGATTAGGATTTAAAGATTTATTGCTTATTTAAGATGGATTTATTGCTTTTGAAGCCATTTGATACCTTTTTCAACTCTTTATATGCTGTGTTCTAATGAGATTTTAAGATAATTCCAATTTAAACGTTGATAATACTTTACAATTCCCACAAATAGTTTAAAATTTATTCTAATATATTTCAAGTCACACTACTATTTTACAAGTCAAACTAATACTTCGCAATTCACACTATTATTCTACAATGCATACTAATCCTTCACAAGTAACAAATACTTTACGATTTACATCAATACTTTGCAAGTCACACTAAAACTTTACAATTGACGTTATAATATGTACTTTAGAATTCACACTAATGCTTTACAGTATTACTTTAGAATTCACACTAATACTTTAGATTTCAAACTATTACTTTAAAATTCACACAAGTACTTTACATTCACACTAATACTTAACAATTTACACTGTATAAAAATATGTAAATTTACCCGATATTCTTCCCAGTGCTTTCAACCTTTCTCCAGCAAATCCTGCTACAGCAGCACCCAGACTGTGGCCAATTATATGAAAATCTTTAGGATTGGCACCAGTATATTTCTGTGGAAAGTTTAAAGAAATGTGCAAATGCTTAGAAGTTTGAGTAACATAAAATACTTATATTTATTAATAATAAAGTATTACAAAGTATAGATTATGTCATTCATGAAAATGCTGGTAAAATTCTTTGTACCTATATTCAAATCATATATAGAGAATTCAAGAAGGTCGCACTATTACAACTTAAAACACCTTAGAATATTTTATTTTTTGTTACAAAACAGTTTTAAACATATTATATAAGTATGAGGCCCCAGTTGACTTTCTAATGCATTTATATTCCTTGTATCGTTCAGGCCCACTTGTATCTAATCAGTATTAAAATGAAAGCAATATGTCTATTTATATGAGCTTTCATTCATAAGTTATTATTTTGAAAATTTTCTTTGAAAATTTCTTTTTATACGTTGGCAAGAGCTTAGTAACGCAAATGTGCTACATTCGTTACACGTGCTCAACTCGTTTCCAATTTTGATATCAAAAACTATCAAAGAATCTATTAACCTGGATGATACCTTTTTTTGATATTTTGTTATGGGGGGGGGGGGGGGAGGGAAACGCTATATAACTTTTTCATTTTGATGTTTTTATCCCTCTAAATTTTTCCTCTTATTTCTATTTTTTAATCTAAATTTTTCTAAACAACGATCTTTCCTCACTTTCATTTTTTATTTATTTATTTTTTATTTATTTATCTTTTTTCTTTCGAAATTCTTTTTCTAAATTATCCTCTAGTTATTCGCTTTTGCATATTCAAATTTATAGTTATTTTTCTCCCCAACAATTTTATCATTCACAATAACCTTTTTACTTTCCTTATATACATAATGTATAAGGAAAGTATTGTGACGGGGTCGAAAATTCGAATTCGAGTTTTCGACGGGAGAACACGTTTCAAGCATCCCTGATCACGAATCAAACATTTTTAATGTGATCTCTCTCTCTCTCTCTCTCTCTCTCTGTGAGTGTGTGTGTGTGTCAGTGAGTCTGTGGAGACGATATCTCACGAACGAATGGAGCGATTCGAATGAAATTTGGTACAAAAATCACAATCCGTGAATACTGGAAGCCTATTGCTTTTAAACACAATCGAATGTTTAGAACCCCCCCTAAATTTTCGAGTGAAATTTTGAAAAAATCGTCAAAAAATCAAAACCGCTAATAAAGTTACGCAAATAGATATTTCTTATGTAAATGTTTCCTTAGAAAACGATTGACATAAACTGTAGGAAGCTAGCTTTAACCTTTCTCGAGATATTGCACATTTTTCAAATAAATTTATCAAAAAATCAAGAAAAATAAAAAAAGTATTAACTCTTAAGAAACATGTTCATTTTTCATATGTAATATCATGAGATAAATTTGGTGATATCATTCTCGTGGATCTAACTCGTTCCATTCACGAGAAAATATGCTTTGAGTAATACTTTTGTATTTGAACGCCAATAGTCATTTATCTGCTGTAAGAATAACTTATTTCTCCGTCCATAACGCTTGGCGAGATTTTGGCGACGAATTTGGCGGAATGTCGCCAACTTGGCGACTTTTTTAAATGTTGCCAAATTAACGAAAATCTCGCCAAATGGATAAAAATGACGCTACATCATTGAAAATTACGACTCATTGAAGAAAATTCGATATCTTGGAAGGAATATGAGTATCTACTACAAAAATAACATTTTTTTAACTGTAGAAGTAGTAAATTCATTGCATCATATAAGGAAAGTCATGTGCTGCCCATATCAGATTTTTTCCAACTGTACCCAGTTGGACGTACCTGTAAAGATCATTCTACTTTAATATGTAAACATGACGATCGTGGAGGAGGACCATGCTATTGTATTATGGCTGGCTATCTTCAATCTGAAGATATCTTTTCCCGACCATACTTATACTCAATACTCAATAAGTCTGGGTTGTAATACCACTACTACTACTACTACTAATAATAATAATGTGCTACATTCATTTTTTCAGGAATTATGTTTCTTTATAGGAAAATGAAAAGGGCAGCGGCTCCAGCCCGATGGAGCCGAAATGGTTTTGCTTGAGTAACATCTATTTTTGTGGATAATTTGTCTTCTTTAGATATTTTCAAAACAGTTTAAATTATTAAAATTTCGAAATTATAACCACTTTATTTTAAAAACTAAGAACCTAATCCAAAATTTAATTATACGAGTGTATCCCTGTAGGGCTACAAATAACTTTTTATAGTTGGCGCTTTTAGTTTTGATGTACGCATTACATACTTGAAAGAGAGGGAATTTTCAATCTTCTTGAAGTTCACAAGACGATTCCTCGAAAACTATAATAGCTTTGTAAAAATATATTAATCTTGAAATTGAATTTCTTACTGAACATTTTTGCCCCTTACTGTTTGCATCTATCTTTTATAGAAGTTATTTCGAGTGAAAGTATACAAAGTGAGGCAAAAATTCGCTCGGACAGACATTTTTTAATTTTTTTCGGAAAATAAAAGTTCGAAATATTATAATATCGAAATAATTTTTGTATATTCATAATTGGTACTACCGACAAAGCAAACCAAACCAAACAAAAACTAAATTATGGATTTTAAAACTGGATTTCTCACTGAACACTTTGTCCCTTACTGTTTAGATCTATCTTTTATAGTTTAACTTTATAGATATTTCGTGTGAAAATAGGCAAAATGAAGCGAAAAACTGCTAGGAATTTTTTTTTTCGAAAATAAAAATAGTTTGAAATACTAAAATTATTTTTATATATATTCATAAGTTCACTCTGTTTCCAATAAAGTAAGTATATATTGTTTACATTTTTATCTATTAGCTTCGGAGATAGCGTTCAAGGTGTTTACATTTTTTGTAACGTTTCGATTTAAGCCAGAGGTACCCCAAACATAGATGTTATTCATATCAAACTAATTGCGTTAGAAATTGTTACAGAAATAGCCGTTTTATGTATCTTTTATTTAAACACCAGTGCAATCACTTAGTGAACGTTGACATGCGGAATTATTGCACGTTTTTTCTTAAAACTAAAATTGAAAAAAAAATATCACAAAATATGATTTCTATATTTAATATAATTCCTATTTGACTAAATTTTTGTTTGTTTAACCAGAAATGAAAGTACACGCCATTTTTAAGCGTTTCTCACGACTTTATTTTTCTGCGGGGAGATATCTCATAAAAGAATTAAATTTGATGAAATTTGGTAATCAGTATCAGCTTCTTAATATTCAACGAATTAGAGTGTGTTAAGGTTATAAAATATTAAAAATAAATAAGGATTCTGGTAATAAAACAAAAATTGAAAGACGGTTATAACTGCCTGCTTTCTAACGCAATAAAAGAAATGAAAAGATAAAAGAGTTGCTTAAACTGCTGACTTAAATAATTTGAAATTTAAAATGTTTTGTT
The DNA here is from genome assembly GCA_951213105.1 of Amaurobius ferox. Lineage (NCBI taxonomy): Eukaryota > Metazoa > Arthropoda > Arachnida > Araneae > Amaurobiidae > Amaurobius > Amaurobius ferox. Next base: position 108,150,063 of record OX578148.1, on the reverse strand, counting down.
AATTACAGTATAAGACAATTTTTTTAAAGGTATCAACTGGTTTCGGAAGCTAAAAAGAGCTTCCTTTGTCAGGATAATCGAGGCAAATGTCTGTCAAAGAACTTCACCCAGCGGTTGCCATCTTGAAAAAATAAATTGTTGAAGAAAAATAATGATAACTTTGTGAACAGAACATTATAAAAAGATATACATTTTTCTTTCTTATACTGATTGAGATAAATTCGGACAGGACATGAATGTATGAATAAAACAGGAATATGAATGTATGAATGAAGCAGGTATATGAATGAATGAATGAAACAGGTATATGGATGTATGAATGAAACAGAAGTATGAATGCATGAATGAAACATGAATATGGCTATATGAATGAAACAGGAATATGAATGTATGAATGAAACAGGAATATGAATGTATGAATCAAACAGTAATGTAAGATGTTTTGTAAACCCAAGCACTACCAGATATTTTGTTTTTATCTTGTCATTGCTGTAAGTCACCGCAAAACCCGAAACGACGTATGTCTAATCAAGAATTATCAATATTTTACTTTAAAATATAAATACCAAAGCTCACTTTTAGGGCTTTAATCAGCCGGGCTATTTGCGCGCCGACGACCCGACCGTTGGCTAAGGCTTGGAATATAGGAGGTTGATTGCTGTCTGACCAGTCCACCATGATCACGTTGCATTTATCCCATATCAGTAGCTCGTCCTTCATTTTCTGAAAAATAAAATGAAATGTTTAGATAAGAAAGGATCACACAAACAAACGGGCATATTTCTGAAAGTATTTAGGAGGTCATAAAACAAGCTTATCCGTTAAAATTGCGAATTTATTTTTAGAAATTAATTGTAAAGGCCTATATAAAGTTTGAGTTCCAACCGGGAATCAAATTAAGGATCTTCGAACTGGCCAGACGACGTTTTATTCTTTAAGCTATTGGAACGAAATTATTTTTTTGTTTATAGTGGATGTGGATCCTACAAAGAACTTTCTTTATACAGTAGTATGAGAAATTAATAATACGCAAGTACATGGTTTCTAAACTTTTTTCTTACGGGACATCTTTGACCTTACCACACACAATTTAGCGGAAATCTTATGCGTCCATTTTTTTTTATAAAAAGTTTCTCCGCCGTAAAATCCTTTCAAAATTTTCTGTCAAAGCCAATTCTAATTCTATGGCATCAAACGATTTTCAGTTCTACATGATGATTTAGAATAGTGTGCTACGTGTCGCCTCCTAGTATTTTGGTTACAATTAGATTAAAATTTCTATTTTTTAATTTGAAACTTTGAACGGTTGTTTAAAATACTGTGTTTTCCAGTTTGGCTACAATCGGAATAAAATTTTTTAATTTTTATTTAATGTTGAAGTGAAATTTTTTTTGTTGTTGTTGTTTTTGTTGTAGTAAATCATCTAATCAACCTAAAATTTGAATCTTTGCTTCACCAGAAAGCCCACTTAATTCTCTTTTGAATACAGACAGTTTGGTATCTGTAAATTGCTTCTTATGTGTCTCTAAAGAATGTCTCTAAGTGGATGCTCGTTCGTATCAAATAAATGAAAAATTCTATATTAAACGATTTATCTTAATATATATCTATTAATATTTTTCTTCGCAAAATTTTTTCTAAAAATTTTCGCAGATTTTAAGACAGTTTATTTCGCGGTTGTATGTTCAATAGGGGATTTGAAATTCAATGTTAAAGTTTTATCCAGTGGTCTTCAACTTTTACTGAACCCAGGGCCCACTTGAGTCAGTTAGAGACCGTGCATACAAATACGCAGGCACACGCATAAATGTACGCAAACCATCGCACTCATACGCACAAATGTACACAAGAAAAATCGCAGCAATCAAACTTGAGCATTTCAAAAATGAATCTCCCATGCGCTGTTCTTATAAAATTAGCAAATCGATTTCATGGATTTCTTCAAATATGAAATAAAAAGGCTAATATGTGCAAGCTGACAACAAACACAAGTTTTAATGAAGCAAAGAAAATTAAATCGTCTGATTTTATCTGTCATCTCTAGTGTATGCTTTTGAAGTTAGGTGTTGCGACATCTAACGATCAGATCCAGAATTCTCGTATAAACTTAAAAATGGTGTGTTTATCTACCATAAATAATTTTTTAGAATATTGTATAAAATATAAAATTTCGTTTAACCATGGTTCGTCAATCATAGCTCAAATAATATCATGTGTTTGCACATTACCATAACATCGGCGGTGAAAGCCATTCGGCTAGGTACTCCTTAAAAGATCTACATTACCTCGACAACCATGGCTATTCATTAATCTTTCATTATTTTCAGCTAATAAGCCTCTCTGAATAATGACGGCTTACAAGAAATTAAAATTATTACTCTGGTTATCCTCGAGAGTGAGGATAGTGACGAAAACCACTTGACTTGGTTCCAAATTCAAAGTGTTGCTATGAAAAATCTTGACGCTCTAATAATCTGTTCTGTACCAAAGTAATGATTTGAAGATGGGGGTGGAGGTGTCATACTAACTAAGGTCTCCTCATTCATTAAATTATTAGTTTAAAAACAAATTTAAATGAATAATTCTGAAAATGTAAATTTATCACATTTACTGTCTTTTAAAAAGCTAAAAATCTCACATCTTACACACTCATTTTTCCATTTTCAAAATTAAAAATATAGACAAATAATTTTTTTATGTTTGAAATATTACTGAAATTTAGTGGACGTATTTAACCAAACTTGAAACCACATTTTATATATTTTAAAGGAATAGAAAGCAAAATTAATTCCTGTATAAGTTCCCTTCTTCATTTGTTTGGTAAATTTCCAAAATATGAATAGATCTATTTTTCTTTAAAAATGCAAATCTTACAGTAATTTCTTAGGCCTGGTTAATATTTTCAAACAACACAATGCCTTTTGAAAGAATAAACTGAACTCCTACTGAAGTACGTCTATCATTTCCCTGACAAGAGTTTGCAAAATCAATATCTTTATCTTACTTTTTACCTGAAAACGCAAATCGTACTGGAATTTGATGCGCTTGGTTAATATATACGGAAATCATATTTTATTCGTTTTACAGGAATCCTTAAAATTCAGACGATTTTAACGTCTGTAAACTATCAGTAAACGCTCGAAGAGATTCAACAGTTCTCATTGTTTTTGCAACATGTTTAATTCGATATTTTCATCACAAGAAAAACGTGGAAGCTCCCACTGAAAGCGGGTTATTACCTATCATTTAACATATTCTTATATTAATTTTCCATGACTTTTCAAATTCAATTACTGATATAGTATATACGAAATAATTTCGTCAGGAATAACAATATATGAAAACGTCCCAATTTAGTTTGCAAGATGATGCATTATTACTTTGTAATAAATGCATGGTAATGTACAGTGAAAGTATTGGAATCGTGTCGAAAATCGCAACTCGAGTTTTCGACGGATCTACACGCTTTGGGACCTCTAGAACACGAAAAAAATATTTTGAGCGTGAAGTGTGTGTGCAATGCATGTATGGATTCTACCCTGATGCTGATTGGATTTCGGTTTAATTCGAAGAAAAAAAAGAACCTACCTTTTTTTGGAAAATGACCCTCAAAATTCGTCAAAATCTAAAATAAAATGCTATGCTCAAATGTATCAATTAAATGCTTGATTTATACGGAATTTTTGACGATGAAAAAGGTAAGACCAATCCCATTACACTAGGACTATCCTTTCTTGAGATATTTTAGTTTTTTCGCATTTTTCCTGCGCTGTTTTGAGAATACGTCCAGTTACCAAATAAAAAGGAAAATTAATGTAAAATTGCCAATTCAATGTCCTTCCAAATAATTATATTTGCTATTTCGGGCAATTAAATTGAATTTAATTGCTTATTAAAAAATAAAGAGAAAATGAGTTTGAGTCTGTAGGGAAAGTCATGTCCTGCTCACATCAGATATTTTTACATCTGAAATATTGGTTAGAATTCTTAATGCAATCGCATACATCCCTTTTCGATTTTTATTAAGCAGAGAAGTAGATGAAGCATATAAGAGGCGTCAATTTCATAAATCCTGGAAATTTTTCAGTATGGCAAATTCGGCGTGACACACATCTGATTAAATCGTTAATAACATACAAAACGTCAAGTAATAAAGATTAAAAAGAGTACTTTGGGCCCAAATTAAATGTTGCTATATAAAAATAGTTAAAAAACCGATTTTTCTATCTGCGTAAAAAAAAAAACCCTTTAAAAACAGTATGTATACATATTTACATGCACAGCGTTTTTAACTTCAGATTTAGGATTAGCTCTATACAGCTGAATGTAACAAATTATACAAATATCAATTTTTTTGACTAGTAAATAAAATACTAAAACTTATCGTGAAGACGTAAATGTTTAATTTGCCTCGAAGAGTTAGTTCTCAGGTTACACAATAGATGGCGCTGTTTTAAAACAAATTTACAGAATGACTGCGCTATCTATTGCTCATCCCACGAACTATTTTTCTTTGTAACCAATCAACCATTTACATCTTTTTCGAGTCGAAGTTTTAGATGAAAAAAAAATATAAAGTTTCAACACAAATTAAGTTCAGAATTGTATGTCAGATTCAACATTATCAAGTTTATCGACGAATAATATATTGTTCTATGTGGCTAAAAAAAGTTTCCTCGTACAACTTGTGTCTTATTCAGTCGTCAAAATGTTTTTGATATCATTTCTAATCCACCTAGTTGGTATATTACTGAAACAAAAGTCGTTAGTTCCGTTCACAATGTTCGTAATCGTTTAGCTCATAAATTTATGTCAACAAGTAGGGAATGATTAGGCAAATTATTTTCATCAATTTTTTTTTTTTTTTTTTTTTGTAAATACAGCAATGTTTATATACTGTTTTAGTATTGTTTCAGATGCAATTATTCGATTGCAATGACTGAACAAATAAAAAAAAAAGTATTTTTTCTTTGTCTGCAATGATCGCTAATTTTTTTAAATATATTTACATTTTTATATTCCCATCCCCTTACATTTTTAGCCCCTCGTTTTCTAATCAACCATAAACGTCTATGTTGTTATTCCTTTATTGGGAATTTTTTCAGATGTGTTTGCTTATTTTTTTTTCTTTCAACCAACAAAAACGAAAATTTAGTGTTTTATTTCTCCTCATAAAATTAAATATGTGATAACTTTCCCCCAATCTCGATGTGCCCGATTTTTTGATTCCCCACAGGAATATTTTGTTCTTTGTCCACAATTTTTTTTCTTCCCACCCCAATTTATTTCTCTCTCTCTTTTTGTAATTAACCTAAAGTGCCAGTGATATTTTTCCTGTGTTAAGATTTGGGTTTGCCTTCAAATATTTTTTTTTGTCTATTTACTTTTTAAATTAAAGAAAAAGCGATTTTTTTTTCTCTTCTTCCTTTTTCATTAGTGACTGAGAAAATAAATAGTAACAAAAAAATAAATAAGAGCTTGTTGTTTTTTTCTTAATCTCGATGTCCGAGTGTTTGATACCCCACTTGATTCGATATTTTTTATTATTTCTTTTGTTTTTAAGCCTTCATATGTTCTCACTCCGTTCTCTTTTTTTTTATCGACTTCTTGTTCTATTCGACCAGAAGCGTACCTGTTATTTTTCATATTTAGGTTGGGTTCCTAAAAGCTCTTTCAAAACTTTTCATTCATTACTTATTCTAAAAATAAGAAAAAAAAAATGTTTTTGCAGCCCCCCCCCCCCAATGCAGTCAAAAAAGAAAAAGAAAAATTTGGCATATTTCTTCATGTTCTCATATATATATATTTTTTTAATATCCTACTATATTATATTTATTTATATATGTTTCGTATTTTGATCGATTTTAACCCCCCTCCCCCGGAACTTAAAATATGTCGGATATTTATCAGTTTGTTGTTATTGAACCTCTAAATCTACATTTGCCAGTTTTCAAGGTTGTATTGAAGAGGTTATATTTAAAATATGTGGAGGGGGGGGGGATTTTAGACAAATACAGGCATCTGTAAACACGATATATGTTTTTCAAGTTCGAAACTCTTCGAATGAAAGGTTGATAGTTATCTCCAAATTTTGAATGCAATCGATTTTAGCTCCCCCTAAAAAAATCCTGCATCCGCCCATAAAAGAACTGCATTACCAAAAGACTTATCCAAGCATGCAAAGTTGGAGGTACATTTTCACTTAAGAAACAAAACATGGACAATTGGTTGCAGCGCGCGCAATATAACTGCTATACTGGGAGGGAATCGAAGTCTCGAATTTCATCTGCACAGACGCTTTACCCACACTGCATATTTTTCTAGCTTGTTATGTAAATTAGATACACTATCCTACAGGAATTTCATCATGAAATGCATTCTCCTTAGCACTAAAGCACGAGGTATTCCTGTACGAAATTTCGTAGCTGTACGTCACTTAGTTTGCCCGCTAAGAATGTGTGTGTGCGCGCGCGCACACACACACACACCTTCTTATTAGAAATATATTAGATTGATATGTAATTCAATGTTTACGAGTATAATATGAATTTGATAATTTTAAACAAATAATTTGATATTTTTTGTTTTTTATTAATTTATACAAGAGAATAGGCATGTTTTTAACTCCTTCTTTTGAATAGAAGATATTATTGAAATAAATTAAATACTTTTAAATATATTAGAAAAATAATGCTTGTAACGAGAACAAAGCAACAAATGCTATTTGATGTTGGTATCTGCGCGAATGCAGGCAACTTTCTTTTATAGACTTCAAAACATATGAAATTGTGATATTTTGGTATTCTGGAATTTTTTTTAGGATATCCAGATTAATCTTTGGGATTGATTGATGATTCCCTTGGTATGATTTAAAATGTGATCTTTGTAAATACTTTTAGTGCTGCCCTCTAGATTTAAATCGTTCAAAAATTTTATAATGAAATTTAGTTGGCTTATGGTGCTGCCATCTATTGAAGGATATAAAATACATTTTAAGCAAGTCTTGATTCATATTCTGATCAGTTGTTATAATATACATTAGAATTAACATGCACTGCAATTGATAATATTTTCAATAAATATATACAAACGTCTCTTATCATTTGAGTCGAATTTGCTAAAAGACTTATTACAATGAAAAATTAAATTAGAAACCGATCCAAATTAAAATTACAGTGAAATCCATTAAATATTTTTAATTACGTATGCTTGCTTTTGGGCATGACTTGAAATTACTGACAGGTTCAAATGATTATTATTTCAGTAGGTAGCCGTAAGAGGTCTACAGCTTTTCAAGATATTATGACCAGGTAATGGTAAATATCTTCAAATTGTTGAAATTTTTTTTTTCGAAAATCCGTGAATACAAAAGATTTGCTATAAAATATCACATAGTCATTTTATCAGGATATTTTGTTATTTAAAAGCGAATGTCCATTATGGGACGTCAATCTTTCTCCGATTTTGATGCTCAACGTTTTCGATCTAAACAGGAAGATTTAAAAAAATATTATCGAATGAGTAAATGTCCCGGAAGTACTTTCAACTAGAATGGATAACACTGTTCGACGTTATCACGAGTTGGAAATTAAAAATTTTGCTTTTCGACAGAGACCATGATAATTTGAAAGAATAAAGCGATTTTCCTATTTTAATTGGTAGCAACGAAATTCTTGTGATTTTCTGCGAGATATGGACGTAAGAAAGTTCTAATTTGTGCTATTGTGTAAAATGGGTATACAAAATGGAATATTTGTGTTCCGTTTGACACGTCTACAACTCAAACGAATTTTTGTACAACTTAATATATGCTCCTACTTGATGAGGAAAGCGAATAATGAATGATTACCAATAGGGCGGGCTGAAGAAGCTATCTGCTTACTTGCGTTTTAAAGCAGAATCACTCTCGTGAACGACTCACAATGATGTGAAACGAATAATGTAAAATAAATCACAACGTGAATCTTAAATTTTGTGAGTGATTTAAATATTAATGTAGAAATTATTTAATCAATTTGTAATAGAATAATGTTTTAAATTAATAATTTGGAATAAATTAATTATAAGTAATTAAAAATATGAAGTTTTGAATAGAATCAACTTAGTGTCGTGATTCATCACGACAGACTCAGCGACTTTTCGCCAAAAATTTTTAATCAGTCTTTTGCTAGACAGTATGATAGCTTCTTCTTCGACCCAGACCGTCAGACGTACCCAAAGGTGGAAGTTATCTGTTTGGACGGTCAGGACAGTGCCACCCAATTTAGACCGGAACCCAGTGGGGGCGGCATCCACAGGGACAGTGGCTCCCCTTCCTTTACCACCAACTTCTCGAAAGGAATTTCGGACCCACATATTTAATATGCCCGTACTCCGCGTGAATACGGGAACAGTTTGAGTAAAGCCGAGTATCGAACTCGGGTCGTTCGAGTCCCTGCGCGCTAACCACTGGGATGTCCCAACCCTAGTATGATAACTTGGCGAGATTTCGTTTACTATTAAGGGTTTTTGTTGGAATTATTATAGATAAACAGAGTATCCGTTCTTTAAACAAGATGAAATGAGCCGAGTTTTAGTTGTAGTATAACTTTAAATGAAGATTTTCCAAAACAATACAGACTTTAGGGTAGAGTAAACCACCAGGGAAATATGATGACCATATCCGTCGTTCATTTCCAGCTCCTTTATTAAATTCTTTTAGGTGGGTTACTGAAATATTCCTTCTTAGTATTTATCTCTGATCATTGAGTAACGCCCCTTTAAAAATTAGGTTTCTAGCGAAACCTTGCTGAGAAACTGTAACCGTGCCAGTCGGTCGTTCCACCCTTACTCATCCTCTTAGTTATGGTTTGTGGAAATATAGCCTATTCACACTAAAAATTAACTGCAGCGTGGTTCAACTCGACTTCCTTATACCAGAATTCGTTTTTTTTTTTAAATTTACAAGAAAATATTTAAAAAATTGATATCGTCCGTCCAAATAATTACAACTACAGTGTGTTACCATTCTCTTTAGAGAGCTTGAAAACAAATTTCGATTGATACCATACTTGACAATGTACCTCCCGCGGGATGACTTGCCCCCAAAGGGGGGAGGGGCTAATGACGTCACGAACACAAAAATTGTATCGCGGCTATTTTTTACTATAATGATTGAAACTATTCTGATCATTGAGCCACAAATAAAGCCTTTTTATGCATGATCATGTCATATTTTGTCCTATGCTGCGATGCTAAAAAAATATCAAATTTCGAACATATTTCGAAGTTTTGCTCGCATTTAAAATTTTTTTTTATCTAGTTCTAGATTTTTTGATGACAAGGCTGGATATAAAGTTTCGTGAAAACCAATTACTATTTGTGGCTGTTATAGTGTACACAAGAAAATCGTTCCAGTCGGTCATTCCACCCCTTCTTATCCTCTTAGTGATGGCTTGCGGAAATATAGTCTATTCACACTAAAAATTAACTGCAATGTGGCTCAACTCGACTTTCTCATATTAGAATTCATTTTAAGTAGCTTTTTTTCTTCACATTTCTTGAAAAATCTGAATAATGTATCCAAATGATTACTATTATAGTGGTTACCCTTCACTTTAAACGGATTGATAAAATCTTTAGATTGATATCATACTTGACATGTACCCCTTGGGTGTGGGTTACTTGCCCCCCCCCCCCCCCCCCAAAGGACTAATGATGTTACGAACGAAAAAGTGTACCATGGCTATTTTTCACAACGATGATTTTGAAACTATAAAGTCTCGTGATCATTGATAAACACTTTTATGCATGGTTATGCCAAATTTTGTTTTATGCTGCCATGTTAAAAAATATAAAATTTCAAATAAATTTCGAAGTTTCCGCTTGAATTTAAAAAAAATTCTATCGAGTTCTAGATTTTTTGATTACAAACCCGGATATAAAGTTCTGTGAAAATCCATTAATATTTGTGACCGCTACAGTGTACACAAGAGATCGACCACAGATAGACAGACGAACATGACTCCAAAAATAGTCAAAACGTGCTCAAGCGGTCTTAAAACATTTATTGGCATCAAAATCTTGGAATAGAAAATTTTTGTGAAAACAATACTTTCTCAATATTAAGTATGAGAAAGTAAAAATATGGGTAAAAATACACAAAAAACTGGGTTTTCTGCCACAAGAATGATACAAACAGGTGAATTTCCCGTCGCACACTTAAAACGTTAACTATATCTACACAAAATGTGTTATTTTATTCCTTTGAAACAATACTTTCTCAAAACTACGTATGAGAAATTAAAAATGTGGGTGAATGAAAGAAATATATGAAAGTAAAAATATGAAACAATACTTTCTGAATACTACGTATGAGAAAGTAAAAATATAAGCGAATGAAAGAAATATATGAAAGTAAAAATATGAAACAATACTTTCTCAATACTACGTATGAGAAAGTAAAAATATGGGTGAATGAAAGAAATATATGAAAGTCAAAATATGAAACAATACTTTCTGAATACTACGTATGAGAAAGTAAAAATATGGGTGAACGAAAGAAATATATGAAAGTAAAAATATGAAACAATACTTTCTCAATACTACGTATGAGAAAGTAAAAGTATGGGTGAATGAAAGAAATATATGAAAGTAAATATATGAAACAATACTTTCTCAATACTACGTATGAGAAAGTAAAAATATGGGTAAAAATATACAAAAAACTGGTTTTTTTTGCCACAAGAATGACACTTTGAAACATGCAAATTTCCAGTTACACACTTAAAAAGTTAACTGTATTTACACAAAATGTGTTATTTCATTCATTTATACATATGAGAATAATACGGAATAATGGCTTATTTCATTTTGCGCTGAAAAGATCGGAATCAAATTAAATTTTTTTTCGTTTGAAAAGTTGTAAAAAAAAATTTATTTTCTTTAATTTTTTTTTACAAAATTATTGCACATTATTATTCTTATCTTATTTAAAGCATTTTTGGAATCGGAACTATGTGTTCCCAGCCAAAGATTAAAAAAAGACTTCCACTTTCACTTTTTTTTTTAACACCCCGTTTAGATAAGAATTTAAGCCTGTCAGAAACAAAGAGACTGACCCTTAAAGAATTTAGTTGCAACTTTTATTTTATAAGTTCTATTTTATATAATTACATTAAGGTAGTACGTCTAAAATTTAAAATTTAAGTATAAAATTCTTTAAAATAAAAGTATTTATTTGATTGCACTAAAAGACATTAAAAACATATTATACGCTTTAAAAGACGTTAAAAATATATTACAAGCACTAAAAGATGTTAAAAACATATTACAAAGCACTGAAAGATGATAAAAATATATTTCAAGCACTGAAATATGTTAAAAATATATTTCAAGCACTAAAAGATGTCAAATATATTACAAGCACTAAAAGATGTTAAAACATATTTATACCACTAAAATACGTAAAATCAAATTACAAGAACTAAAATACGTATGTTAAAACATATTACAAGCTCTAAAAGCCGTTAAAATATATTATAAGGCACTATTATACGTTGAATACATTAATGATATGCAGATTTTGTTCGCGGTTTTTGGTTGGGTGTAAAAAGCCCACTGTGTATTTTGCTTATCATATGCCTCTGATGAAGGACGTTTTACGTTCGAAAGCATAGAGGCTTATAATATATTTATATTTTAGCGTCAAATTTATATTTTAGCGTTTGGCGATTAGCGTCAAAAATAGTCGTATTAATCTAAAATTCGCACAGTTAGATTCTGTCCAGTGGCTAATACTAAAAATGTGTAAAATTTCAGCTTTCCAGACAGATAGTCTTTCAGGACTTTTTGGCCTGGGGGTGGGGTGGGGGCTGAAACTTTTGGAGGTGGGGGCAAGTTTTCCATTTGCCCTATACAAATATATCTAAATATCTAAAAACTGTCACATAAATAGAAATGAAGTTAATATAAAATGAATCAGGGGGGGGGGGGCGAATAATCGTTTCCGGATGGGGGATAGCAGTCCTGGATGTATGCCTGAAAGAAACACTGTTTTCAGGTTAGCAGGGCGTCTGGAAAGACAAAAACACATTAGACAATTATTATATAGATACGTTAGAAAATTTGACTTACATGGTAAATGTCACTTAGTTCGGGCGTACTTCCATACCCATGAATGATGATCTTGGTTGGAACACTGGAGATGAAATTCGAAGTCTTTATGGTTTTCCGTTTGTGATTTATTGACTGGAATTTGCGTTTATTTTGTCGTGTGAAGAGCATGAACTTGGTCGGGATGTGCTGCTCATCGAATGGCAGAAGACTTACCCTCCGTTGGACGGGGTCGTAGTAGGGCGAGCCAGTGAAGAAGCAGCCCAAGCCAGGAAGACACTTAGTTGAAAATTCTGTGGAGTTACTTAAAATGTTAGCTATTCATCTAATCTTTTAACAATAAATGGGACTTTGAGAAATGTGTCCCATTATATACTGTCCTCAGAGTGTTATTGGATTCTATTCGTACCGTTATCATGATATTATTTTTAAAAGGAAGGTCTCGACAAGTATGTTTTGTGATAATATTTTTTAAGACTTCGCCATAATTAGACTGCAAAATGTTCGAAATATAATATTTTTACGGTATTGCACTTTTCCGCAAGTTTTTACAAATCGTAGGTGGTTTTATGGGGGGGGGGGGATTTTTCAGTTGTGGTGTATAAGCTTTTTACTTTGTGTGCAATATATGGTAATGTATAGGGATAGTATTGGAATCCTGTCGAAAAGCGGAACTCGAATTTTCGACGGATCTACATGTTTCAGATACACAAGAACACAAAAAATATATTTTCAGCGTGACGTCTCTCTGTCTTTCTCTCTCTGTCTCTTTCTCTTTGTCTTTGTCTCTCTCTCTCTCTCTCCGTCTGTCTGTTTCTCTCTCTCTCTCTCTCTTTGTATGTTTGTGCATCCTATTACTATGGGACTAATCTTTATCTAAATATTGAAGTTTTTGAGAGTATTTACAACGCCACCTTGGAAAATACGTACAGTCCCCAAATGGACACCAAATGAAATGATTGAAGTAAAATTAAAAATTCAGTGTATTTTTCAAATAATTATCCGTGTCTTATTTTGTTCAATTAAATTCACTTTCATGAATTATGAAAGAAAGAGAGACAGAATGAATTTGAGCCTGCCTGTAAGAAAAGTTATGTGCTGCCCACATCAGATATTTTATTTCCCAAATTGTGGCCGATACATGCAATTATGGCCGATACATGCAAATTAAAAAAAAATTGCAACAAAATATTTAACTCTAAAGTTTAGAATCGGAGAATACGTATTTGGGATACTTGAAAATTTCATTTCCTTTGAGGGTGAGCCAGCTCGATTTACGGAACAGAGATAAATTAAAAATGCAATTCTCGGGCATTTCTACTGTACCTGAACTGAAAATGTGAATTCAAAAATTTTCCGAAAACAGTACTTTCTCTGTACTATTTTACTCTGTGCTATAGTAGTACCAGTAAAAATTATGAATATAGAATGGAAAAATTATACTCTCGCAATAAGCAAGGAACATTCCATTGTTACTAACAACGCCAGTCACGAACCCAATTATGTTTTCACTAAGTCTTTCATTAAGCCATCTAATTGAGCGTCTGAACCAATAGATTTTCTTTTTTAACCGCATATGACACCGATCGGAAAATTGGATATTGAGGGTGAATACCACTTGAGTCGCATCATTCCAAACAATGTCTAAAGTCGTTTTTGTGACATACAAATCGTTTGGATCTTGGCATACTTTTTACTTTTATTAGAATTAATAGACAAGTTATAGAAAAAGGACAATTACATTTTAGATACACTTGTGGTTGATACTTTGGTTTATTGGATCAATATACACTTTTATCTCACTTAGCAAACATACTCCACTGCAGAAGAAACTTCGTACTATGAAGGTAGATTCAGTATCAAAATGGAAAAGAAATACATATTTTTATGTGGTTTCGTTAGCAAGATCTTCTTGTAATGCATTATTTATTTTTTTACTTTCCCTGCAATACATTGTAATGTATAGGGAAAGCACTGGAATCATGCCGAAAATCGCAACTCGAGTTTTCGACGGATCTACACGTTTCGAGACCTCTAGAATACGAAAAAACTATTTTTAGCGTGACGTCTGTGTGTGTGTGTGTGTGTGTCTGTCTGTCTGTCTGTCTGTCTGTGTGTCTGTCTGTACAGAATTTGTATCCACTCTAACTAAAAAAGTAATTGACCGAATTTCATAAAATTTGGTAGGTAAGTCACTTCTGGGCTAATCTGGTGCTGATTAGTTTTGGGTACGATTCGGGATAAAGACACCCGCCTTTTTTTGTGAAATGGCCCCCAAAAGTTTGTATCCACTCTAGTTGAAAAACTAATGGACCGAATTCCACAAAATTTGGTAGATAAATTACTTGTGGGACACCCTGGTGCTGATTAAATTTTAGTATGATTCGGAAAAAAATAACCTGCCTTTTTTTGCAAAATGGCCCGCAAAAATCGCCAAAATCTAAAATAAAAAACTACGTATGCTCAAATATATCCATGAAAATGCTTGTTTAATACGTAATTTTTAACGAAGAAAGGAATAAGACCAACCCCATTACACTAGGACTAGCCGTTCTCGAGATATATTAGTTTTTTCGTATTTTCTCTACGCCACCTTTGAAAAGAAGTCCAGTTATCAAATGAGAACGAAAATTGAATTAAAAGTGAATTAAATGTAATTAAAATAAAGAGAACGTGAATATAAGTCTGCAGGGGAAGTCATGTGCTGCCCACATCAGATTTTTTTTAAATGTAGTAAAACATGGTTATGACGATCTTACCTATACCGATAAGCCTGTCTATAACGATATTTCACGCGGTCTTATAGTATTAATGCATTTCAAACTAGTCCATAACGATATTTTCCGGGGTCCTATAGTACTAATGCATCTCAAATTTGTTCATAATGATATTTTCCGAAGTCCTAAAGTACTAATGAATGCATTTCAAACTTCTCCATAACGATATTTTCCCGCGATTGTATAGTATTAATGCATTTCAAACTTTTCCATAACGATATTTTCCGCGGTCCTATCGTACTAATGCATCTCAAACTTGTCCATAACTATATTTTCCGGGGTCCTATAGTTATAATGCATTTCAAACTTGAAATGCATTTGACCTTGTCCATAACGATATTTTCCGCGGTCCTGTAATACTAATGCATCTCAAACTTGTCCATAATGATATTTTCCGGAGTCCTATAGTACTAATGCATTTTAAACTTTTCCATAACTACATTTTCCCCGGTCCTATCATACTAATGCATCTCAAACTTGTCCATAACTATATTTTCCGATGTCCTATAGTTCTAATGCATTTCAAACTTGTCCATAACGATATTTTCCCGAGGTCCTATAGTACTAATGCATTTCAAACTTTCCATAACAATATTTTCCGCGTTCCTATCGTACTAATGCATCTCAAACTTGTCCATAACTGTATTTTCCGGGGTCCTATAGTTCTAATGCATTTCAAACTTGTCCATAACGATATTTTCTGCGGTCCTATAGTACTAATGCATATCAAACTTGTCCATAATGATATTTTCCGTAGTCCTATAGTACTAATGCATTTCAAACTTGTCTATAACGATATTTTCCGCGGTCCTATAGTACTAATGCATTTAAACTTTTCCATAACGATATGTTGTTTTTTAGTAAACCTGTGTATAACGATAATTTTGTACTTTTCAAAGCATTAAAGTTTCTGGCAATCCATTAGTGGAGAAGAATATCGTAAACATAGTTTGTTTCCCAGAAACCATCTTCCAACTTAAAGACTATAGATGTTGTTACATTAATTAAAACATTACATAATTTCATTCTTACACTACCGAAAGTCCCAGACGTATATCTAAATTCGCTAGATTGTTTGAAAGATGTATTTAAATGTATTAATAGGTAATATCATTTAAAAATTGTAGTACAACATGATATTATTAGGAATAATATTACACCCATATTAAACAACTTCCATTATAGAGTGTATATTTGGTTCAACTTTGACTGTAACGATAAACTGCTTGTAACGATATTTTTTTTATCTCTATAATATCGTTATAAACATGTTTCACTGTATCTCTTTTTTCAAATTAATAACAGATTGTAAGCCAAGTGAAAAGCCAACGATAAATTGTTTGTAACGATATTTATCTTGATCCCTACAATATCGTTATAAACAGGTTTCACTGTATCTCTTTTCTCAAATTAATAACAGATGATAAGACAAGTGGAAACCAACCATAAACTGTTTGTAACGATATTTTTCTTGATTCCTATAATACCGTTATAAATATGTTTTACTGTATCTCTTTTCTCAAATTAATAACAGATTGTAAGCCAATTAGATATTCGTAACACTATCTAAAATATATTCACAGCATATTGTCTGTCGACGAGGAAAAACGACATTTACAGGCAGCAAGAGTTATTATGTGAAGGTCCAGGTCCTTTAACATTGACGACAAATTTGGCGAATTCTGGAAACTTCTCGAATTTGGTGGATTGGTTGTGAATTTCCCGAGTTACATGGTTTTTTCCCTAGAACTTTCCACTAAGGGTATATACGTTTGCCATCGTTCAAATGTTATTGGAGAGAAAGTGAATTGTGAATACTACAGTGCTTTGAGAATCTGATCTTTTGTTTTGTAAATTTGTTGAGTATTTATTTGTGTGTTCTGGGTTTTATTGTACTTGTGAGTTTTTTAATGTTCCTGTAAAATAGCTAGAGTTATTGGTTGTATATTGCTCGTATTTACGCTGTGAATTAAGCATATTCAGATGATTTGTGTCAATATATACTATTTTAGTTTTATTTCCATTTTCTGGAAATTATCAAATTATCATTTTCTACCGTAGAGATAATGTTACAAAAATCTGAAAATCCAATTAATTCATATTCTAATCATACGAATTACAATATATATATATATATATATATATATATATATATATAAATATATATATATATATATAAATATATATATATATATATATATATATATAAATATATATATATATATATATATATAAATATATACATATATATATATATAAATATATATATATATATATAAATATATATATATATATATATACATATATATATATATATATATATAAATATATATATATATATATATATATATATATATATATATATATATATATATATAAATATATACACATATATATATATATATATATATATATATATATATATATATATATATATATATATATAAATATATATATATATATAAATATATATATATATAAATATAAATATATATATATATATATATATATATATATATATATATATATATAAATATAAATATATATATATATATATATATATATATATATATATATATATAAATATAAATATATATATATATATATATATAAATATATATATATATATATATATATATATATATATATATATATATATATATATATATAAATATATATATATATATATATATATATATATAAGATTTAAAATGAAAAAGGAAAATATATAGGTGGAATGATTGTGTTGCTAGCTTTGACTTCATGAAAACGCTCCCAGAGACTCTGCACGCCCGAAACAACAATCGATCATGCCCGTGGGGAAAAAATGGCCGAATCCCAGACAACATAAAAATGATCAAAATAACAAAAATTGGAAATTTTACTAACCAACAAGACGAATTATGGAAGAGTTGCATAAAGCGTATAAACTTCGAATAGGAAAGCATACATAAAAAAGTCGCGTCTAACTTATAGAGCCATCTGGATGTGCATCAATCAGATAATCCTAGGTAAAAGTTGAGTTGTATTGTATGATGTCGGATAAATGAACATAATTTTTATCACTATAATTTCTGCAAAAAACATCATAATAGTGCTGTACAAAGCGGAAGGGATATGATTGTTCCCGAGTTCCGTTGATTAAATGCATCATGCATTTATTAAATTCTGTAATAGATGAGTTTAATAATTTGTATCTGTTCAAGTGATTTACGATTAAATTACGTTGTACGTTTAAACTCAAGTTGGTAACCCACTGGAATATAGATTTGGCAATAGTACGTTACTATAAATGTCAAAACTCAGAATACAGGCACTAAAAGAGGAAGAATTGAGAAAAAGAAAAAATAGGAAATCAAGTGTTACCATGAGGCAGGAACCTTCATCCGCGTGTAAGTGCGATAAGCCGCAACAGAATGAAAAAAGTCGAAAAACACCGGGAAGAAGATGACGAAATATATCAGGGAGGTAGAACAAACGGTTACACGCAGTGACCTTCCCAAACCCGCCTAGTGAGTTAGAATACGAAACAAGACAATTACCCATATAAGGAGACCCACATAATATGAACATGAAGTATAGATGAAAATTCTTACTAAACAAGTGATTCATAGAAGAAATGAATAACCGAGACTGCCACTGATACCATTATAAGGAGGCTCAAATCGTAGTATCAAACTGGCTAAAGTTGCATATTTTTAGCGAAAATAAAATTCAAAACATTAAATGTTAATGTATCTTATTTTCCGATTTCATTATTATTCAATTTTTTTTATTTTATTTTATTATTTTTCATTTTTATTTAAGTATATAATTAATAAATAATTATAATATTCCCCCCCCCCCCTATAATTAGCCGCCATAATTGGGAAAATTGTCTTGGATGTCATCGAGTGGTAGTTAATACACTGAGTTTATTATTTTAATTACGAAATTGGGAGGATATACATTATTAGTCGCTGTATTTAATAATTCTATAAAATGTACTAATTTATAATTTTCATCCCAAATTTTGATGATTCTAAGAACATGGTTTGAAATAATATTTCTAAACACTGATATATGCGAACAAGAGTCAAAGTGTTGAATTTTTGATGTATTAAAATTAAAATCTTGTCTTTTATCATATAAGTTTATAGCCTGATTACAATTTTGTAAATTTAAATTTAAATCTAAAAAGTTTACAACATTAGAGTTATTATTACTTGCAGTTTGTTGTAAATTATTAGGATAAAAGTTAAATACTATGGGGTTATTATTATGGGATACACATAATATGTCATCTAAATATCTAAACATGTGCATATTATGCAACCCTGGATTAATGTTTTCATAGAAGAATAAATACGGATAAGCCAATAATGATGAGCCCCCCCCCCCCCACCTTGTGGGATACCAAACTGTTGCTTGAAAGAAGAATCACCATGTTGAATATAATTCTCATAGAGAGTGAAATTAAGTAATTTTTTAAAAGGAAAACTTGAATATTTTAGGGTGATATTATATTTTTCAAAAATTTCTAAAATAATTCTATACAGATCATCTATATCTATATTATTGAACAAATCTTTGAAATCTAAAGTATAAATACTATGGATATTAGTAAGAGTTTTTAATTTCTTAACTAATTCAAAGCTGTTTTTAATAATATGACAATTATTTGAGATATCATCTGACAAAGAAATTTCATTTAAATTTTTTAATAATAATTTACCAGCATTAGTAATATAAGAATTATGCCCACTAGTAATGGTTCGAAAAGCTATAGGGGATTTATGAAACTTGGGTACTAACAAAAGATATGAAATGTTATTACAACTAGTATTTTTTAGATGGACTTGCTTATATTTGGCTGATATTCTATTGGACAAGATTTTAAAGTTAGCATCATGTAAATTATAGATTTGATTATTAGGCAAGTGTGACTGGAGGGTACTTATGTAGTAATATTTACAAATGATTGAGTAGTTACTACTAGTCTTATCGACATAAGTAATTACAAAAGCATTTTAAATTTCTTTATTATCCTTTTTAATTGAATTAAGTTTAAATGATTTATTTTTTTTTTAATTTTCTGAATGTAAATATAGTGATTTAAGCATTGCTCTATTAAGACGCTCCAGGGTTTGAAGGCTTCTACAGGAATTTGATATTTATAGCTGATTTTATATATAAACTTATTTAAGTCAAGAATTAAATCTTTACCAATTGATGTATGTTTAAATTTAGTAGGTAAACGGTACTTAGTACCTGGCAACATCAGTGATCTCATTGAATAACAATTAATAATATTTAGATTTCCCGTTATTACATGCCCATGGTATTTATCTACGTGGTCTTTGTATTTATCTAATAGACAGTGGCATTAAGACTCTTTATCCAATTCATAATTTTTATTAATATCTATTGATTTATCTATTTGATTATAATTGGAAATATAACTTCCTAGCGATTTATCATATTTAAATGCAATTTTAGGATTTACATGTTTGACTGGAAAGAAATTGGAAACAGATTTTAAAAAATTATTTATTTTCAGATCATTTATGACAGAATTAGTGAAATTCAGGGTACAATATTCGTTTATTTTAATATATTGTTTTGATTCGTCATTTAAATTTAAGTCAGTGACGTATAAATAAACATTAAGAATTTTACTTCTGGTAATAAGCAAATCATAGAATAAATGTTTAAAATTAATGTTATTAAATGCAGTAGTAATAAAAATGTTATAAACCAAATTTAATTGCTGTTTTTTAATTACAAAAATTCAGTTCTTACATTGTTTCCAATCAAAAGATAATTTTGAAATTTACATGTTGCTGTAGGTTGGTATTTTTTAGATCAGATAATGAGGGCAAATTTTTATTATATTTACTTGTTCTTTTTGATTTGTTATTAGATATGTTAAGTAAATTAGATACATTAAGGTCATCAGGAGGATAATTAAAGGATATTTTAACAATGTTATGAGATGATTAAATAATTGATTGAGTCCATATGGAAAAATAGTTTTGTGTGCACATATGAATTCCTTTTCAAGGAACAATCTGTCATAATAATTTTTTGAATAGATAGAATACTAACTTCAATGTTGTCGAACCCATGTATAGAAAAATGTTCGTATTCGAATTTTGATTAATTAAGGGTAGTTGCATTATTTGAATTTTTTTTTATTCCTGTGTACGTTTATTCGGAGGTGCAGAGGATTGCTGGTTTGGTCTATATATGACATATTACATATTTTACATACAATTTTGTAAATGCAATTAAAAATTTTACAGAAGGCTATATTATTGATACAATTGATCTGATTACGACGTTCTGGCAGGCACGTTTTCCATCTATTAGAATTACAAGTTTTAAATTTAAAAGTGTTATTATGTGATGCATGGTTGTAAGATTAATAGTTATATGAAGATAACAACGAATGCTGACTGGATGTACTAAATGAAGATGGAATAGTCATTGACGAAAATGGATATTGTTGGTATCGGGATATCGATCTAGGAAAACCCCAACAAGTTCTTGCATACTGAGCTTGAATGTCAGAAAACATCCAGTTGCCAGTCGCTAAATATTGTTAATTAGACATCATATAAATAGGGTAAGATAGTAACCTTTATTTCCTCAGAATAAAGGAACTTGTATTCAAAATAAGACTCATTAGCTAAGCATGAAACTAAAGTCGAATACAGAAATGGAAACACAAATTACAACAGATGAAAGATACCATTATATTTTCAAAATAAAGGATCTTCTATATCACCTTGAAAATAATAAGAACTAATGTGTAGAAACATTAAAGCTAGATAAATAAATGCTCAGTAATAAGCAAAACTAGGATAGATAGTGTAAAAAATGTACATATTTACATTGACTATGCCAAAAAAATTGATCAAAATAATATCTAACAACACACACACACACACATATATATATACGCTCAATTCTCGACAGTAGAAAACCATGACACATAGGCCCACACATGTCAAAAGGGAAATTGCAACACCTTGAAGAAAAGAAAGTAACCATATGCAAATCACAGTACTGGTAGAAGAGAGAGTTATAGGTAAATGATTAAGTTTTCGTACGTATCGTGTCACGTGACATCCAGTTTCGGGTAATAAAGACCGAAGACGGATCGTACCATAAATGCTATCAGCAACGATTTTCAGCAGTCGAACGTTAAAAAAAATGAAGAAGCGATGCCTCGAAGACGTCAGCGAGCTGTATACCAGCAGTCAAAGGTGGCGAAACGAGACCGTATCCTGGAGCTGAGTGACGTGGGTTTGTCGATGCGTGCAATTGCCGCACGTGTTGGATGCGACGTGAGAGTACCACCCAGCCAAGTGTGACACGATGAACAAAGAAACATCAGAGAACACGCCAAGGAGGGAGTGGATCGAACAGGCTTACAACATAGCGCACAGATCGGCAGATTCGTCGAACGACTCGTCGAGACCCGTTCGCAACGACAAGTGACATCCGAAACAACCTGTCACCATCAATGGTTGCACTTCCGAACATCCAAACCATTCGCAACAGGTTGCATGAAGTACCAATGGTTGCATGAAGTAGCAACTGGACCAATGAATGGCATCGGGTATTGTTTACGAATGAATCTAGCTTCTGCCTGTGGAGGAATCACAGCCGTGGACGAGTATGGCGGCTTCTAGGGGAGCGTCACTTGCCAGCCCATATCACCGAGCGTTACACCGGCCATCATGGATTGGGACGGCATCATGTTCGATCAGCGGACAGCTTTGGTGCACATTCAGGTAATCTGACAGCGGATTCAGACGTTACACAAGTTGTGATGCCTGTAGTTTGGCCACTAGTGCAGGCAGTCTCCGGCACGGTGTTCCAGCAAGACAGTGTCACACTGTACACCTCACGGCGAACTCTCAACAGTCTGGACGGAATTCACATCCTTTCCTGGTCGGCAGCTTCGTCGTATTTCTCTCCCATTGAACACGTGTGAGTCCTCATCGGACATCAGATACACAGGGGTCCACTGGTGCATACCTCATCGATAGCCTAGTCGTTTAGAGGCCTGTCTAGCTGCTAGTGGGGGCCACATTATTTAGTGAATAAACAGGTTTCTTTTGCATATCTTGGTTTGTTCTTTTAATCATTTGCATATGACTCTCTCTTCTATCGGTACTGTGATTTGCATATGGTTACGTGCATTCCTTCATGGTGTTGTAATTTCACTTTTGACGAGTGTATATGGTCGGATGCATGACAATAGTGATTAGCTGCAGAGACTGACTGCAGGCATCACTATTTTATCGCGGTTACTCCTTTAACACGTTAAGCGCCGAGTCAATCAATGGTGATTGACAATGTACTTTCCGATCAGGCCGTGTCAATCACCGGTGACTGACGATATATAATTTAAAAAATTATTTTCTTGTATTACAAATTAAATAGTTTGAAGATTATTAAAAAATGTATCAAAATACTACTTATTACAAGAATTTTTTTTTAATGGGTATTGTTGAAACACCGGATACACATAAATGGTTGTCCTGTGGTGGTTTCACAGAATATTGTTACTTATTTTGTCAACTTTCTGGCAATATCTCTTCCGAATCGTGCTGCACTACCTTCGTAGCATTTTTCACGATATCGTCGAACTTCCGATGCTCTTCCTGTTTCTTGGTGTAATTTGTGACGAGATATTTGAGGTGTATTTACGATATTGTTACTTGGAATTTCTTCATCCCTACAATTTGGAAAATATACGGCTAATTTCTTTTGAATTCTGTGATACTTATAGTCTTTTTGGTTATATTTCTAAATAAAATGCGATCATTTAGAACTGAGGTATTTAGTAGGAGTTCAAAGGCTAGCCAAGCATATCGCGGCGTGAGCAGAAAGGAAAACAAAGTAGGTTCGGCGCTTAACGTGATAACAATCATTTTTTTTAAACACATTAATTAAGATACGCCCGTTACAATATATCCGCTGTGCGTGTCCGCGAACCGCTGTTTGTGCGCATACAATCAGCGCACAATATATGCAATGATAATAACCTCACAACATGCAATAACAATGCGGGTGTATCAGGATTAGAAATCGTAATCCTTGAAGTGTTTTACCATCCAGGGATTTCAGGATTAAAAAAATTTCATGGAGATTTTTTTTATTACAAACTTTCGGAGTCGAAAACTTTCGAATATAATTAACAATTATCAATGTTAGTATATGCATGTATGTAAGTATACCGTAAGTATATTAGGATGCGAAATTTCGGCATTGATGTCACAGCTTATAATTTAACGGAATGTACAGATATAAAGATGTGCACAATATGTATGTAAACTAAAAAATATTAATATATTTTAATTTATTTGCAAAAGAACCTCCCAAAATTACAATAATATTTTGAACTGTTTTTAAAACATCCCAAATTCTTGACGCAAAAGGTCACCATTTTTGGATACATATTTGAAGTTTATATATCATTACAGCTAGTAATGGGTTCAAAAATCATATAATTCTGATAAAAAAAATCTGATGTGGGCAGCACATGACTTTACCTGCAGACTTATATCCACGTTCTCTTTATTTTAATTAAATGTAATTCACTTTTAATTCACTTTTTGTTCTCATTTGGTAACTGGACTAATTTTCAAAGATGGCGTAGAGAAAATAGGAAAAAACTAAAATATCTCGAGAACGGCTAGTCCTAGTGTAATAGGATTGGTCTTATTCTTTTCTACGTTAAAAATTACATATAAAACGAGTATTTAATGGATATATTTCAGCATATGTAGTTTTTTATTTTAGATTTTGATGATTTTTGAGGACCATTTTGGAAAAAAGGACAGGTTATTTTTTTCCGAATCGTACCAAAATCTAATCAGCACCAGGGTAACCCACAAGCGGTCCATTAGTTTTTCAGTTAGATTGGATACAGGCAATTTTTGCCTGCCATTTCTAAAAAAAAGGCGGATTCTGTTTCTACGAATCCTACCAAAAACTAATCAGCACCAGGGTTTCACACAAGTGACTTACATACTAAATTTTGTGAAATTCGGTCCATTAGTTTTTTAGTTAGAGTGGATACATGCATTGCACAGACAGGCACACAGACACACACATAGACGTCATTCTAAAAATAGTTTTTTCGTATTCTAGAGGTCTTGAAACGTGTAGATCCGTCGAAAACTCGAGTTGCGATTTTCTTCACAATTCCAACGCTTTCTCTATACATTACCATGTATTGCAGGGAAAGTAAAAATGGCTAATTAAGTCTTTTCAAAAATTAATTCTCCTTAAGGTTTTGTCTGAAAGGAAATATGCTTAAATTGTTTCTGATCATATAAAAGCTTTTCAACCAGCAAATTAATAAATTGGTAGTCAATTTAATTTTTGACTGTCTCACAGAAGCTTATAAGCCAGCGAATATATCTGTATTTTGGGTTCTATGGCTCGAGTTTCAGCAATCTAAATGCCTGCAGTTCGCACTGACTGCTAAAAACTGCTAGCTGTGGACACTAAAGTAAGCATACCTTAAATTAAGTAACTAAATATTTAAAAGAATGTGGTTATTTTGCATTAAATGCGCATGCGTACTTTGACGCATACACCAGAAAATGCAATTAACTAATATAAAAAATTTCATGCACAATTTAAATTTAAAAACTTTATAAAATTAATAAATACTCTTCACCTACTGTAGGTTATAGAGTAAAGAAACAAATATGTGAAGAAACTAAATATTTATTTTCATTGTAAAAACGATGCAAAGTATCTTTTTCCGATAAAAAAAAATATATTTTTGTTGTATTAAAGTGCAGTCAGTTTTAAATTACACTGTTATCAAACAGGATAATGTTTAGTAATAAACATTCGTCGATTCAAACGAATAATTTATTTATTTAAAAGTCACTATTGAGCTAGAAAATATCATTAAAATTTTAAAAGTATTTTATATTTAATTTTTTGGGAGGATAATTGAATTGAACTTGAACTACATAATTTGAAATGTACACTGACTATATGATATGAACCAATTTTTAACAATTTAAATACCATTTACGGTGCAGTTTTGCTTTTTTTAATTAATGATATCTCTTGCTATAACAATTTAAACAGATTTGAAAAATAAATATTATTTTAAAATTAAAATAACAAATAAGTTCCGAAATCTTTAGATTTTCACATTTTTAATCACTGAATTTCGTGGTTGATGTTTTGGCTGTCCGGTATTCCACCCTAAATCGTGACTTAATCGTTGCTGTAACCCTCGTAGCGGGCTCCAAACATATATTACCTTATATTATTCCGTATTTAAAGTACTTAAATTCAAACAAGAAAAACAGCGTATGTACAGTATTGAAGTAAAACAAAATAATATCAGAATAAAATCCAGAGATCTTTCTTATTCATTATTGGATATTTTTTAAATTGGACATATTAGTTATTGAAATAAAATATATTCAAGTTTTAATTTTCAAATCCCTTATTTCAAGTGTGGATTTTAGTTTTTTGAAAAAAAAAAAAAAAAAAAAAAAAAAAAGAAATCATTTTTAAACAGCTGTTTCCAGGCATAGATGCTTTAATTGGGATAAATCTAGTGAGGCGCATGCATACATTTCTGTGTTGCCCAAAATGTGTAAATTTGTCGAACAATAGATTTCTAATTTTTGATTTTTAATTATTTTTAATTGTAGAAAGAGTTAAAAGGAAAATTAAGTAAGAGTGATGAAAATTCATACCATGCTGTAAACCGGACAAAGTCTGTAGAAAAATGTGGATTATTATAAATAGTGACTTCATCGGATAAAAAGTCACTGCATCAGCATATACATATATTACCTTTATAATTCTAAAAACACCCAACCAATTCTAAAAACCCTATGTCGAACAATAGATTTCTAATATTTGATTTCTAATTATTTTTAATTGTAGAAAGAGTTAAAAGGAAAATTAAATAGGAGTGATGAAAATTCATACCATGCTGTAAACCGGACAAGGTCGGTAGAAAAATGTAGATTATTATAAATAGTGATTTCATCGGATGAAAAGTCATTGCATCAGCATATACATGCATTACCTTTATAATTCTAAAAACACCCAACCAATTCTAAAAACCCTATTCGTTCAAATAACTACCAAGAAATCAAAATTGATAAAAAAGAAAAAATACGGCACATTTCGTCAAATGAAGAAGAACTGTATATTGCAAAAAATTGTTTGTAAATTGCTGAAATTTCAGAGAATGTGAAGTTTCAGGAATGGTGATATGTAGTAACCCATGCACAATAACATATCAATCATTTTCTCTTCAGATGTACAAGAAATAAGGTTCATATTAAAAACTTGATTATTCGCCCGTGTGGCAATTGTTACTAGATTATTATTATTATTTTTTTAGTTTAACTAGAGGATGTTCAATGGTATGGTATATATAAAAGGATGTATTTGGTTAAATAATTGACAATTGAATATTTCTGTGTATTTTTATTTTGCTTCATAGCACATTTTAGCCGCATGCTCGTGGAGGAAAAAGTTGCATATAGTATTTAGAGATTATGAAATCAAAGCGATTATTTCACAAATAAGGTTCGGATTTAGAGATTATAACATTAGCGAATTTATACTTTGGGAGGATCTTTAACATTATTTTTGAGAATCAAATTTCACCGACTCAAATCTGATTGTGTTGAATTACCCAGACCGCCCCACTCACCCGAGGGCTTGAGCAGCTTTTTGAACGGCCGGAAATCTGATTGTGTCGAAATCCCTGACCACCCGACACGTCCGAAGACTTAGAGCAGCAAAGTGGATGGCCGGAGAAAATGTAAAAGTTTCGTTGACATAATAAAACTCCAGCTGTTGCCAATAGTGAGAAAAGAAAAAGGACACAGATATAGAAGAATCTCGCCGTTGGCAACATTCTTTCCCGGATTCAGTCACTTTTCCTGCTCGTGCATCAGTCGCCAATCATTCTCTCAGGAGTGAAGGTTAAACTTCATGTGTGGTCTGACGAAAAAGACTTTTTCTTGCCTCTGAAACCGGTCGATACTACTATTTTATGATGCTGCTTTTCACGAAGCTATTTGAGTTTTTTTTTTATTTAGCAGTAGTTTGAGTTGTACGAAACCAATAGTGGCCTGTTGATTAGTTATGTAGTGGTACGCTCAAGATAATCGATGAAGTCCCACTTGAACAGTACTGTACGTATGACTACTTTTTACCACCTCATGGGGTAATCAAGGAAATGATCGCAATGACTAAAATCAGGCTGGCATCGGTTTGGTTATCGGCCCAGTTTTGGGAGTCGAAGCCTAGATATAAATAATAACATCTCATAATGAACGTTTTGATCAATGTTCACATTTGACAGGGACAGACATAACGAACGAAATTATACAATTTTATTCAATTCGCCATCTTTAAGCCAGTAAGCTAACATAAAAGCACTATTATTAATATATACATATGTGCATATATTTATGCAGGGTTGTGTAAAATAACTTTAAAAATATAACTAGTAAATTGTTAGTAAGTAACTAAAGTGCCGTTATAGTTATTCGTGAACACATAAACATGCCGTTACGGTTACAAGTTACATTTACATTACAATTACTTTACTAGTTAATGTTAGAGACACAATTCTCAATACAAATATTTTAATAAGGTACATTCCTTTTGAAAAAGCAAATAAAATTGAAGAGATTACCACAAAATTCGAATTTTATATGGAAATACAGGCTCACAGTCGATTTGATCAATGGCGAAATAGACACTGACAGAAGATAGTTAGCTGTTTCTAATTAGCATATTGGATTGCATATGATAGAATTGGGTGAGCTATAATGGCTCTGGACGTCTGTACCATTTGTCTCAGTCTCTTCCATGTCCGTGAGCTGTAAACACGATAACTCTAGAACACATGCTGCAATGGGATTTTATGTTTTATGATATTAATATTTGAACTTTTAAGGCGAAGTTTTTGAAATTTTATATTCACTCCATTTGTAAAGGGGATTTGGAAACGGAGCGTGGACTGTTATCTTTAGATATTTTGATCAGATTTCATAAGCAAACAAAATATAAATGCTCAAAAGTATACATCTAAAAAAATAATTATTTACTTTTAAACTTATTTACTTACATGCTTATAGAAAAATTATGAAGATAAAATGCAAAAGATAACGATAAAGTGAGGAAAATAAAAATAAGTTATTTGTGAATTAAAAAAATATCAATCGCAATGAATACGGGTTATACTGGGGATTCGTATATAACGCAGGTGTAATCATGTTTCCTTTTTTTCTGTCGCTCTATCTTCATATAGTCTTCGTAAAAGGGAAATGAAGAATAAAATACATTATGTATACAACTTAAAATGGCAGACTTTATGGCTTATACTTGGAAGACTTACGCAGAAGATCACAGTATTTCCACAGTATTTTAAAAGAAGTCTGTCTACGAAAAAACCAATAAATATCTATAGAAAAATGACTTTTGTATTCTGTAAACATCTTTATTTAACTGACAACTAAATATAAAAACATACATTTAGA
This sequence comes from Amaurobius ferox, assembly GCA_951213105.1. Taxonomy (NCBI): domain Eukaryota; kingdom Metazoa; phylum Arthropoda; class Arachnida; order Araneae; family Amaurobiidae; genus Amaurobius; species Amaurobius ferox. Next base: position 108,120,647 of record OX578148.1, on the reverse strand, counting down.
ACATAATGAAACAGACAACTATCTTTTAACACAAAGTTGAGCAGTAAAATAGCACTTCTCGTTTATAACGCAGCTGCCTTTATAACACAGGTGGTTTGAAGTCGCCAAAAATCCGCGTTATAACCGGGGTTAACCGTATTTGGAAACGAAGTAAAAACATACTCTATAATTTTTTGAAGTTACATTTAAAGTAACGAGTTTTATGGAAAGTAACGAGTATCAACCTCCGTTACAACAAGAAGATCCGCTGCAGGTAACGAGTTTCTTTTCCTTAATTACTATACTTAACCACACACTTCTTGAAGAGCATATTTAAATTATTAAAATTAATATATGGGATGGTTATAATAAATTCTTAAATAGTGAACCCAATATGATAAAGAAAAAAGTATAAAGAAACTAGGGTATAGTTTTTGGCTAAATTCGTCTACAGAGTGATTCCTAAGTTTTGCACGAAGATCTCTAATTCCAGTTCTGAGTTTTCTTTTATCTAGTAAATTGCAGGTCTCATCGCTACTTCCTGTTGAAACATTGGATCTTCTCTTCAAGAATTGATTTCTCCTATTTTCAAAACGGGAAGCACGCCGAAATCTGGATTTTTCTCTAGCTGCCACCTTTACCTAAAAAGAAAGAAGGAAATCTATGTTAATTGAAGTGATAGAATTGAAGAGAGAGAGTGGTTAAGCATCCTACTCTTGAGTCGGACGCAATTTGCTTTTACTGTCTGACAGATATGCCCACTAGTAAATCCTCTGAAACAATCAAATAAAAGAAAAAAAGTGTGAGTATCCATTGTTACTCGTTATGGATAAGTGATTTAGGAACATGGCAGTTCTATGTCATGCTCGAATCTGTAGGTGACAAGTGTTTGTAATACTTGACCCCGATTAGAAATCCCTATTTTTAAGAGTCTGTAGTTCAGTTTCAAAGAAGCTAAAGGCTTGATTTTTTGTATAATACGTTCACAAAGCTGTGAAAAAAAAAATTGACATTTGGTATACCCGAGGAGAAAGGACATTAAATGGGACTTTTTACGATTGTAGTTCCGGCACTTTTTAACACTTTACAACATAGTTCAAAAGTGTTTATGACTTTCTCAATTCTGTCTGTCTGTCTGTTCGTAAAATAACTGCCGAAAAAAGCCTTTATCAAAATGAAATTTTAGTATGTTGTTGAGACGGTCTGCGGGACATATGGGGATGTAAATGAATAATATCACCCAATTAGTTTTGGATTGAACCCGGGTTGAAAACATGAAATACATTAAACCCCATGGGACCTAATTTTTCAAACATTTTTTAAGCAAAGTTAAAGTTCACAAATTGTTTCGAAACTTTTAGGAAATATTCAAATAATCCCATAAAATATATATAAAAAAATTGCAGCAAAATATGTTCGGTAGTTTTTTGAATAAAAATTAAAATATTAATTACACCCCCTATACTATGAAGGGATCACCCGACACACTTCAAAATAAAATATGGCATCCATCTTTTTTTCCCAGAGTAAAAATTGTGATTTTTAAAGTTCTTTTAAATTTATAATTAGTGTTGCATCCGTCCTAAAACCGCTTTATTTTTACGCATTTTCTGTGCATCTATTTTCTGCGAAAACGCAATTACAATATTGAGTTTAAGTGATATCATCAAACTTTGTTTATTTCTACAAGGAATCTTAATTTTAATGGATGCAGAATGTAAATAAGTGATTGTAAGATGAGTTGTATAAGAAATGCTGAATTTTTTTTGCGCAAAATTATTTAACTTTGCAGTCTGGAATAAAAGTGTATGACTAAAGATACAGAGACGAAGCCCTTGAGCTTACCGTTCGATTGTTTCGAGGTGCTGTTGGTCCTGATTTCATATTCATGGATGATAACGCGACTCCTCACCGTGCGGCCTTGGTCGATGACTTCCTTCAAACTGAAGATATCCAGCACATGCAGTGACCTGCCAACTCTCCTTATATGAATCCAATAGAGCATGTGTAGGATACGTTCGGGAGACATCTTGCAGCCCTCCGCTACTCACCATGCTCTGTTTCGGGATTGAAAACTGCTCTCTGTGAGGTTTGGAACTCTCTGAGCACACATCTCGTCCAAACCCTCATCGAAGGTATGGGAAATCGTTGTGCAACATGCGTGGCTACCCGAGGTTCCCACACACCTTATTAAACTGCAGCATCACATTGTTTTCATCATTCTGATTCACTGAGGTTGATACTCGTATTGTGACCCTTTTTCTTTCAGTCCTTTTCTTTGGATAATAAAAGTCGTTATTATCCTTGTTTTGCATTGCTTTCTTCTTCTATAACCGTATTACACCCGCATACCGTGTTTCCTTCCATTCCGATGTAGATTTCCTGAAATTTTCACATAAGCATCAACTATGCTTAACTTGTGGACATGAGTATACATTTAATAGTCGGTTACCGAGCAACAGAATATCTCTTGAGAACTAATTCGAATTACTTCTTTTATTGGAATATGGATAAAAATGTTTAGAGAGTTTTGAAAATTCATTTTAGAAGTAGACAGATTTGAACTTAAACCATTGGTTTTATAAAAATAATTTTAGCTTTTATTTATTAATAGCGTTTATTAGATTAATTATATAACTTAGCGGAGGCTTACGGTTTTCCCTATATATTGTAGTGTCAAGTTAAGTTTTGACTGAAGTGTATAAGCGAGAGCGTCGAAAGTCAAATGAATTTTGATACGATTATCGCATTTTGAATACTTGATCTCCATTAATAAACGTGTTAAAAAAATTCAGAAGTCTCTAAAGTGTTTTTGAATAAAAGACAGTCAATTATGCAAAATGAACAATCATATTTATGCATAATTTATCATAAGAAAATGAATGGCACTCATTTTAAAATGATGATATAAACTATTCTAGAGATACAGATTTTTCAAATAAATTTACAAGAAAAATTACATAAAATGTTCGGAATATCATTAAATGGATATGAAGTATCGTTTCTGAGAAAAGATGCGTTTTCCAATAGTTTTGGGATTTCAATGCCAACTAATTTTGTTGCATATTACGTATTTCACGCGATTAATTAAGTACCAATAATATTTTGATTATATATATATATATATATATATATATATATATATATATATACATAATTATGTTATTCGACCAACGATGTCGTCTAGAGCTCCATATTTTATAATACAGTTCTTTGTTGTGTCACAAGTTTTTAAGTAAAATATCAAATGAGCATGATAATAAATGTTTTCTAAAAGAGATCACGAATTCATTACGGTGTGTAGGAAACGTCGTGCACTATTCACATCAAATTCTTAAAGAATGCTTTAACTTTTATCCGCCCATGTTCATTAACAATTTTCGTCTGTAAAACCATGCATTACACAGCACTGCAAATTTAATAAACGATTATTGCATTTTGGTTAGGACATCCATCTGTGCAAGGATTTCTGCTCCCGTAATTTTTATCGGATCCCTTTTATAAACGAATTCGATTTTTAAAACATAAACTACACCTTATTTACAGATTTCTTTAAAATGGGTTGGATTTTAAATGAGTTATAGACGAGTAATGCTAAGAAGATTAATTGCCACATAGTTTGCTGTATTTTTATCGGATCACTTCCATCATCCAATCAATTGGTAAAGCATTAAACTGCACCTTATTCGCAAATTTCTTTAAATTAAATGGATTTTAAACGAGGTATAGCCGGGTAATATTTAGATTTTGCCACATAGCTTACACAATTTTTATCAGATCACTTTCGTTATCTCATCTATTTGTAAAGCATTAAACTACATCATATTTGCAGATTTCTTTAAATTAAATTGGATTTTAAACGAGCTATAGCCGGGTAATGCTTAGAAAATTGTGCCACATAGCTTGCACAATTTTTATCGGATCACTTTTATTATCTCATCTATTTGTCAAGCATTAAACTACACCATATTCGCAGATTTCTTTAAATCAAATTGGATTTTAAACGAGTTATAGCCGGGTAATGCTTAGAAGATTTTGCCACATAGCTTGTACAATTTTTATCAGATCACTTTCGTTATCTCATCTATTTGTAAAGCATTAAACTACATTATATTTGCAGATTTCTTTAAATCAAATTGGATTTTAAACGAGCTATAGTCGAGTAATGTTTGAAGATTTTGCCACATAGCTTGTACAATTTTTATCAGATCACTTTCGTTATCTCATCTATTTGTAAAGCATTAAACTACATTATATTTGCAGATTTCTTTAAATCAAATTGGATTTTAAACGAGCTATAGTCGAGTAATGTTTGAAGATTTTGCCACATAGCTTGTACAATTTTTATCAGATCACTTTCGTTATCTCATCTATTTGTCAAGCATTAAACTACACCATATTCGCAGATTTCTTTAAATCAAATTGGATTTTAAACGAGCTATAGCCGGGTAATGCTTAGAAAATTGTGCCACATAGCTTGCACAATTTTTATCGGATCACTTTTATTATCTCATCTATTTGTCAAGCATTAAACTACACCATATTCGCAGATTTCTTTAAATCAAATTGGATTTTAAACGAGTTATAGCCGGGTAATGCTTAGAAGATTTTGCCACATAGCTTGTACAATTTTTATCAGATCACTTTCGTTATCTCATCTATTTGTAAAGCATTAAACTACATTATATTTGCAGATTTCTTTAAATTAAATTGGATTTTAAAGGAGCTATATTCGAGTAATGCTTAGAAGATTTTGCCACATAGCTTGCGCAATTTTTATCGGATCACTTTTATTATCTCATCTATTTGTCAAGCATTAAACTACACTATATTCGCAGATTTCTCTAAATCAAATTGGATTTTAAGCGAGCTATAGCCGGATAATGCTTAGAAGATTTTGCCACATAGCTTGCACAATTTTTATCGGATCACTTTTATTATCTCATCTATTTGTAAAGCATTAAACTACACCATATTCGCAGATTTCTTTAAATCAAATTGGATTTTAAACGAGCTATAGCCGGATAATGCTTAGAAGATTTTGCCACATAGCTTGAGCAATTTCTATCGGATCACTTTCATCCACAAATTCGATTTGTAAAACGATAAGCTACATCTTATTTATAGATTTCCTTAAATAGGTTGGATTTTAAATCAGTTAAAGCCGGATAATGGTTAGAAAGTTTTGTCAAATAGCTGGCGCAATTCGTAATCGAACACAAGTGGTACTTTTACCATGGTGCGTATGACGAAACTGTAGGATCAAATGTCAAAAGTTTGTTAACCACTGTGGTCTTCTGGCATAACGCATCCCTTGATTGAACAAAAAGTACTTACAGCGAAGTGTTGAAACTTATTATCTAATCATTTAATTCAAATCTTATAAACAAACACCCCATAACGAAATATACATAAACACAAAAAAGTATAAATGAGCGTAACTGGCTTATGAAATTATAATGAAATCCCCCAAAATACCGTTAAATAACTATGAGTAAATACCAGTGTCATTTATATGCTTTACGTGCATGACGTCAGTTAAGCAAATATTTCATAAGACATTGGTTGGAGCAGATTTACATGGCTTGTAAAGTAGAATATACAGATGAATATATTGAATAAATTGCTAAGAATTGCATTTAGAGTTGAGTAGATGTACATGTTCAACCAGCAAAAGATTAATCTACACCACATTTCCAAATTTCTTAAAAATATATTACATTTTTATAAGTTATCGTCGGAAGCAGTCGACACAAGGTTTTTAAATATAAGGTTGGGCACTCAGCCCGACAACCAATTAAAAAGTTACCAGCTTGACGTCATGGGAATTAAGTTTCATCATTCGTGATGTCATGCACCAGAGTAAACTTTGAGAGGATGTGCCAAATCACAAAAAGTTTTTGCATTATTACAGTTAAAAATTGTTTGTTAACTTTGAAGTGGCAATATTCAGGGGTAAACAACTTTCACAAATATTTTAAACTGTGCTGTGACACAGGATCCAGTGACATCCAAGAAAATTTAGTGACGTCGGTAGAATAAGATGACAGCCCCTCTTGAGATCCTGAGAACAAAATGCGTGCGTTCTTAATTCCCATGTCGTCATATGCGCAGAGTCAAGTAAAACTATTGAAGTCAGTCATAGCCGGGATAAGCACTCTTTAAGTAGACAGACAAAAGCAAATCCAGTCCAACTCAAAAGTAAGAATTTTAGTCACTTCACTTCTTCGCTCCGAAAATCAGGTCCAGCTAAAAAGTAAGAATAGTCCCTCGCTTCAGTTCAGTTCAAATACAAGATCGAGCTTAGTTCAAATGTAAGAAGCTTAGGCCCTTCCTCTCCTCGCTTAAAATTTGAGTCCAGTTTAAAAGTAAGAAGCCTGGTAACTTATCTGTCTTGCTTAAACTATCAAATTCAGCTGAAAAGTGAAAGATTTAGTCGCTTCACTTCCTTCCTTCTATTATTATTACTTTCCTTATATACATAATGTATAAGGAAAGTATTGTGACGGGGTCGAAAATTCGAATTCGAGTTTTCGGCGGGAGAGCACGTTTCAAGCATCCCTGATCACGAATCAAACATTTTGAAGTGATGTCTGTGTGTGTGTGTGTGTGTGTGTGTGTGTGTGTGTGTGTGTGTGTGTGTGTGTCAGTGAATCTGTGGAGACGATAACTGACGAACGAATGGACCGATTCGAACAAAATTTGGTACAAAAATAAATCACAATCCGTAAACACTGGAAGCCTATTGTTTTTATACGCAATCGAATGTTTAGAACCCTCCTAAATTTTCGAATGAAATTTTGAAAAAATCGTCAAAAATCAAAACCGCTACTAAAGTTACGCAAATAGACATTTCTTATGTAATTTTTCATTAGAAAACGATTAACTTAAATTTTAGAACGCTAACATGAACCGTTCTCGACATACTGTACATTTTTCAAAAAAATTATCGAAAAGGCAAATAAAATAAAAAAAAATATTTCCTATTGAGAAACATGTTCACTTTTCATATGTAATACCATGCGATAAATTGGGTGACATCATTCTCGTGGATCTAGCTCGTTCCATTCATGAAAAAAGATACTTTAAGTAATACTTTTGTATCTGAACGCCAATAGTCATTTATCTGCTGTAAGACTAACTTATTTCTTCGTCCATAACGCTTGGCGAGATTTTGGCGACGAATTTAGCAGAATGTCGCCAACTTGGCGACTTTTTGAAATGTTGCCAAATTAACGAAAATCGCGCCAAATGGATAAAAATGACGCTAAATCAATGAAAATGACGACTAATTGTCGAAAATTCAATATCTGGGACAGAATATTAGTATCTACTATAAGGAAAACCTATTTTTTTTACTGTAAAAGTAGTAAATTCATTACATTATATAAGGAAAGTCATGTGTTGCCCACATTAGATTTTTTTAATTGTCTTACTTATAGGTTAAAGGAGTGAATCCATGAAAGTTGAGTTTCTAAAAAACGGTTGACAGTGAAGTATTTTCGGACAACTCCATTAAAAGGATCACAAGTAAGTAATAAGCAATTCAGTACTTCGAAAAATCCCGAAAAAGTTTTGTTTTAACATAGTATGCATTCTTTAAAAGTTTTACCTGGATCTTATTGCTCTGATGCTTTTGGTTCTGTTGCACATTATAAGCTATAGCAAACTCTACAAGAGTTGAAAAGACAAGAAAAATGCACACAAACAACCAGATATCCATTGCTTTGATATAATTCACTGTAGGTAACTGAGATTGGTACTGCTGAACCTGAAAAATCAAAAAGGAAATTTATTTGATGCAAAATTCATCCAAGCATATTGATCATAATTTCATTACAACTGTAAAGTGGACATTGGGACAAATAGAAAATTAATACTTTTATCCGGGAAAATATTTGAGTTTCATTCTGGCTTGATGTTTATTAAATTAAAAATAATTTTTTGACAACATACTTCGTATATGCTTCGAAACCCAAACCATTAAAGCGTTTGTGAAAGAAAAATTTAGATGTTTTATATTTGGACTCTTTAAATGATACAAGCCCTAAACTGTTAATCGTCTTTATACGAGTTCTGTTTGTAAATGGTGTACGGGATTTTCACAAATATTATATCTGATGTTTATTTTTTCAGCGATTGAACGAACACACATTCTTCTAGTATAAAAAAGTTTCAAAATCGAGTTTGGAATTCTTGTTATGCCAGTATACCTCCATACATGGCATATTAAAAAAAGGGAAGCCTCATTTTCTGCATATAGCCTTTCTAGAGAAAATGCCCAATTATAACAGCATCCCATGAATCTATCAATTAATATATGATATATTTTTAAGAAAGAACTGAAATGTGGATGTCTTGCATACCGAACTTTATCCGTTGCTCATTTTTAGTCGATCTCGTCTTTTTCGAACAATCAGATGCGTTTGTTCTCGTAGTCAGATCTTTCTGTTGGAGGGGCTCAGACCTCGTATTTTGTACTACAGCGGTCTTTTTAGGTCTAAAAAGCACAGGGATCGGGGGGCATACTTGTCGTATGAACGTATACCTGAGTATATTACAACTTATTATACAACAATGTTTAATGTAGCCAAGGAAGGAAAATTAATTACTATTGAATTTTTCAATTAAAAAAATTATTTTTTCAAATGTCTGTTATCATAAAACACTGTAATGCTATGTTTTACAGCAAAACAAAGACTTATTAGAAAACGATTTACTTACATCAATCGTGATTGATAACGTGATTGACAAAGCAATTCCAGCGTTGTCAAATTGCGAACGTGATATTTGTAAAATGACCACTGGGCAGTGCGCTTAAAAATACTCAAAGACAACAAAATACAATTGAAGCAAGTAATGAAATAAATGTGGTGTTGAAAATGCATTATGTTACATTGGTGAAAATTGAAAATATACGATAACACCGAAATGAACCATTAAATATCATTCAAGACTAGAAATAGTTTTTCAATTTCTTTAATTTAGAGAGTGGCTTCAGCCCTTCGACCTCCTGACTATGTGTCTGATTGAGATGACATATACATTAAATATATAATTATATAATATTGTAATAATTTATGGGTTTATATTTTAACACTTTAAATAAATATAATGTTTAAATAAACTTTAAATAAATATAAAAGTGTTAAATCTATACTTTTCCAGTTTTGAATTCTTAAGAAAACATAAACGGTTTTTTAACATGTGATCAGCATTTTTTCTTCTAATATCTTTTTTTATGGGATAAATTCCTTTTTCTAATGAAGATCCATTTGTTGTGAATAGTATTTTTATTAGTATAATGGTAGTGGAAAATTTGCAACTCGCACTATTTTGAAAACAACTGGATCCAGGATAATGAAATAAACAAAAGCACACTTCTTGAGAGTCAACGTTTCTAGAAAGGTATGGCTGACTCGTTAAAATCGGATGAAACATTCGTGAGTTATGAAAGCAATCCTCCCTCTGGACGGTTAACACGCTGAGCGAAGAGAGTTCTTGCTCTGCCTACCGTTCAGGGGGCACCCAGCGGCGACCCCTCTGCGAGGTGTTCGGTCACAGAGTATAAACAGAAGATAACACACACGTCGAGGTGACGATTGTATTTCACTGTACGTTTCGGATATACGAATGGTGTAAAAACTTTCGGGTGCAATACAGCCAGAAAGTTAACCGAACAGGTCGTCACTTTGTGTAATATGTTGAAGACCCAGACCGCCCGACTCATCCTGAGGACTTAAGCAACTATTTGGACGGCCGGGAAACTTTGTGTAATATGTGTAAACCAAACCACATCTTTGATTAGAATGTTTTCATAAACTCCATTAAAATTATAACATTTATTTTTTAACCTTGATACTGCCTGTCCCACGGATCGACATCACCCAAACGAAGAGTTCACTGTCAGTCCCCACGGACTGACACCGCCTAAATGGAAAGTTCACTGTCAGTCCCCACGGACTGACGCCACCTAAAAGGAAAGTTCACTGTCAGTCTCCACGGACTGACGCCGCCTAAGAGAAAAGTTCACTGTCAGTCCCCACGGGCTGACGCTGCCTAAAAGAAAAGTTCACTGTCAATCCCTACGGACTGACGCCGCGTTTAACGTGTTAATGTATGACGAGGACAAAAGCATAAAACAGAAAGTGATTGTACCATCAGTGGTCGATACCATTTCTAAAAAAAAATCATTTGAACAATGTGTAACGTTTTCAGAGTCTGTGTAGTGAAATGAGTCTATTGAATTTGAGGATTATAAATGATCAAACTATCTATTTTGGTTTGAACAATATTTACGACAGTGCTATTGTACGGAAATGCAACAATAGTTACGTCAGTATGCCATAAAAATTCCTTGGGTTTTCACAGTGACTCCAGGAAATCCTATATAGTCTGATACTTGATCAGTAAAGCTTGAGAACCATTTCTCTATACGTGGTATTCTCAATGATAAAATAACTCTATTTTCAATGACTCTTTCTGTATGAACTAGATGACAATAATGCTAATGAATATGAGACAAGACGTTTTACTAGTATGAGCCAAGTTTCCCTATTAAAAGCAAAAAGGTTTAGAACGCTTTGCTTGACACTGTATATAACATAATATTAAGGGTGGTAGGAAATATTTCGGAGGTAGTAAAAGAGACTTACTTCTTCAAGACAAAAAGATAGCGAAGCCCAATACAACACTCATCAGAGCAAAACTGGCGGCTTCTCAGACAGCGATCCAGATAAAGCAGCTGTCAGGGTGAGACCTCTGTCATTTTGTCCTGAAGAAAGGACTGTTTTTACATGGTTAAACTGGTTAACCTTGTTGTTACTGCGTTATATGCTGTTACATGGAATTTTTTAACCTTTCTGTTTTTTTTGAGTAGTTTGAATGTATTTTGGATATCCTACCTGTGTGCACAGTGTTAAGAGCGATGTAATGCTCAGCGCCACTCTTGCTGGAACAGACTCCACACCCAACCAAAAGCCGATCCAGCTCATGAGGACGATGAGAGTGGATGGGATGTAGGTATTGATGATGCTGCCGACGAGTCTCCGATAAAAAAGGAAGTCGGCAATTAGGGCAGTGTAGTTGGCTGAAAATAAAGTATAGGCACATGGAGGTAAAAAGTAAGGAGTTCAAACGTCATATTAAGAAAACGTCAATATCGTTTGTGACAATAATTCAGGTGGTGGTGGCATAGGCGCAGACTGCGGGGATGCTCGGGTGCTCGAGCACCCCTTGGGGAAAATTGGCCCCCCCCATATATTATCATTTACCAATTTTTTTAATTTAAAAATTATTTTCCAGAACGAAAATTTTCGCCCTCAAAGTCAAATTCCTTGTTTCAAGATCTATACTAGGAAACTTCACCCCCTCGCCTTCCATGGAATTAGAAAGAACCTTCCTATGGCTCGTTTTCTGAGGTCCGTTTTTAACGACTGGGGATGTTAGCGACAGTCCTGCAAAACCCATGGTTCGATCCCATCCTATCTGTTGATACCAGGACCCCACCAGCGATGGGAAACTTCGGCAATTCGATGGTGCATTTATTTCATCATTGGAAAAAAATTACGAAACGGTCACTCGTGGGTATGTATGTGCAAGGATGTTAGTGAAGCAGGAGCAAAAGCTAACAGCTTTTTTGAAAAAAAAACAAGAATTTGAATTTTTCTTTATGACAAAAATTGTTATTTTTGTCTTTCAAAGAGTGGAGACATTTAATATTGCTCTCCAGAAAACATCCTTGAACTTTCAAGATGCAAATAATTACATCAAAAGTGTAAGTCTATTCAGACTCAGAGAGAAGAAAATCATTTTGAGGATTTATGGGAAGAAGTAATAAAAAAAGGTGTAGAATTGGATTTAGAAGATCCTGTCCTTCCACGGATTAGAAAAATTGCAAGAAGATTTGACGAGGGAAGTTATCCTCATCAATTTCAGTCACCTAAAAAAAAATATCGTCAAATTTACTTTCAAATAGTGGACAATGTCATAAGTTCCCTAAAAACAAGTTTTGAGAAAAAAACGATGGAGCATCTTTCCATGATTGAAAACTTTGCCCTCAATAAAATTAAAAGTGAAGAACAAATAGTATATTTTTATGGTTCGGATTTTTATGGCAAAAGGTTGTCCAGGATATGTTTTGGGATACAGTTAAGGCGAATTCTGCAAAAATTAGCAGTATAAATGACATAGTTAAATTTTTTAATAGAAAAGAAAACATTTCTCTTCACTTGCTCATACCAAAGTTTTGTAAATTAATAAACCGAATATTAACAGTTTCGGTTACATGATGTACAGCTGAAAGATCTTTTTCTACTCTCCGACGACTCAAGACTTACTTGAGATTTACAATGAAGCAGCAGAGAATAAATAGCTTGGCTATTCTGCATGTTCACAAGGAGATAGCTGCCAAATTGAACATGGATTTAATCGCAGACGAGTTCATAAAGAGAGCACAAGTCAGATTAAATACATTTTGTATAATAACAGAAATTATTAGCAACTGAGAGTGCAAATACTTTTCTCATTTATGTCATTACGTTTTTTAGGCCATTTGCTCCCCATCCTGGATTTCAGTCTGGAGATGCCCCTGATGGGGATATAAATTCTGCATGGGTTTATGTTTCATCTTGATCAATTTTGCAAACCTTGTTGGACTTCATTAAATGCATGATAAGCTACCATTTTTGCGAACGATTAAAAAAAAAATTAAAGACATTTTAATTTTTGAGCACCCTCCGAATTTTCAAGTCGGCGCCTGTGAGTGGTGGGATAATATAAGTAGCCCTGCACTATATGCATTTCCATGGCGAAAGGCCTAAAATATTTATTTAAACTGTCAATTTTGAAAAAATAAATTATTAGCGCAATGCAAAGTAGAACTGAAAAAATAAAGAATATTCTTACGTATTCAAAATTGTTTTACTTTTCAATTTATTTTTGCCTCCATATATTCTGTATTCTATCGTACAACTATAAAGAGATACTGGTTAATTATACTCATAATTAGGGAATCCTTAATTTAAAAATAATCAAAAGTACATATACTAAATACTACGCCTTTCTATTGTGTCAACTAACAGTAGCAGCTACTTTACTAACACTAGCGACACCTAGATATAATTCTCAAAGCATTATAGCATTTTCAAGCGTTTTATCCATACGAGTTTTATCGCCTTCTTTCTAACTCCATGTATAGACCTGTTCAACTTAAGTTTCTTAATTTTAAGAATGTATTTTTGAACTAAATAAATTTTAAATTTAAGAATTTAAATTATTGATATTGGTTTCTATAACTAATGGGTCGAACATCTAGAAATATTTCGGTTTATTTTCCTATTTTCCTATTAGGCTTTGTTTGTGGTTTAATGGGGAGTACTAATAGCAACGTAAAATTGCCCTGGAACTCCATGTGGTACAATATGGAACATTTTTTTTTAGAAACGCAACTTAATTTGGCATTTAGCATATCTACGGAATACAAGTAAAAAAAATCTCAAAAACTATAAGAGACGGAGTTTTCTAGTAATAATGCATTTATAGCATTTTCTATCAAATTAATGTTAACGTTATGTGTGTTTGTAGATATAAATTTAAAAGTGCAATTTTACCGATAAACTTAATGAAATTTATTCGAAACAATCAAATTGTATCATTATAATTAAGAAGGAAAAGAATCGACTTCACCAATTTTTATACTTTGTTCATCAAAAAACAAGGTTAATCTTTATTATTTTTACCTTCCTATATAAAAGAATATATATATATATAAAATTATATGAAAGAATATATCCATCCTCCATTTTATAGTACATCCTATATAAAAGAAAGCATCTAGATGAAAGCAAAAATCTAACCAACCAGATTCCGATTGATCTACCTTAAGATTGAGCATACCTGAATGCGATTCAACCATATTTTCCATCACGCCTGAGTGTCTTTTGTCTGTCGTTCGTACGAATGTGGGGTGTCTACGAGCACGATATCTCTAAAACAAATTGAACAATTATAACCAAATTTTACATACTATTTAAATCGGTAAACTTCAGATCCTTATCAATTTTTTGTGATATTGGACAAATGGAAGATCCTCAATAATTCAACAACAAAATTGACAAAATATACATCTTAGGTATAATTTTATATGTAATAGCAAATAGTATCATTTATAGGCCCCTAATGTGCAACATTCTCGAGATATTGCACGTTTCAATCTAAAATGGAATAACATTGAATTATTCTTATTATCATACGAGCGACTGCATTGCAAGTACTTTTAATCAGCAATCAATGGATATTATAATTTAAGAGTTATTTCGAACTGTTCTTGAGAAGTTTTACTTTTCACTGGGATCGAAATATTTATCAAAATAATCAAGCAATTTATATGAAATTTGATATACTTATTACTTTCCCTGCAATACATGGTAATGCATAGGGGAAGTATTGGAAACCTACCGAAAATTGCAACTCGAGTTTTCGACGGATCTATATGTTTTAGGACCTCTAGAACACGAAAAAAATATTTTTAGCGTGACGTCTGTGTATGTGTCTGTCTGTGCACATTTTGTATCCACTCTAACTGAAAAACTACTTGACCGAATTTCATAAAATTTGGTAGGTAAGTCCCTTGTAAGTTAGCCTGGTGCTGATTAAATTTTAATACGATTCGGAAAAAAAGAACCTAATTTTTTTTGCGAAATGGCCCGCAAAAATTGTTAAATCTAAAAATTAAAGACTACGTATGCTTAAATATATCAATTAAGTACTTATTTTACACATAATTTTGGACGATGAAAAGAATAAGACAAACCCCATTAATCTAAGACTATCCGTTCCCGAGATATTTTAGTTTTCGCTATGCCACCTTTTAAAATAAGTCCAGTTACCCAATGAAAACGAAAATTGAATTAAAAGTGCAAATTCAGTGTCATTTAAAATAATTATGGCTGTTATTTTGTGCAATTAAACTCAATTTAATGAATTATTGAAGAAATAAAGAGAACGTGAACATGAGTCAGCAGAGAAAGTCATGTTCTGCCCACATCAGATTTTTTTAATAGAACATCAATCATCTATTGAATTTCGGCGAGATTTAGTAATATGTAAATAGTCTTTTGTGCTATTCGGCCTTGTAATGGCGAAACAACACGTCTTGAGAAGCATCATTCTGAAAAATAAAATGCTTTTTGTTTTCATATTGGCCAATGCTATTGAAAATGATGTCAATATTTTTGGGATATTTTATCGAAAAACAGGTATGAATAAAAACGTCGTTGCGTACCTCTGCTTTTGATTACATTTTTAACTAAATGGAGCGTGGCTCAACTCGACTTTCTCATACCAGAATCCATTTTTAGTAGCTTATTTCTTTTTTTCAAATTTTTTAAATTTTTTTTTGAAAAGCCGGTATCATGGGTCCAAATTATTACAATTATAGCGTGTTACCCTTCATTTTAAAGGATTTGAAGAAAATGTTTCGAGTGATGCCATACTTGACAATGCACTCTCCGGGGGAGGGGTAACAACCCCGAGGGAGCTGTTGACGTCACGAGCAAAAAAAATGAATCTCACCTATTTGCCACTGCAATAATTGCAACTATTAAGTTGTAAGGAACCTTGTTGCCCCAACAGGGAATCGAACCCTGGATCTTCGAACTGGCCAGACGAAGCTCTACCATTGAGCTACTGAAACGAAATTGCAAGCTGTTATTGTCGAAGTCTCTATTGTGGAAGGCTCTATAAGTCTCTTAAACTCTTATTGTCGAAGAATCTGCAAAGTTTCGCGATCAGCGAGCCATTAATAACTCCTTTTATAAACAATTATGTCAAATTTTGTCCTATGTTACCATGTTAAGGAAATATAAAATGTTGAATAAATTTTGAAGTTTTCGTTCGAATTAAAAAAAATTCTATCTAGTTCTAGATTTTTTTTTATAACAAAGCGGATATAAAGTTTCGTAAAAATCCATTAATATTTGTGGCCGCTATCGTGTACACACAAAAAAAATCGACCATAGACATATGGACAGACATCACTCCATAAATTGTCATAACGTATTCAGAAGGTCTTAAAACATATATTGCCATCAAAATTCCCGAATTCGAAAATTTTTGTAAAGGCAATACTTTCTCTATACTATGCTGCATAGTATAAGTAAGTAAAAATATAATATGCGAAAATTTCACAAGGCATTTTGCTATATCAACTGTGAAAAAATTTGAAAGAAAAATGTATTTGTCGCTAACTTAGTTTTTCTCCATCGATTGTGAAAAATATGTTTGAAATACGAGGACTTGTTTCGGCACAGTTACGTAAGTTGATTTACCGCGTTTTTACGTAACAAGAGACTGCATTTTTTTTTATAACATACGTCATATTTGCATTCGTGTATCTGTTTTATTATATGTATTCAACAAAAGCATCGTAGCATTAATTTATAAAAGAAAATTCCTAAGTAGCCTTGTGAAAGTAAAATGATGTGTCTTGAAATACGTTCTTCTGTTTCACCATATTGCTGTATACACAAGGCCTTATTGCTATTCCTATAATATCGAATATTTTTAATGTGGAAGGTCATGTAGTAAACATATTAGATCGGTGGTGCCCAACCTTTAGGGAATAGAGGTGCTCTTTTGATATGTATTTACATTAAAGACCGACTTCTATCTGCAGCTAACATACCATATCATCAGGGGTATGGTGATGATCGCAACCTCTTTCCCCGAACTGAAAAATTTCAAGAAAGTCCCAAAGAAAAAAAAAGTAAATTTTCCTTTTTAGTTACTTTAAAACGAAGATATCTCCGAAACCTCTAACAAATGTCGTCAGAAGACGACACTAATATCTTATAATTTATATATTTATATATATATATATATATATATATATATATAAAGAGAGAAAAAGACAGAGATCGTTTCTTTTATTTGCAATTTAATTTGCCAATTAAAGTGCGGAGTTTCACAGAAAAATTTAAAATTCTGCTTTAAATATCCACCACTTTTTTAATGAAATTGATTTATTTTGACAGCCTAAGTGTTTGAATCGCATTACAGACTACGATCCATATGAGCAGAAAAAACGATATCTTAGTTTTACTATGTTAACTATACATCTTCCATATCGTCATATAAACATATATTTTCCAAATTCTCTTTTTGCAGTGTGGCTAATACGGTCAGTCGGTCAATCCATTTTGATGCTCTACTTTTTCGTCTTCAAATTGAAACAGCTTTGAATATCTACCACATTTTTAATGAAATAAATTAATTTTGACAGCCTAAGTGTTCGAAACGAAACACTTTTTACTCTCTTCTTTACGACCGACGACTGCGCTTAATTAAAAAAAATTTCAAAACTTGTTTTAAAGTCATCTCTTATCGAAGTATTCTACTTTTAAATACTTCAACTTATTTTACATATCTTTATTGCACATGTAAATATTCTATTTTGATTCTTATGTCCAAATCTGTTCTGCTCAAATACTGTCATATTTACAAGTATCTGACATATATCGGAATTTAAAGTTTTTTACCTAGGAACTCTTCTAAAGTCAAATCGGACATGTCGTTGAACCATCTTTTAATTTTTTATACTAATTACAACACTTAAAATGAAAAGTTAGTAAACATATAAATATATTTAATTTCACTCTTTCACTTAATGACAATTCTAAGGTAAAATTTAATTTTCGGCTCTGAAAAGCACAATGCGAAACTCCAAATTTTATCCCCCCCTCCCATTTACCCTCAAAGTCAAAGATAGATTTGGCAAGCCATGGCCATCTACTGGTTGAGCAGCAATACATTAGATTTATGTTTATAGACATATATTCAAAAAACAGATTTATTTTGTTTAGATTTACACTTACCGTCTGGTAGTACATCAACAATTTTTCGAGTTTTCACACCTTCAAAGGAGTATTGTAGGGGTTCTATGGATCGTAAAATATGGATTTCTGGTAGATCGTTCAGGGGACTCCCCTTTTCACCGGCCCAAACCAAAATGGCCTCTCTATCTGGAGGAACTGAAATTAGATGATTTACGATATTTCTTATTTTCATGCTGTCTAAGGTTGTGACAAATCTGTGACATGAATTATCCCAAATGAATAAAACCAAACAAGGTGATTCGAAATTCTCTGTATAAACTTCAATGGGAGATAGGGAACACTATAATAAACATTTATTTGTTAATGAATGCTTGCAGACGTCAGCCTTTCGTGCTAGAGGACGCTGTTGGTACTTAAATGAAAGGCAGAAAGTGTGATCAACATTTTTTACAGCGGTTTTACAAAGTTTAGTGGTTCTGCGCACGCCTGTTAGGGTAACGTTCACGGTACGATTTTATAGCAGCTTTTCTGTTTCCATTGGCAGCTCCATTCGCTAGATGCATGTCAGTAATCTCAGCATTCGTGAAATGTTCCATATTGCACTTACGGCGTCTGCGTTATGAACGACAACGTTGAAAAAAACAAAAACAATTGCTCTTCCTCAAAAAGCTTCTAGCTTCGAAGAGTGGGATTTGCGGACATATATTCATAAACGAAAAGTGCGTTCTATCTTCCATTAAAGTTTGTTTAAAGAGTTTTGAATCACTCTGCAGGAATAAAAAGCAATTAAAAAATATCCCGTAAAATTCTGCCAACAATTTGTTTGGGTTGGCATTATTGACAAACTTCCGCGCACAATTTGCATACACTCACTGGTATGTTATCGCAGGTTGGGAAACTCTATTGGAGAACACGATAAGTTCACACTTTGTGAGGATGGCGCTGACGATGCTTACCTAAATGTTTAGAAAGTAATCCTACTATTAAAATAAAAATATTTCTGCAGTTTTCGTCTTTATTGATAAACGCAACGAGTGACATTGTGTTACTGATTGCTAAACAGGGTTCTTCGAAAAGTCTTTAAGGTTTCAAGCAACGAAAGTGTACACGTTAGGTCTATCTATGGTAAAGTGACTATTGACCTCTTTAAGTAAAAGTGATTGCTGCGCGTCTTGAAGAAGTGTGGAACAGGAACTCGGCAACAAGTCCAGATAGAAGAATAATGTAAATTACAAAATTGTGGAAACGCATAAAACGCATTCATGGAAGGCGGTAAATACTCTTCATACTTTATCGGTTGGTAGATCTTTAACACTGTGACGCCTGCTATGCTTCTGAACGTACGCGTTAATATTCCTTCTCAACTACAACAAATCCCAAATAAAATTGCTGCGTGTAAGATAAAACTTCGAAAACTTTCTTGAAGAAATCAGGTGACGATTGTTTCGAGGGCGTTATGAGCCTCCTTCTTCAGACCAAAAGAACAGGTAGTAGAGTTTGAGCCCTTAACAACAGCTAAGATAGCAGTAATACAGTGTCAATTCCTACTAATAATACAATACTTTAAAACTTTGTAGTTGACGTGGTTCGTCCATATCACTCTGTTGTCGAGTTCCCATTCCCCCACTTTTTCAATTCTCCTCTAGGGGCTCTTGCAACCACTTTTATTCGATGGATCACAGTCACTTTACTATAGTCTCAGTACTATCATCAAGGGGGGTGTGTGGCATGCCCCACCCGGAACCCATAGACATCTATCATATTTCGGAGAATTGATATTTGGAGAGATGGGAAACAATATATTTAGTTACTAACCCCATTCCAACATTTTTTTTGATGACGCTACAGGATAGACCAAACGTGCACACTAAGTAAGGGAGTTTTCATTCCGAAATTAAATAGATGTTTAAGGATTTTCCTAGAAACTCTATATAATGTATAGAGCACGTTTCTGTAGTTGATAAGCTTTACTTCTTTCGTTAAAGGAAAGTATTTTTACTTTTTGTGTGTCTAAAACATTTTACTGAACATGTTGAAGATCTATATAATGTATAAAGCACGTTTCTGTGGTTGATAAGCTTTACTTCTTTCGTTAAAGGAAAGTATTTTTACCTTTTGTGTATCTGAAGCATTTTTTGAACATATTGAAAATCTATATAATGTATAGAGCACGTTTCTGTGGTTGATAAGCTTTACTTCTTTCGTTGAAGGAAAGTATTTTTAAATGTTGTGCGTCTAAACCATTTTTTGGACATAATGAAAATCTATACCTGTGCGAAGTTACTATTACGAATCTGCACTTTTTGTATTCTGTCGGTCCGACAGAGTACGGAATTATGTAGCCAGTTTTTGGAGAAAAACTGGCTGCACAAACCAGTCTTTCTCTGTATTTCTGCTATCGTACTCGACGACGAGGGAATCTGGACTTCGTGTACAAGATCGGCCTGTGTTGTTATGTTTATGGTTGGGTTTCGTTTTTAATGGATAATACCACCCGCTCATGAATGTCCGTTGTTGGTGTTCATACTGTGTCCGAATTTCTCTTTGCCTTCTAAGTCCCAGTTCACTTTTAGCAGTTGTTAAGAGTGTGCATTTTTTTTACCCGAGGAAGAGGGATCCTAGAAAACATCCTTGAAACAATTCTAGTTACCTAATTGATCTATACCTGCTTTTTCAAGGAAATATTATAAAGTTATGTTCACACAATCAGCAATTTTACTTGCAGTGAAACACTATAGTGTTAGCAACAAAATTTGTCGCTTCGTTATGGAGTTTCTCCGTTATTGCTCTGTTAATCGCTCCCTCTATCGATCCACGCGGATTTAGACTGACAAGCTTGAAACAGGGCGCTTTATCAAAGTATTGAGTTAAGAAATCGAAATATCTTCTCTATTTTCAGAATCGGCATGCATTTCTACTAATGCAGCAAGTAAGAGATTACAGAGTTCACTTTGACGATAAGAGCTTGCAATTCAGTTCCAGTAACTTAACGGTAGAGCCTTAGCTGGTCAGTACGAAGACCCCCCATCCCCAAACAAATAAACTAGACTTTTTTAAGAAAATGTTTCCAATTTTATAAGATTAATGCTTCATTTTGTGATTTGATTTCAGTACCTATGTTTAACCCAAGACTCAAAAGTCAATTTCGTTATAAAGAAAAATATTACGAATAATTTTAATAAATTTTAACAATTTTGCTTAATGATACGTTTTGACGTATAAGTGTTTTGCAAATTTAATATCGCCTTATAATTTAGTGCTTGTATTTGAAAAAAAAAACGAAAAAATATTAGGTTAAGATTGTACGTTCAAATCAGCATTAAATAAACTATAAAATTACTTATCAAAATAGGTAATTTTAACTTTCAGTTACTGCATTTTCTCTAAGTAACTGTAACGGTACTTCAGCTATTTAAGAACCGAGTAACGGTAATTTATACTTTTAACAGTTTCTCAGTCAATTTACGCAAGTGGGCCTACAGTATGGAATATGAATACATGAGATTATTATAAGTAAAACCTCACTTTTATGAAAAGTGAAACTTATGCATGAAAGGCGAAACTTAATTTCGGTGATTATATAACTGCTTACTAAGAGACATAAAGAATTCGCATCTCTGGCTGTCAAAAGGGTAGTTCGTGAACTGCATGCGACAGGAAGACCGGAACAAATACCTGAGGAAAAAAAGAAAAGTCTGATGAGATATTATAAACCTCAATTCTAAACAAGCTGTACCAACACTATATTGCTGCAGACGCTTATTACGTTTATATCCATCCCATTAGGATTTTTAAACTTACGTCATAGTCTTTAAAAATACAGGGTGATAGTATATATGAAGACGAACGATATTTGCAACGGAACTTACAAGGGAAGGCTTTGCAATAGTTCTCTCGGATTGCAATCTTTCATGTCCTGTCTTGTAAAGGACCATGAATAATGTTAAAACGCCAGGGCTTTCATCTGCTAAGTGATAGGGGGCGCCACAATAACAATCTGAAGTTGTCATGCAAACGTGCTTTACTGACGTGTATTATTTACAATTTAGTGTAAAAATATTATCCTTTTCAGTTATTATTATTATTAAATAATACCTGAAAAAACAACAAAATATTCACAGCCGTTAGACTTACTTCTTCAATCCTTATAAGGCATTTGTAAAACGTATCGAAGACTACATAAAAATTCGAGCTGCATGCATTGAAGAGGTGCATATTGAAGACATCGATGGATTTTGAACCAACATCGATGAAGAGGCCAACAGAAAGTTAAATGACAGATTATTTATTTTAAAAATGCATTCATTTGTGTACAATTAACTTGGCGCTGATATATTTCAAGATATGGTAATATATTCTTGGAAAAAAGCTGGATATTCTGTTGAAAAACACATTACAAAATTTAACAAGGTAATGGCAACTGTATTTAATATTGGTTCAGCAACTTGTTTCATTGTAAATTGCAATGATTATGCATTTGTTAAATGTGCATATTGTAACGTTTTCATTTGTATTGATCATACATTTAATCATTCCCATTCATAATTACAAACTTATAAAGAATTTAAATCATTCATTATTTCACAAATTTCATTTGCTTTGACTTTCATTATAATACAGTCAATAGTTTTGTTGATTAGTTCAGTTTTGGTTTTCAAAAATTTCAGCTTTTGTTGTGTTTGATCAACCTTTACGACCATGTCTTGGTAGTTGTTTAGCTAATTAATAAGATATAAATTATATTAATAATAAATTTATCGTTTAACGTTTAACGTTTAATTTATCGTTATTCGTCGAATGAAAACTCTCGCGGACTGTTGGTGTATTGTTGATCTTGTCCGCAGCAACAACGTTCCGGGAGTCCGCAGGTCCCGAACACCAATGTATTCATGTACTCCCAGAAGAACTCCACTGGATTAAGGTTCGGGGAGTTTAGAGGCCAAGACACAAGTCCATCACGTTCAATCCACAGCCAGGGATTTGTCGCATTTAGCTAGTATGGGATCTCGATGGAAAAGTGTGCTATATTACTCTTTTCTGGCACTATGAGTGGAATGCGGCCTTAAGTTCCATTGCAAATATTTTTCGTCTTGATGCACTGTCACCCCCCCCCCACATCCCTTCTCTTTTTGTTGAAAGAGTTTACGATCACCTTGTATAACTTCGTTATAGGCACAGTTTGAATACTCTGCCAAACGAAGTTTCATTTTTGCAGATTTATTCATTTAGCAGATTCAACAAATGTTTGAAATGCGGTATTCTAATAAGCTAAATTTTTCAAAATAAACTGAATACTTTTGAACACAAATGTAGATAGATATAATTGGCGTTGTCTCCAGTCCAATGGAGCCCAAAAGTGTCTGCGTTAATAACACCTTGTAAAATTAGAGCAGCCTTTTAAAAATAGTTCAAAATATTAAATTGTCGAAATTATAACCGCTATATATTGAAAAATAAAAACTTTATCCAAAATCCAATTATATATCCTTGTAGGATATATAAGCAAGATATAAGCAAAGAAAATAGCAAAGATATAAGCATCGAAATATAAGCAAAAAAACACATGAGCAACACATGTTGCTCTAGTTTTTCTTATCCTTCGCGCAAAGTGTATTGTACTTATTGTTAAGCATTACACGTTTTAAAAACGGAGAATTTTCAATCTTCTTCAACGGGACAAGACATTTGCTCAAAAATGACAAAAGCCCTGTAGAAACAAATTGTGGATATAGAAACTGGATTTTCTATTGAACAGACTTATTTCTTACTTTACGTATCTATCTTATAGAAGATATTTCGAGTGAAAGTAAGCAGAGTGAAGCAAAACAGGGTCCTGTCAGAAACATTTTATTCGACAAAAATAGTTCAAAACATTAAATTGTTGAAATTATTTTTATATGTTCTTAAATGGTACCCTATTTTCGACAAAAGAAGTTTACATTTTTATCATTAAATTGTTTACATTTTTATCTACACTGGCTTCTAAAAGTTAAGCACGGACGGTTAAATTAACAAAAATGGAAAAGTAAAGCTTAACTCAAAATTGTACATGAAGGTAGCAAATGTGTTTATGCATTAAAGAAAACTAGAATTATGTACAAAGATGAAAAAAATATTTACTTTTCTTAAGTTATATGATGACGTCACATTTGAGTCATTAATAAAATGACGTTTAAAGGCAAGCAAACCAAACAAAACTTGCATTAATATGGTATGTGACCATCTCGGACCTTCACACAAACTTTACAACGATAGTCCATGCTTTCAACGAGGTGATCAACCATCGCAGGTGCGAGCAATGGTCATTCCTACAATAGAGCAATTTCCAATTCCCTGAAACTGGCTGGAAGAGGTAAATGTACAGAGATAGCACGCCCGAGGGCATCCCAAAGGTTTTCAATGGGATTAAGGTCGGGGGAATACGCCGGCCACTCCGTACGAGAAATGCCTTCACTTTCCAAATACGCGTCAACGGTGTTAGTTCGATGGGGAACGACATTATCGTCTATAAGGAGAAAATCAGGACCAATTGCTGCAGCGTAGAGTCTGGCAATGGGATCTAGGAATTCATCCCGATACCGCGTGGCCGTTACAGAACTGCCTTTAAAGATATGCAGCTCTGTGCGATATTCCATCGAAATTCCAGCCCACACTATGACGCTGCCACTTCTAAATGCGTGATGTTTGATGATGTTCTTGGCCTGATTGCGTATGCTTCCTTCTCTCCAGACCCTTACACGCTTATCATCTGGGTTCAGGGCAAATCTGGACTCGACCGTGAACAGGACGTTGCACCAATCTGAGACAATCCAATGGACATGTTTACGATACCATTATAATCTTGCCCTTCTGGCTTTGACGGTTAGTGGAACACAAAAACGTGGGCATACAGTCCCTTCACATGGAGCCTTCGATGCACCGTACTTTCAGATATTGTCGTACCAAGTGCAGCTGCAACCATGGATGTAACAGTTGTGGCGATCGCTCATCGATTTCGCTTGGCTACTACGGCAGTATACCGATAATCAGAGGGGGTGGTAACCTTTGGACGTTCGGGTACAGGTCTCCGGACAACCATTTGCCTTATTTGGAATTGTTTGCATAATCGAGAAATTACCGAATGATCAATGCCAAAGAAAATAGCGACATCTTTGATTGACTGTCTTACTTCAATGCATCCGCCAAGACGCCAGCGCTCATTATCTGTCATTCGTCTTCTTTCAGCCATAGAAACACTAATATCATCAAAAATAATCCTGCAAAAGTTATAAACACTTCGTATCAGCATTTAAATGCCCCTCCTCAAACCCTTCAGAATTCTGGCGTCTTCAACGACTGCCTAATTAACATATATCCGGACAGTCAATCGTCATTGGCTGTAACATACGATATTTGCACACTGCCATCTACGTCCACAGCGATTTTCAGCCACTCAAATTCATATAAACTTTCGAAAAATGAAAATTTGCATTGCGTGATTAACTTTTGGAAGTCAGTGTATTAGTTTCGCTGTTAGAAGCGTCCATTCTTGTAACGTTCATACCCGTGCATTTGTAGAAGATTACTCGTACAATGTATGTGAGTTTCAACAATTTTTGCCATAATAAAACAATGGCATAATAACTTGAAAATATCAATAATACCTGAATCAATAATCCCCGAAAATATCAATAATAATAATGTTTAAACCTGAAGACCGTAATTGATATTTTCCAGTCAGAAATGCAATGTCAATGAAATTTATTTTATATACATATCTTTATTATTCAAATCTGAAAAGATTTCATAAAAATCATCTGCAGCATAAACACATTAGATTAAATCCGCTGCTAGGCGACATGTCAATTTCTTCAAATAAATTGGAAGAAAAAATATCGTCTGAATAATGCTATATTTAAGATTTGGTGACATTTTCGTCAATTTAGAGACTAAAAAATCGCCAAAATATACCGCTAAGTGGGACTGTAGAACTGACAGTCTCACTTGGCGACAAATTGGCAAAATCTCATAACAATACTATCCCCTAACAAAACACAATTTCATTTATTTAGCGCAATGTTATCAATTTCAAGATATTTTCATAGATTTACAATTATTTTTTATCAATTTGGCGACATTTTAAAAATTCGCTAAATGTGTTACTAAGTAGAAGTTTGGACTGACAGACAAATGCTACCGAATCATTATTTCAGTACTCAAAATTTTCATTCAGTACTCAGAAAATTCAGTATTCGTCTAACAAAACGAAATTAATTTCATTGATTTAGCGTCGTTTTGATTAATTTGGCGACATTTCCGTCAATTTGGCTACGTTTAAGAAAAGTTGCCAAGTTAGCGATATCCCGTTAAATTCGTAGATCTGAATTTGAAGATCTGAAGAATAAAATATCCAGATCCCGTTTGTATATACTAAATGAAAACACTAAAATTGTATCAGAAGATATACCCGTTCTACTCTTATTCTGTTTCAACAATCGGCTAAATGAGTTTATTGGCTACACACAATATACGAGTTTATCGGCTAAACGCAATATATATGTTTGAAAACTCTTTCCCAAAATAAATGAAAGTGATGTACGCAGTCTGCAATTAATATAATTAAAAGGCAGATCAAACCGTTCATTTATAAGATATATTTTTATATCCATTTATTTATTATTCAAATCGAAAAAATAATAATAAAAATTTACAAACACATTTGATTTAATTGCGTTGCTGAGCAACATGATATAAGAAGGAATTTTCCTCTTAAAATTCTAATACTTAAATAACCATTTTGATTTTTTATGCTTTTCATTATTGAGTAAGAGCATGTGAAAAATAAACCATTGTGATAGTTTCCATTTAAATTCTTGTTTCAAACCTGTGATTTTCAAATGTGACTGATTATCGCAATAAACTCCCACCAAACGCAGGGATAGAGTTTTAATTTACTTTCACGTTTTAAACCAGCGATTTCCAACTTTTTTCGTTTGGAGGAACCAGGGAGTTAGAGTAGAACTCCTAGGAAAAAGTTTGTTTTTCATAAATATATCGACAATCACTGATCTTAGAAACTCGAAACATGGACTAAATTTTAAGTTGAGCTACTTCAAGGCTACCCACAAAATTTCATCAAATTCGGTTTAACCGTTCTCCCGTGATGATAAGACAAATATACATACATACATACAGACAGATTTTCAATTTTATTTAGATTTCAATTCAGGCATATTATTACGAACATGTCAAATGCCTTCACTGAAGGCTTTTGGAGTCTCCAGAATGTAAAAACATCTTTGCAGGCAGCCATTCCTATTACGTGAATGTTGGGTTGTCATATTTTGACTTTTGGTGTGGGGTTACGGTATTTGGCTCGACAATTTTGCAATTTTCGACGTTTTTACGAATATACTTGAAATTTCTCGAAATATCGAATATTGTTGGAGATAGAACCTTTTCTAAAACTTTCTAAGGAGGGTATATAAAAGGAGTCATTGCTCAGGTGGAGAGTAGGTGACGTGATATATTGAATTGTGGGATAGTCAGTGTTTTGAGAATAGTACCTGCTATCTTGTGAATTAGCTGAGCATTTAATTGCTGTTTTATTGTATCTGGCTCCGATCCGGTGGTCGAGCGGTCAGGGGCATGCGTTTCCGCCCGATCGCTGGATTGCCGGGTTGTGGGTTCGACTCCCGCCAGCGGGCATGGATGTTATGTAGTCGAGGCGAAGTCAGACTTCTGCTCTTTGGGAGCCTTAATAAAAGTGAAGCTGCATATTCTCCCCTTCGCCATGGGACCAGGGGTCTAGTGGACGTGGTGTTAGACGCTCCTCACCACGGGGGATAAGTCACAACAGCAACAACATTGCATCTGGCAGTTGTGTAGTGTTCTTTTGAAATAGTTATCGAGCTGCTCGCTGTATATTGTTTCTATTTACGCTTATTAATGCTTTTAAGGGTCGGTGGATATTGAAATTTTTTTATTTATTTCTTGACTTAGAAACATGAAAATTTGTATAAATATTCCTCTTAACATTACTATATAAAATACCATTAATGTTTTTTCAACTTTGTTATGATTTTATATATTTTTTTTAATTTAATTTTTTTTTAACGAAAATTTAAAAATGCTCCTTGCGTGCCATTTGTTCAAATTTTTGATTCATTTTACATTATAATCACTCAGAAACACATTATGAACACATTTGGGTACTCATTTTTAAATCCTTTAGAAAGTTAATTTTTTAAAAATATTTTTCTGCATTAAAACTTCATATTCATCATTTAATTAGGTTTTTATTCACTCTTAATTACCTTAATAGAGTCCAATTATAAAATGCATACACAGTTTCATTAAAAAGTATGAAAGGTGTCTTCTCGCCAAATTTCATGAATCTCAAACAAAAATTGAGACCCATGGAGCATTTTAAAAATGTAAAACCTTTGAAAAGTCCGTTTCGAAAAAAAAAAATGCATTTAACCTTTTGCACCTGGCGCAGGTGCAATGTTTCTGTCGGTGATTTCCATGGACGCCAATGCCTGCAAAGGGGGAATCGAACTGTTTGGGATAGAGTATGTCAAATACCTGTCTTTTTGAGAGGCTCTTCGTTTGGGATGGACGCTGTCCCACCCGTAAGCAAAAGGTTAAATGTGTAAAATAATGTTATATATTAAATAAAAAAAACTGTTTTTAGTCGTTTTTTGCTCATTTCGACGTCCACCGTACCCTTAAATAAAAGTGATAGTTTAAATAAAAGTGTTAATCCTCATTATTGTATCTTGAGAGTACAACCAAGATTACAGAGGAAACGTTGTATGTATAGCAAGGGAAGTAAGAATACTAACATATGAATGCATAATTAGGTAATATCTGAACAATTTTTCTTTACCTTATTGACAAGGAAACTTTATCAGAGAAAACTCTTAAAATAATGGCAGGTGCAGTATCTTTGAAAAGTTCAACCATCTTGGCTGTCTCGAAATAAAGTTCTGGTTGCCAAAAATAGGTTAGGCACTCACTGGGGATGAAAGTTGGAATTTTGGAATTCTCCACTGACTCTTGCAGACTGATTCTTGAGTCTCGCCACATATGGGTGATGAACACGTGTAAGAGATAGTCCTGTAATGAAAATGGCACCACGTTGAAGTTTCCCATGAAATAATAAGCCACAGGGTATGTTTTGAAGGGTAACTTAAGTAACAGTTTAAGTAATTTTTGACATAGATGGAGTAATGCAGTTTAGAGGTAGAGTAATGCAGAGAATAGATGGAGTAAAGCAATTCAGTCTGTTGCTCGCGAACACCACAGTTCTGGCGATCGTTTATTTGGTGTTCTCATAAGACATAAAAGGAAGTGTTCATAGTTGCAAAACCAGCCTATAGCGAGTGCTTTCAAAGTTAGGATGACTCTACCATTGCAAATAATAGCATTTATAGATCGGTTTCGCACTTATTATGCGATCGCCAGCATGATAGATGCTATATTTCCAAGGACAGCAGCAAAACTTGTATATGTCATAATTTTGCGAACCTTTATGGGAGTCGAATGCATTTCGTCCTACTGCGTAACCAGCTATGAAGTTGACCGTTGAAGCTTCAAATAGCCTTAATTGAATTTTTATGAAATTTGTTGTCAGCTATGTGGTAGGATTGAATTTTTTATTCCCAAAGATGTTTGCGGAATGATGACATTAGCAAGTTTCTTGCTGCCATGCGACAGCCTTATCGACGAATTACCTTGAGAAATATCATTCTGGGATTGAAAAGTATTATAGTTTCTTTCAGATAGACCAATGATACGGAAATATTTTCACTCGTATTCTTGGTTCTGTTTTATCAATTTAGATACGCCTTCAGCAAAGGAAAAAAAACAGTTAAAAAATTAAGCGGTTATAAACATGAAATATTCTACATTTTTCAATTTTACGATAGTTCTAAATGGCCGTACAATGTTTACTTTAGTAAATTAATGCTTTTTATATTAATGCTTTTTCAAATGACTACTACTTTTTGTATTTCAGCAGATTTATTGTAAGTCTGAGCACTCCTTTTATAATCTTGAAAAAACGTTTATGCAGCATTTTCCTCTCAAGACCTTTCCACAACCATGCCCCACACATATTTACAGCCACCTTCCTTCTCACCCATTTCTTCATTCTCTCCTTTCGGACAGAATTTTGCATGGCATATATTTCATCAAGAACATAGTATTGCATACAATCACATTTTAAACAACAACCCTAAACAGATTGGTTGATGGTCCTTTATAAACTTAACCACTTTGCTTAGTCAATGACGTCCATTAAAGATAAATTTAGTTTCCGACAGATTATTGTCCAACAAAAGACTGTATATAATTATATGGATTGACTTATTATATTTATTTTATTTCCCAGGTCGTTCAGTTCCCCCATAGGGTGTTGAGCAGTTGCAAGGGAAGGCCGTGAAAAAGACTAAAATAAATGAAAATTTATATGGATTGGCTGTAATTATTCAAACAAAATTACGTTTTAATTTAAAGTTAAAGAACAA
The DNA here is from genome assembly GCA_951213105.1 of Amaurobius ferox. Lineage (NCBI taxonomy): Eukaryota > Metazoa > Arthropoda > Arachnida > Araneae > Amaurobiidae > Amaurobius > Amaurobius ferox. The sequence continues at coordinate 108,090,322 of OX578148.1, read as the reverse complement.
ATATTGAAAATCGTATTATAATGTTCATTCCACGATAGCGGGACAACAATTCCCCCCAAATTGAAATAAATTAAATAAAGGAAAAAGGTAAACATAAATACAGAAATACAAATACTTTAATTTTTTCTGTTATTAATTCTTTTTCCATCGCTGGGTGTTTTAAGTTTTATTTATTTTTATTTTTTACCACTTTTGTGTACAACTTTTTCTTCATTATTTTGTGAATTCAACTCTGCTTTCAATTATGCCAAAAATTATTCATGTTGATTTGTTTACAATCGTGCCCACAGGGTAAAGTGTGTGGTGTGTTTTATGAAATTAAGAATGCATTGCAGGTGATTACATGTGTGTGTATGCCAATTAGAGATAACCTAAAATGTAAAAAAATATATATATATACTACTAATAACAATTACTACTACTATTATTAATAATAATAATTACTACTACTACTACTACTAATAATAATAATGAAACTGTATGTTTACCATATGTTCTTCGTCTATTTCTCCGATGTCCAAAATGTGCAGTCTAGTGTAAACTTTGACTGCCCCATCTACGGAAGGAAGGTGTAGTATAAGTTTTAACACATTTGAAACTGAACTGCTTTGAGAAAAGCTAGCCTGTGTGCAATGAAGCTAAGATTGCATGTTTTTCTATTCATACATATATTGGGTAACTTTCTATGCATATAATGACAAGATTGAATATATAACAGTTATTAAAACTAATGTATATTGGAAGAAATTGGTCCATTGTGAAGTTGCTATTCGATTCACAAATTTATTTCATTGTCTGCAGATAAAGTTATTGTTTAATAGCTGTATCATTTGTGTACTCTTCGCAATACTCGCTTGAGTACACTGTAAACGCCATAAAAGCATTTTCACTCAGTTGTCTTTTTTATATGCATATTATGTTTACGATGATGGTTCTGTATTTTGCCTCTGAAATAATAAATGTTTAAATCTAATACTATCTATATTATTTTTTTCATACGTGTTATCATTTTGCTTTTTTTCCACGTCCTTAGTTCAATAAAAAAAGCTATTCTACGTTACTTCTACTGTTCGAATATTTTTCTCCAGAAATTTAAATTTTTATAGACACCAAATTGTTCGAAGACAGACTAGCTTACATAATCGACTGTAGAGCTATTTATTAAATTTCAAGCATCTACAGTATTTAAAAGTCTGTTTTTACAGTTAGGATGAAAAGAAAACATGGAAATAATGTTTGTTAATACATTGTCATGTCGTATCATACACCCGATGCAAGTTTCTGAAACCCCATCAGGAGTTTTCTAAGGTAATACAAGTTTGCAATGGCAAATTTGATCAGAATCAGATGAGCTGTATGGATTTGGATAGCTAAATAGACATGTAAAATGATAAACATTTAGGATTTATTACAATTTTCAGAGTCTATGATTTCTAAAAATTTCTCAAATAAATGTTTAAATGACGGATGGTCGCTAGCTTTAGCATATACTTAGCATATACTTCCTTACTACAAGATTAACACAAAATACACAGTAGATCCGCCTCCAAGAATATGATACATTAAACATTTGTGACGATTAGTGGAAAAATAACTTGGAAGCATTGTGAGTTGGAGGATTTATTCTTGATGTTACCAACCGAAAATTAAGGTATAAACTAGCTGCAGTAGCCGCAGCTAGCCGTTGGTTTTTAAATATATTGTATTAAAATTTAATTAAAAATTGTCGGTATCTAATCACAGTGTGGGTAGGTCACGGCCAATGGCAGACTAAAATTGCTCAATTCAAACTAATACAACCGAAAATACAGAAATGTGTAACCAAGACTAACGGCATATTCGCAGCTTGCTGCATCCTTCTCCTAACACATTCTCTATCAAGCGAGCATTTCAGTAAAAATAAACGTCCACTGTTCATAGAAGAAAACCCTTCCTCACTTGCGTCATATTAAAAAAAATCTGATGTGGGCAACACATGACTTTCCTTATATAATGCAATGAATTTACTACTTTTACAGTAAAAAAAATAGGTTTTTCTTATAGTAAATACTTATATTCTTTCCAAGATATTGAATTTTCGACAATTAGTCGTCATTTTCATTGATTTAGCGTCATTTTAATCCATTTGGCGAGATTTTCGTTAATTTGACAACATTTCAAAAAGTCGCCAAGTTGGCGACAGTCCGCCAAATTCGTCGCCCAAATCTCGCCAAGCTTTACTGACGGAGAAATAAGTTATTCTTATAACAGATAAATGGCTATTGGCGTTCAAATACAAAAGTATTACTCGAAGTATCTTTTCCCATGAATGGAACGAGCTAGATTCACAAGAATGATGTCACCCAATTTATCGCATGGTATTACATATGAAAAGTGAACATATTTCTCAATAGGAAATATATATTTTTATTTTATATGACTTTTTGATAATTTTTTTTGAAAAATGTGAAATATCTCGAGAACGGTTCATGTTAGCGTTCTAAATTTTATGTCAATCGTTTTCTAATGAAACATTACATAAGAAATGTCTATTTGCGTAACTTTATTAGCGGTTTTGATTTTTTGACGATTTTTTCAAAATTTCACTCCAAAATTTAGGGGGGGGTTCTGAACATTCGATTATGTTTAAAAACAATAGGCTTCCAGTGTTTACGGATTGTGATTTTTGTGCTAAATTTCGTTCGAATCGGTCCATTCGTTCGTCAGTTATCGTCTCCACCGACCCACTGACACACACACACACACACACACACACACACACACACACACACACACACACACACACACACACACACAGGCATCACTTCAAAAATGTTTGATTCGTGATCAGGGATGCTTCAAACGTGCTCTCCCGTCGAAAATTCGAATTCGAATTTTCGACCCCGTCGCAATACTTTCCTTATACATTATGTATATAAGGAAAGTAATATGAACAGAAAAATGAATTAAAAAAAGCAAAAACAAAGGAGCATTAAAAAAAACTATTGGAGACTGTTTCATGTGAAATTTTGAATGATTTTTTTATGTTATGATAATAAAATGCATTCCTTATGATAATAATGCATTTCTTATGATAATAAAATAGCTAGTGCGTAATAGTTTTAAAAATATAAATAAAAAATTATAAAAAATAATCACGAAAAAAGGTAGAATACTATTTAATGTAGCGTCTGTGGCATGAATAATGATGCCAGATTTCGTTCTGCAGCAGCAACTGCGCACACGCACGCACACACACGGATAAGCTACATTTTGAGAAAGGGAACAGCAGCCTCTGACTCTTTTATTTCTTTAATTTTATTTTGTAAATAATGGAAAATGTATTAACTTTTTGAATTTTCGAATACATTGTACTACCAAACCTGAACTTTAAGTTGATGCAAACAATGAGTCCCCCATCCCAAGTATTCGTGAGTATTCGTACTCATGATAGAAATAAATACTGGGGTATTTTGACACATTTTCAGTGAAATTTGATACATTATGACTTCCTTCCCGGCCGTCCAATGTGTTGCTCATGTCCTCAGGATGAGTCGGACGGTCTGGGTCTTCAACATTATGACTCCGTAAGCCGACTTCTCCTTCGTCAACAAAAATGCAATTTTTGTAAAATGTGTTTCATTTTTGTTTATTTACGAAATTTTTGAGATATTAGTTTTTATGAAAGTATGTAAATAATATATTAAAATGTTTTTAAATCCATGGTCTGCAATATAATAATTGCAAAAAAATCTGATGTGGGCAACACATGACTTTCCTTATATAATGTAATGAATAATATTCTTTCCAAGATATTGAATTTTCGACAATTAGTCGTCATTTTCATTGATTTAGCGTCATTTTTATCCATTTGGCAAGATTATCGTTAATTTGGCAACATTTCAAAAAGTCGCCAAGTTGGCGAAATTCGGCCAAATTCGTCGCCAAAATCTCGCCAAGCGTTATGCAATAAGAAATAAGTTATTCTTACAGCAGATAAATGACTATTGGAGTTCAAATACAAAAGTATTATTCAAAATATCTTTTTTCATGAATGGAATGAGCTAGATCCACGAGAATGATGTCACCCAATTTATCGCATGGTATTACATATGAAAAGTGACCATGTTTCTCAATAGAAAATATTTTTTTCATTTTATATGACTTTTTGATAATGTTTTTGAAAAATGTGCAATATTTCAAAAACGGTTCATGTTAGCGTTCTAAAATTTATGTCAATCGTTTTGTAATGAAAAATTACATAAGAAATGTCTATTTGCGTAACTGTATTAGTGGTTTTGATTTTTTGACGATTTTTTCAAAATTCCATTCGAAAATTGGGGGGGGGGGGGGGTTCTGTGCATTCGATTGCATATAAAAACAATAGGCTTCCAGTGTTTACGGATTGTGATTTTTGTACCAAATTTGGTTCGAATCGGTTCATTCGTTCGTCAGTTATCGTCTCCACAGACTCACTGACACACACAACACACACACACACATACTTTCACACACACACACGCACACACGCACACACACACACACACACACACACGCGCGCGCACACACACACACACACACGCACACACACACACACACACACACACACACAGACATCACTTCAAAAATGTTAGATTCGTGATCAGGGATGCTTGAAACGTGCTCTCCCGTCGAAAACTCGAATTCGAATTTTCGACCCCGTCACAATACTTTCCTTATACATTATGTATATAAGGAAAATAATAACAACTGCAAAATAATAACTGCAATATAACAACTGCCAGAAAAAAATTATTCTTATGTAGTATAAGAATTTTCATAACCTTTATTTGGTGTTTCAAAATATTTATAGTCGTCAGGCAGCATACTTTTGCTCGTGATGAGAGATCGAGATAACGCCTCTATACGCGCATTTCACGCTATTAAATAAGAAAATACGTTTTATAAATTAAGTAATGCATATTTTTATGCACTGATTTTGTAAACAAAAAAGAAAAAAATATTTTTTAGAATCGCAAACTAAACATTTTAAAACTCATTTCATAATGTTTATAAGGTATTGTGCTATTAGATATACAATGTATTTTGTTTATTAACACAAATAAAGAGTATAGGGCATTTCTTTTTTTATACAAAATACAATAAATTTAATAAATACCTGGAAATTTGAGGGTAATAGTACATTTGTTAAAAATTACTCCTCTTAAAAGCAAAATACTCCTTCAAATCAAGTCAGGGAGTATTTTCACTCTTCTGGAAAAATTCTAGCTCGATATCTGCTCGTGATATAGATACGCAATTTAAGTAAAGTTTGATACATTATGACTCCGTAAACCGACTTCTCCTTTGTCAACCAAAATGCAATTTTTGTAAAATGTGTTTCATTTTTGAAATATTTGAGATATTAGTTTTTATGAAAGTATCTGAATAATAACATTTAAATCCATGATTATAACAACTTTCAGAAAAAAAATTATACTTACATAATATACGAATTTTCATTACCTTTATTTGGCGTTTCAAAATATTTATAGTCGTCAGGCAGCATGCTTTTGCACAATTCTTCAATAGTATTACTAAAAATAAAATTTTTTTATGATCAGCAAGAAAAATGCCCAGAATTATTGTAAAAAAATTATTGTATCTTTGGCATAAATGCGTAACTGAAGATAATTAATTTTTTTAATCTAAAAATATGTGAATAGCGTTTGATGTTCGTTTACACACTGTGATGGATTTACTTTTGACAAATTTAGTATCATATATTTAAACACATTATATCAATGTCATTGCATTGAATAATAAACTTTCAAATTGAAATTGGGCATGTTTTACGAATTTGTTGACAAAACATGAATTGTTTATATCCGTGTACAAGATTTACAAAAAAATGTCATTGCATAACGAGATAACATTAGTGAAATAATTCAAATTTGATAAAAGTTTTATTTTTTAGAAATGAAAGAAACACCTTTTTTGCCACGTGGAATGTGAAAACTATTCTATACTTAAAGACCTTACACTATTTACATTTTTTTTTAGAAATATTAATGGTTCCACTCGGACGTGTTCGTTATCAAATACAAAAGTATTAGTCGAAAAGTTCACAAGTATCTTATTTAAATATGAGCCATTTATAAGTTATTAGTTTGTATTATGTACAAGGTTATTGAAATGTATTGATTTAGATGGATAAACCACGATGGTTAAAACATTACTAATAAATATGAATACGATGATAATAAATACAGTAGTGTAAACAATATTCCCAATATGCATGAGACTGTGCAATACTGTAATAGGATAAAATCTGTTGCAATCGACAAAAGGGCATATACGCAAATTAAACTTAATAGCAAAGAAGCCCAAGATGAAGAAATTGGGCATGGGTAAGGGGGCGGGGGGCTCAGGTAGAGGTCTGCATGGGCCGACATTAGTGCAGTGATTAAACCCCCCTCCTGATCCCGAAAAAATTTACAAATGTAGAACCCAAATCCGTCCCAAATATCATTGCGTCTGAGGCAGATCCGACCCGAAATGATTTGTATTGAAATGGATCAAAAACATGAATTTATGAAAATTTTGTTCGCAGAATTAGGCCGAATCTTTTAAGCATTTAACTTTATATAGCTGAAATCAACATAATAATTTCATGTATTGTATTAAAATGCATTTAAAATTTTTTCCCAAACTGAATATGTTCGGCCCGACCTAATCGGAATTTTCAAAAACAAAGCTCGAGCCCGGCCCGATCTGAAACAGCGACACTCAGACCCAGCCCACTGATCGGGACGGCTAGGTCCGATTAAACCCATCAGCTAGGTCCGAACCCTTACAGGCTCCGGTTTATTTTTATTAACACTGTACAACATAGTTGAAAAGTGTTTATGACTTTGTTCATTCTGTCTGTCTGTTCGTCCGTTCTCACGATAACTGCCGTAAAATGACTTTAACAAAATGCAATTTTAGCATGTTGTTGAGACGATCTGTGGGGCATATGGAAATGAATAATATCAACCAATTAGATTTGGATTGAACCCGGGTTGAAAAAATGAAATACATTGAACCCTATGGGACCTCATTTTTTAAACATCTTTTAAGCGAAGTTAAAATTTACAAATTGCTTCGAAAATTTTAGGAAATATTCAAATTAACCCATAAAATATATAAAAATAATTTCAGCAAACTATGTTCGATAGATTTTTAAATAAAAATTAAAATAATAATGACACCCATATAATATGAAGAGATCACGTGGCATACTTCAAAATGAAATATGGCATCCATCTTGTGATAAAATCGTCATTTTTAAAGTTCTTTTTAATTTATATTTAGTGATGCATACGTCCTAAAATCGCTTTATCGTTATTTTTGTGCATCCATATTCTGCGCCAACACGATTACAATATGTTTCACTTTAAATGATCATCAAACTTTGATTATTTCTACAACGAAGCCTAACTTTAATGAATGTAAAAGTAAACAAGTGATTGTAAGACGAGTTGTATAAGAACTGCTGAATTTTTTTTCACTTAAAATTATTTTACTTTGGAGTCTGGAATAAAAGTGTATGAATGAAATATTCGCTGATTTTACATAGAGAGCCAGACGATTTATACTTCGATAACGTCTTTTGCATAAAGTTTGAAGTTTTAATCATGGCGTTAGAACGTACTTTTACCTCCATGGTTTTAATTCTCCAAGTAAAATAAATTATTGCAGTTTTGTGATAATTAAAATAATATCGCCGCTGAATATATCGTATTTTAGAGATGGTTAAATAAAATTACGGTTGGATAGTGTTTTATAATCAATGCTTTATGCATGATTGATATTTCTTTCATTTATATGAAGTGTTGCATCCGTCCTATAACCGCTTTATTTTTGCATATTATCTGTGTGTTCTAAATTCATGCTTACTCAATTACAATATTTTTTATTTTAAATGATCACTAAATTTTGATTATTTCCACAACGAAGCCTAATTTTAACGTATGCAAAATGTAAGCAAAACAAGCGATTGTAAAATGAGTTGTATAAGAATTGCTGAATTTTTAACGCAAAATTATTAAGTTCTGGAATCTGGAATATAGGTGATATAAATGGAAAATTATTTGATTTTACTTAGATAGAGAAGCAAGCGATTTTATAGCATTCCCTTTTTTGATGAAGTTTTAAGTTTCTAATTATTGTACTATGATAATTTTAAAAATATCACCGCTGAATGTATCGCATTTTAGAAATGTTTAAATGAAATTGCATTTCAGTTGGTGTTTTATAATCAATGTTTCATAAATTCAATGATTCAAAATCAATGTTGGTGTTTCATAGTCAATTCATTTAAATATGGCATAATCAATGCTTTATGCATGATTAATCTTTCTAGTTTATGATATATAATAAAACTCTTCACACCATGGCCGCCCAGAGGTTGGTGGTAGGGGAAGGAGGGTACGGTCCCTGTGGATGCCTCCCCCACTGGGTTCCGGTCTAAATTGGGTGGCACTTCCCTGCCGTCCAAACAGTTACCTTACACCTTTCTGGTAGGTCGGACGGTCTGGGTCTCAACAACAACAACACCATGGCCGTCCACAATAATAAATTTTCGTGTTATCTCTTCAGATACTTCAAAATAAGGTATCTTTGATAATGTTACATAAATATTTTCGATCCTTGTTGGCATCCTTAAACGATTTGGCATAGTCCCAATTTGCAACGGGACAAATACCTCTTCAGGACATACATTTTCTGAATGATAATAGGAATCTTTTGTGGACATGTTAACCACCAACTCAAGGTATACCACTCATTTAACGGGGCATTTGAACAAAGCAATAAAGAATTTTTTAACATCCTTTACAGTTTTAACCATATAAGGTTTAGTAAAAGGGAAGCTTCAGCAATTCTGTCTATTGGAATTTCCGTGTAGTTAATTGCTTGGCTGGCATTGTTTTTTTTTTTTTTTTGGTAAATGAAACACCTTCCTAAAATTTTTATTGACGTATTTTAGGAAATCAATATTTCTTTTTAATTTTTGTTAGATGAACTGCAACTCCGCTGTGCAATCCTCAAAATGTTGACTGTGAATCAGGATTTTAGTGATTCTAGAATTTCTTGGAAGAATCGTTGGATATTTCTTCAAAATGCATTCGCTTTCATCTAACCGTCTTTTAATTCGGAGAATACCTTGGTCATCTAGATATGGAGCAGTGGCGTAACTAGACATTTGGCGCAACGGAGCAAACAATTACAGGCCGCCATTTCCTGTAATTATAGTATTTGGACCTTAAACCAAAAATATGTTCAACACAAGACTCTCTTCTCATTCGGCGTCTAGGAGCGATCGCTCCGTGACGCTCCATGAGTATATGCTATTGATGGGGAGCCAGACAGACTACAAAGACCGGAATCTTCTGAAATTGTTATATTCCTTAAAAGTATACGAATTTCTGAAGAACAGCACTTTGTGCTCTTTCAGAGTGTTGGGATTTCAACAGCTGTGAGAAGGTCGTATTCAGCAAAACGTCATAATTTATTTGATGAAACGTATCTAAGCAATAATTCTCAGAACTTTTAATGAATTGCTGTATTTTGTAAGGTATAACAATTTCGCAATATTTTCAACCTATGTTGTTGTTACTAATCCCCCGTGGTGAAGGAGCGCCTATGCACCACGTCCACTAGACCCCTGGTTCCATGACGAAGGGGAGAGAAATGTGCAGCTTCACTTTTATTAAGGCTCCTCAAGGGCGGAAGTCTGACTTTGCCTCGACAACACATCATCCATGCCCGCTGGCGGGATTCGAACCCACAACCCGGCTATCCAGCGATCAGACGGAAACGCGTGCCCCTGACCACTCGACCACCGGATCGGCTCAACCTATGTACTAGTGCATGAAGACGATACTATAATTAATTTTTGTTCATAGATTTCATTTGTTAGAATACCAAACCGAATTTCTAATACATGAAAGGGAATTGTAAATATCTTGTTAACAGATCAGTAGGATTGTTTTTACCACTTGAGTGTTTCCGGTACATTGGGTAGCTCATTGATTGAATTTTGAGAACTCTGCAAACAAACGGTTTTCATTCTTCCGAATGTCCTTTAATAATTTATGCATTATGTCAAATGTTGTCCAATGCTATGTTAAGAAATTCTAAAGTGTCGAATAGATTTCGAAGTTTTGCAAGAATTTAAATAACTTCGTTTAGATTTTCGATAATAAAGCTAGATATAAAGTTTTGTAAAAGCCTATTAATATTTATAGCAGCTATCGTGTACACAAAAAATCGACTTCTGACAAACAGACGGACAACACTCTTAAAATAGTCGAAACTTGTTCCGGAGGTTCTGAAACATATATTGGCATCAAAATCTTCAAAATCTTCAAAATTTTCGTGAAAACAGTTGTTGCGAACGTGTAATATTCCCTCAGTGGAGTCTTTTCTATTGAGAACCAGACGGAGAAAACACCGGTACAGGCATGCTTTTCCATGACGCGAGTCTAGGGCTGCTGAATCTCGAAGAAGGGTTGCTACATTTGTCGATTTATCACCGATTTGGCGACTTTCCGAAGCTTCAAGAAACACCAACCAAAAAAAAAAAAAAAATATTTTACTTGATAAGAGAGATTTCCTGAAGTTTCTATGTAGAGTCTATAAAAAGGAGTCACTACTCAGCCCCATCTGGAAGCTTCTACGGAGAGAATATAAAAGTAGTCGTTTCTCAGTTGGAGAGCAGGTGACGTGATACGAGCTACACTGAACTGTGACATTCGTCAATGTTTTGAGAATAGTAGCCGCTGTTTTGTGAAATTAGTGGAGCATTTAAGTGCTGTAACTGTATATTGTTAAGTACTGTAAGTGCATTTATCTCTATATTGTTCCTGTTTACGCAGTGCTTGTGAATAAACGTGTTAGTGTTATCTTGAAATGTGGACTCATTCTTGTATCCTGAGTGCACACCCACGATTTCAGAGGATACGTCGTAACACTATGGTTTATCTATACTATATTCTCTAGTATAAAAAAGTAAAAATAATTACATGTTTGTATACTGACATCGACGCCACTGGCCCACACAACTTTTAATCATCAACCATGCCACTAAAAAAATAATCTAACTCCTTATACTTATACAATCGCAAACAACCAATTGTGTTCACGCAATGTTGAAAACCGCAAGAAATGTTAACGGTGATTTGGCCATCCCAACGTAAAAACAAGAAAGATCAATCATTCATAAAGCAATGATTATGAAACACGTTCCAACTGAAATGCAATTTTATTTAAACATCTCTAAAATGCGATACATTCAGCGGGGATATATTTTAAATTATCACACAGTACTACAATAATTTAATTTACTTGAAAACTTCAAACTTCCTCAAAAAAGGCAATGCTATACAATCGCCTGCTTCTCTTTGTAAAATCAATGAATATTTCATTCATATCACTTATATTTCAGACTCCAGAACTAAATAATTTGGCGTGAAAAAGTTTCAGCAATTCTTATACAACTCATCTTACGATTACTTGTTTACATTCTGCATCCATTGAAAGTAGGCTTCGTTGTAGAAATAATTAAAGTTTGATGATCATTTAAAATAAAAACTATTGTAATTGCGTTAGAACAGAATATAGATGCACAGAAAATAAGCAAAAACAAAGCGGTTTTAGGACAGATGCAACAGTAAATATAAATTTAAAAGAACTTTAAAATAAAAATCACGATCACTGGGAAAAAAGATGGATGGCATATTCTAGTTTGTAGTGGGTCACGTGATCTCTTCATATTATATGGGTGTAATTATTATTTTAATTTGTATTTCAAAAACTTCCGAACATATTTTGCTGAAAGTTTTTCTGCATATTTTATAGGATAATTTAAATATTTCCTAAAATTAATCAATCAATTTGTGAGATTTAACTTCGCGATTAAAAAATGTTTGAAAAATTAGATCCCACAGGGTTTACTGCATTTCATCTTTTTAACCCGGTTTCAATCTAAAACTAATTGGGTGATATTATTCATTTACGTTCCCATATGTCTCACAAACCGTCGCAACAACATACTAAAATTTTATTTTGATAAAGTCATTTTTACTGCAGTTATCGTGCAAACGGACTGACAGACAGATAGACAGACAGACAGACAGAATGAACAAAGTCATAAACACATTTTAACTATGTTGGAAAATGTTAAAAATGAAAAGAAATATTCAGCTGGGACAAAAAAATAAGCAGAAAGCTATAAAGCTGACTAATGCCACATCAGAGGTAGTTCAATTTTTTTTTTAATCTGCCAAAGCAGTAATTTTATTCATTTTCAGCAAGAATGCTGTTATTTGTATTATTTTCCCCAACTAAATCGGGATTTGTTGATCTATAGAGAAAGTTATGTGTTGGGCACACCAGGTTTCTATAAATGTCTATTGAAATTAATATTCAGCGTTAAAATTAATATACTAAACATTCGTATACTTTACATTTGCAGCATTTACGAGAAAAAAATGTGCATCATCTTTTTTGAAATTCAATACCAATATTTACAAAGAGCTCAAACACGTTCGGGTGTTATTATACGTTTCTTGTATGTAGCTTGGATAACAATCAGGTCTCCATGGGCGGTTAATTTCTTTATGGAAATAAAATACAATGTCAATATTATTGCATAATAGGAACGTAAAACATCTAACTAGGCCGTTCCTTTACAAATAAATTGATTTAGTTTTAAAAAGACTGTTTTTGATAAATTGGCGTTTAGAAGCATTTAAATTTTCTTAGGATTGAATATTGAGTAAAATGCACTGGACAAGTCTCTGAAACAAAATTATCCGTATTTCACTAATTTGGACATAGTAATCAAGAACATGAATTTAAAGAATCACGTATTGGCTCTAGTTTTCAAGATACGAGGAGAGGGTGGCGGTTAGTGGGAGTAAAATGGTCTGCACTGCTCGTAGAAACCTTCTTGCAGCGTGAGGAGAGATTAGTGTGCAACAAGGAGACTAGAAAAAAAAATCAAACAACGTAATTAAATAGAAACTACTAAAATAAAGCAGCATACATATGTTTCGAGAATACGTGGATTCTCTTCTTCAGGTCAAGATAGATCAACAAACTCGGAAGTAAAAAAGACAACATTAACACAAATGAAATGAAGCAACAAAGATATATATATATATATATATATATATATATATATATATATGTTACAAAGAAGTAATAATAAAATAATTAATTCAAGTAATCGTGAAATATTATCATTACTCTAGAAGCAAAATCACTATATATATATATATATATATATATATATATATATATATATATAAGTGATTAACATGCCTAATAACGAGAAATATTGCTAGGCAGAAGTTGGATGTTAGTTTAGAAAAAATTCTTTATAAAAATTGAGTATCCATTCCAAAACCAAGACAAATACATATTTATGAATATGGTAATATTTACTATGAACACTATATTTTCAACAGTTCACCTGAGACATCCAATCAGAAAGCAGGACTGTTAATTCATTTCTTGGGAATGAACAAAAATGTTGAATATGACTTATAGTATACTGGAATTTCCGTGATCATGTCGTCTTTTTGTATTCGGGTTTGTTAAGCTACCTAGTATTGAAGATGGATATCCAACGCATCCTTGAAACAGCGGTATGCTGCATTGTTTATTAATTTATTAAGTACGATGTTTAAGTTTTCCCTCATCCCGTGCAAAAAGTGTTTTTACATATTAATCAAAACTACTACTACTATATATATATATATATATATATGGATGCAGCAACAAATACGTTCTGGGAATTATCTAGGAGCAATTACAATCGAAAGAGATAATATATTAATGTCTGGAGGCAATATATATATATATATATATATATATATAAGTGTTAAGGCCAAGAAAGTCATAAGTTCATATATACAGTCAATGATATGCAGAGCCGACGAGATAAGTGGGGGTGGATTACACAGAGAAGCTGGTCGCCTACACCATACATTTTTTCAATGGATAATGGAAAAGGTATATTGCATTTTTCGAAAATTGCAATCTTATTAAATAAAATTGTTGTTGTAAATAACAGGTCTTGTTGTATTCAATTTAAATTTTGCCCCAGTAAACGTGAAGAGTTAAAATAAAATTGGATATATATTATCCTAGCAATTATTCAAATGTTTTGCTGCAAAATAAAAACAGTTTGTTTTAAATAATTCATCATTATCACTTCACTAGACACCATGGACACCATTTATCATTATCATTTACTATATATCATATTGCCCCAATTTATGTACATAATTAATTACCGTGACTTCTATCGTATAAATTAATTAAATTGATTTCTCCTTTTTTCGATACGTTATTTGAAATTAAGCCTAGGGCCTACATTAATTAGAATTGTTACGATATAGAATTAATTTAAGTACGGTAACTAACCAATACTTTTGGTAGAAAAAAAATATTATTAATTATTAAAAACGAATGGGGATCTTAGGTACAATCGAGAAAGCCCGACGCGCGATAGTTTTCCACGGCCCTGTGTATAAGCGTACTACATTAAAATGTTAGAATATTTTCTTGACAAATATGTTATGGAAAGACAGAAAATAAAAAATTGATATTACCTGTTTGAGAGAATGGCTATATACATCAAGAAAACTAATCTAACATGCACGAGAGCATACCGGTTCATATTTCCTTGAAAAACAACAGCAGTGCTTAAATTTTTTTTGCTGATTTTTCGAGCTGAACTTTCACTTAACCTTTACTCCTGATGGATTGTAGGAAACGTAAGAGTGAATATTGAACGAGGTCTAACGAATCATTATGTGGCGGCACAATGTATCTGAAACCATTCGTAATATATTGATTCAGTATCACCATGGCGTGCAAGCAAGTGCATACTTCATCTTGGAGCAGAGTATCATTTTTTTCCCGCTTAGGAAAATATAGGAAAACAGTTGCCCCATTGCTTCATATGTTAATGAAAGGAAGGTAGCAATAACCTCAATCGTGACACGTAGAAGAAAATAAATAAAATCCTAGTTTAGAACGTTTATGAATTTGGAAAAGTAATTTGGTGACATGTGCCTTTTCGTTATTTTATCGAATACATTATAGATTTTAGTTTGGTTTAATAATGTATGAAGTGCCAAACAACAAATAAAGGCTTAATAGGACAAAAATGCGGTCTATTTACAGTTGTTGCGATTTTTTTATTGAATGTTTTTTATTGATCTATGAGAATGTTAGTTTCCTTTGTGTAAATAATGCAACGAGTAATAATGCTGTGCAATGTGTAAGTGTATAAATAAATAATTCAAGTTAGTTGGAGAACATTTGTTCAAAGGTACTTTTTTGAATATTTTACCAATTGCATGTGTTAATTATGTTACTGCGTAATGCGTACTGTGTAATACTGAACAATGAATCCTATAAATGGCTGTGCGTAGATGACTTTAGAACGTTCTGCGTCTAAGAAAATAATTTGTAGAGGATTTTTTCTTATTTTTGTGAATTTTTCATTCATCTTTTTGAAATTTTTACACACAACATATTTCTGGGGCGCGGTAGCCCATTGGTTAGCGCGCTGGAGTTGCACTCAGTAGGCCCGGGTTCGATTCCAGCCACTGCCAAAACTGCCGCCGTGTTCATGCGGAGTACGATCACGTTAAACATGTGGGTCCGAAAGTCCTTCCGAGAGGTTGGTGGTAGGGGAAGGAGGGTACGGTCCCTGTGGATGCCTCCCCCACTGGGTTCCGGTCTAAATTGGGTGGCACTTCCCGACCGTCCAAACAGTTACCTTACACCTTTCTGGTAGGTCGGACGGTCTGGGTTTCAACAACAACACAACATATTTCGTTAATATACGAAAATGTTCCCAAAATGATGTGATTATGTCCCATAGATAATGAATTTGCATTTGGCTTTTTTTTTTATTATTAATTTTCGATTTCCTGAAAATTTTCGATTTAGAGAATTTGATGCCAATATATGTTTTAAGACCTCCTGAATACGTTTTGACTATTTTTGGAGGGATAACCGTCTGTCTGTCTAATGTCTGTGTTCGGTTTCTTATGTAAACGATAGTAGCCGCAAATAGTAATGGATTTCCACGAAACTTTATATCCAGATGTGTTATCAAAATATCTGGAACCAGATAGAATTTTTTTTTAAATTCGAGCGAAAACTTCGAAATATGTTCGAAATTTTATATTTTTTTAACATCGCAGCGTAGGGCAAAATTTGACATAATCAAACATAAAAAGGCTTTATATGTGGCTCAATGATCCCATGCGTTTCAATCATCGTTGTGAAAAATAACCGTGACACAAATTTTTTTGTTTATGATGTCATTAGCTTCCCTTGAGAGTGGGGAGGGGCAAGTCATCCCCCCGAAGACACATTCTCAAGTATGGTATCAAACGAAATATTTTTCAAGCCCCTTAAACGAAATGGTAACACGCTGTAATTGTAATCATTTGGACCCACGATACCGATTTTTTAAATTGTTTCTTGTAACATTTAAAAAAAAATCTGATGTGGGCAACACATGACTTTCCTTATATAATGTAATGAATTTACTACTTTTACAGTAAAAAAATAGGTTTTTCTTATAGTCGAATTAATATTCTTTATAATTAGAAACTAATATTCTTTCCAAGATATTGAATTTTCGACAATTAGTCGTCATTTTCATTGATTTAGCATCATTTTTATCCATTTGGCGAGATTTTCATTAATTTGGCAACGTTTAAAAAAACCCCGCCAAGTTTGCGACATTCCGCCAAATTCGTCGCCAAAATCTCGCCAAGCGTTATGCACTAAGAAAAAAGTTATTCTTACAGCAGATAAATGACTATTGGCGTTCAAATACAAAAGTATTATTCAAAATATATTTTTTTATGAATGGAACGAGCTAGATTCATGAGAATGATGTCAGTCAATTTATCGCATGGTGTTACATATGAAAAGTGAACATGTTTCTCAATAGGAATTTTTTTTTTTTATGTGACTTTTTCATAATTTTTTTGAAAAATGTACAATATCTCGAGAACGGTTCATGTTAGCGTTCTAAAATTTATGCCAATCGTTTTCTAATGAAAAATTACATAAGAAATGTCTATTTGCGTAACTTTATTAGCGGTTTTGATTTTTTTGACGATTTTTTCAAAATTTCATTCGAAAATTTAGGGGGTTCTGAACATTCGATTACGTATAAAAACAATAGGCTTCCAGTGTTTACGGATTGTGATTTTTGTACCAAATTTGGTTCGAATCGGTCCATTCGTTCGTCAGTTATCGTCTCCACAGACTCACTGACACACACACACACACACACACATACTTTCACACACACACACACACACACACACACACACACACACACACACACACAGAGACATCACTTCTAAAATGTTCGATTCGTGATCAGGGATGCTTGAAGCGTGCTCTCCCGTCGAAAACTCGAATTCGAATTTTCGACCCCGTCACAATACTTCCCTTATACATTATGTATATGAGGAAAGTAAAAATGAAATCTGGCATGAGAAAGTCGACTTGATTGCAGTTAATTTTAAGCTAGGAAGCAGGTAGAGAAGAAACTCGCTAGATAAACCGTTGATAGCTTCGGTTTTACAAGAGGCTTTCTAGTTAATCCCTTTGATTGCTGTACTTTCTCTTGCAATTTTATAGATGAATAACTGTTTTTCGAAAGTTTGGATTCTCGAAGCCATTCAAACCCATGACTTTGATTTCGAGACAAGTGATCAATCAACCGCGAACAGGCGGATTTACAGTTTTGGGGCACCCTACATTTTATCATATTTGAGGCTACCCAATAACATTGTTTTTTTACTATACATCATACATAAATTGTATTCAGTTGTGACGTCGTGTATTAGTGACGCTGCAAAGATCTCACAGTCGATTTTCGAAGTGACCAACCGATACTCTAACCCATAGGTACCGAACCTCTTACTCATGAACACGTATTCTAACCCATAGGTACCGAACTTCTTACTCATAAACACGTACTCATGAACACGTACTCTAACCCATAGGTACCGAACCTCTTACTCATGAACACGTACTCTAACCCATAGGTACCGAACCTCTTACTCATGAACACGTACTCTAACCCATAGGTACCGAACCTCTTACTCATGAACACGTACTCTAACCCATAGGTACCGAACCTCTTACTCATGAACACGTACTCTAACCCATAGGTACCGAACCTCTTACTCATGAACACGTACTCTAACCCATAGGTACCGAACCTCTTACTCATGAACACGTACTCTAACCCATAGGTACCGAACCTCTTACTCATGAACACGTACTCTAACCCATAGGTACCGAACCTCTTACTCATGAACACGTACTCTAACCCATAGGTACCGAACCTCTTACTCATGAACACGTACTCTAACCCATAGGTACCGAACCTCTTACTCATGAACACGTACTCTAACCCATAGGTACCGAACCTCTTACTCATGAACACGTACTCTAACCCATAGGTACCGAACCTCTTACTCATGAACACGTACTCTAACCCATAGGTACCGAACCTCTTACTCATGAACACGTACTCTAACCCATAGGTACCGAACCTCTTACTCATGAACACGTACTCTAACCCATAGGTACCGAACCTCTTACTCATGAACACGTACTCTAACCCATAGGTACCGAACCTCTTACTCATGAACACGTACTCTAACCCATAGGTACCGAACCTCTTACTCATGAACACGTACTCTAACCCATAGGTACCGAACCTCTTACTCATGAACACGTACTCTAACCCATAGGTACCGAACCTCTTACTCATGAACACGTACTCTAACCCATAGGTACCGAACCTCTTACTCATGAACACGTACTCTAACCCATAGGTACCGAACCTCTTACTCATGAACACGTACTCTAACCCATAGGTACCGAACCTCTTACTCATGAACACGTACTCTAACCCATAGGTACCGAACCTCTTACTCATGAACACGTACTCTAACCCATAGGTACCGAACCTCTTACTCATGAACACGTACTCTAACCCATAGGTACCGAACCTCTTACTCATGAACACGGACAAGTGTTTGCAAATCGGAATTTAGCGCTCTTCAGAAGGCGAGAAAATGACGCTGGAGAGCACTTAAATCATTTCACAAAATTTCTGAAATGTAATTTTTTATTGTAATAAAATTTATTGTCCTGATAAAATATATCGCCTCAAATGCATCCTGTATTATTTTTTTCCCTTCAACTATTCAACTTTCATGATATTTGCTTTTTATTATAGAAAAAATTAATCAGCTACAGCTGAACTTTTCTGTTGAGTTTGCTTATTTCTTTCCAAGCGGTGTGGTGTGAAATACATATTTACATATGTAAGGTATTTTTGCTTTCCCTTCTGCACTACTGTTTACATATTTGACGATTGATCACGGTTTCTCAATTTCAGAAAGATTCCAACGCTTCCAGTACCTGAATGTGTACGGATTAATGTTCATAATTGTCATTTTATCCAAATATTTTGTTATAGCAGAGAAATATGTTAAAAATTTTAGTAAGTTTCACTTTTATGTATTAATTACTTTCCTTATATACATAATGTATAAGGAAAGTATTGTGACGGGGTCGGAAATTCGAAATCGAGTTTTCGACGGGAGAGCACGTTTCAAGCATCCATGATCACGAATCAAACATTTATGAAGTGATGTCTGTGTGTGTGTGTGTGTGAAAGTATGTGTGTGTGTGTGTATCAGTGGGTCTGTGGAGACGATAACTGACGAATGAATGGACCGATTCGAACCAAATTTGGTACAAAAATCACAATCCGTAAACACTGGAAGCCTATTGTTTTTATACGTAATCGAATGTTCAGAACCACCCTAAATTTTCGAATAAAATTTTGAAAAAATCGTCAAAAAATCAAAACCACTAATAAAGTTACGCAAATAGACATTTCTTATGTAATTTTTCATTATAAAACGATTGACATAAATTTTAGAACGCTAACATGAATCATTCTCGAGATATTGCTCATTTTTCAAAAAAATTATTAAAAAGTCATATAAAATGAAAAAATATATATATCCTATAGAGAAACATGTTCACTTTTCATATGTAATGCCATGCGATAAATTGGGTAACATCATTCTCGTGGATCTATCTCGTTCCATTCATGAAAAAAGATACTTTGAGTAATACTTTTGTATTTGAACCCCAATAGTCATTTATCTGTTGTAGGAACAACTTATTTCTTCGTCCATAACGCTTGGCGAGATTTTGGCGACGAATTTAGCGGAATGTCGCCAACTTGGCGACTTTTTGAAATGTTGCCAAATTAACGAAAATCTCGCCATATGGATAAAAATGAGGCTAAATCAATGAAAATGACGACTAATTGTCGAAAATTCAATATCTTGGAAAGAATATTAGTATCTGCTATAAGAAAAACCTATTTTTTTAATGTAAAAGTAGTAAATTCATTACATTATATAAGGAAAGTCATGTGTTGCCCACATCAGATTTTTTTTATTTGAAATGTGGAACTAAATTATTTGTGCTTAAAATCGTTTTCTGGAAAAAGTTCCGAAATTTTAGTAATAGTATTAACTAGAAATAAATGCAGAATTAAACAAAACATGCACTGTTTGCTAAATATCATTTTAAATTCATGACAGAACGGTGAAACCATTTTTCAATTTCCATTCCAACCTATTTCCAAAGAAATATACGACAATTTACTTCGTTTTAAAATTTAATTTCTTAACTGGACAATTTATATTTTCTTAGATTAAGAAGAATAGCAGATGGTAATATTTTATTCATCTGAGTGGTAGTCATGTAGAAGATACTCAGAATAAATAATTCATTACTTGTTTATAGAGAATATACAATCAGGAGCATCATGGGAAAATATAGCTTTCAGTGAAACATCAATAGTGGTAATGTTATAACGTATCCACTGAAATCGTGGGTGTACGTTCAGGATGCAAGATTTAGTCCACATTTTTGGAAAACAAACACGTTTATTCACTAGCACAGCGTAAACAGGAACAATATATAGTAAAACAACGTTCAAATGCTCCACTAATCTCACAAAATAATCGATACTATTCTCAAAACATTGACGAAAATCATTTTTTAAAACAGTCGCTTTTTTCCCGATTGACTGATGATTCCTTTCGTAGGCACTCCATAGAAACTTCTGAAAATCTCTCATATCACGCAGAAAATTGATTATATCGAGTTGTTTCTCGAACCTTCGAGAAGTCGCCAAATGTCGCCAAATCTCGCCAAATTGGTGATAAATAGCCAAATCTGGAAAACCTCCTCCGAGCTTCAATATCTGGCAACCCTAGACGCACGCCAAGGGAAAGTTTGTATAGTTGATTGCTCCGTCTGGTTTTCAAAAGAAAAGACTCAAGGGAGGGAATGTCATCTGAGTAGTAGCCTTGTACAGATGCAAAAAGTCACTCATTACTGGCTTATAAAGAATATACCATCGGGAACATCAAAAGAAAATATAGCCTTCAATGAAACATCAATATGTTAACCTTCCCTACATATGCAGTATATGCGTAAAAAGTATGGTACGGTTCGGTCAAAAGTTAGAATTTAAGAGTTTTAGCATTACAACACGTTTTGGGCACGCCTGAATACAAATTGAATGTTACTGAGGCTATGTATGTGTGTAGGTGAGTGCGTGAATAATATTGTCTTTGAGGTAAATTTAGCTATTCAAATGAAAATTTGCCTATCCTGATTATTGTAGTTAGTATGAATATAATATTTATGAACACACCACTGCTTTACAAAATATTATATCAAAATAATGATAATCAACCACGTTCAATAAACTATCATTAAAACTTCACAATATAGTTGAAAAATGTTTATGGCTTTGTTCATTCTGTCTATCTGTCCATTCGCAATATAACTGCCGTAAAAATTACTTTAACAAAATTAAATTTTAGTATGTTGTTGAGACGGTCTGTGGGACATATGGGAATGTAAATGAATGATATTACCCAATTAGTTTTGGATTGAACCCGGGTTGAAAAATGAAATATATTGAACACTATAGTACCTAATTTTTCAAACATTTTTTAAGTGAATTTAAAATTCACAAGTTGCTTCGAAAATTTGGGGAAATATTCAAATTATCCATAATATATATATATATATATATATATATATATATAAATTCAGCAAATTATGTTCGGTAGTTTTTTAAATAAAAATTAAAATAATAGTTTCACCCATA
Source organism: Amaurobius ferox (assembly GCA_951213105.1). Lineage (NCBI taxonomy): Eukaryota > Metazoa > Arthropoda > Arachnida > Araneae > Amaurobiidae > Amaurobius > Amaurobius ferox. The sequence continues at coordinate 108,068,040 of OX578148.1, read as the reverse complement.
TTATATGAAGAGATTACGTGACCCACTTCAAAATAAAATATGGCATCCATCTTTTTTTCAAGTGTCAAAATCCTGAATTTTAAAGTTCTTTTTAATTTATATTTATTGTTGCATCCATCCAAAACAGCTTTATTTTTGCGTAATTTCTGTGCATATATATATATATATATATATATATATATATATTGTATATATATTTACCGTGCCAACACAATTATGATATTTTCCAGTATAAGTAATCATCTAACTTTGATTATTTCTTCAACGAAGCCTAATTTTCACGTGTGTAAGCACCTCCAGCTGTAAGATGAGCTGTGTAAGAATTGCTGAATTTCTTTAACACAAAATTATTTATAACTCTGGTGTCTAGTCTGCAATATAGATGATATGAATGAAACATTTATTGATTTTAAATAGAGAAGCAGACGATTCTATAGTATTGCCTTTTTCGATGAAGTTTTAAGCATGGAGTTAGAAAATACTTGTACCTCCATGATTTTAAGTAAAACAAATTATTGTAGCATTGTGATAATTTAAAGAGTATCACCGTTGAATGAAAGGAATGGAATAAAAGTTTATGAATGAAATATTCACCGCTTTTATAAAGAGAGCCAGGCGATTTATATTTCGATGACGTCATTTGAATACAGTTCATTTTTTTCGATGAAGTTTTCAAATATAATAAATTATTGTAGTATTGTGATAATTTTAAAAATATCCCCGCTGAGTATATCGCATTTTAGAGATGTTTAAATAAAATTGCATTGCAGTTGGAAAGTATTTCATAATCAATGCTTTATGCATGATTGATCTTTCTTGTTTTATATATTTTATTTTTACACTGCAAAAAGATTGAAACTTACAAAATATTGGCCTGTACTACTTTTAAGGTAGTGTAAATTTTTAAAAACGAATGATCTAATAAATGGACAAAATCTGAATTATGTGAATAGCACATGAATTTCCCTCTATAATATATATTTTTTTGCTATTTATACTAATTGAATTTTAAGTTTACTTAAAATTGTCGAATTTCCCAATCAAATTCCCAGTTTATCAAATATTAAAATTTTAATTGGTAATTTCTCGGTCATAATGTAACAAAATAATAACTTCTAATAACAATTTTTTAATTTTTGTATTTTTAACACTGTTGCAATATTTTTTTATGCATAGCATATTATGTATTTTGAAGAATGTAAAATTGAGTTAAATACTCTTCGTTGCAATATATATATATATTTAATAATAAAAGTTTAGAAATCCAATGAAAGAATAGAGAGAAGTTTCATATATGTATATATATATATGTATATATATATATATATGTATATATATATATATATATGTATATATATATATATGTATATATATATATATATATGTATATATATATATATATATGTATATATATATATATATATGTATATATATATATATATATATATATATATATATGTATATATGTATATGTATATGTATATATATATATGTATTAAAAAGTTAGGTTTATCGTGTTACATCTTCTTACTTTTCGTTCATTGGATTTTCAAACTTCTATTATATATATATGTATATATATATATGTATATATGTATATGTATATATGTATATATATATATATATATATGTATATATATATATATATATATATATATGTATATATATATATATGTATATATATGTATAAATATATGTATATATGTATATATATGTATAAATATATATATATGTATATATATATATATATATGTATATATGTATATTTATATATGTATATATGTATATTTATATATGTATATATGTATATATATATATTTATATATGTATATATGTATATATATATATGTATATATATATATATGTATATATATATTAGATATATATGTATATATATATATATATATATATATATATGTATATATATATATATATATATATATATATATATATATATATATATATATGTATATATATATATATATATATATGTATATATATATATATATATATATATATATATATATATATATATATATATATATATATATATATATATATATATATGTATATATATATATATATATATATATATATATATATATATATATATATATATATATATATATATATATATATATATATATATATATATGTATATATATATATATATATATATATATATATATATATATATAAATATTATATATATTATAAATATACATATAAATATATATAAATATTCTTACATATATATATATATATATATATATATATATATTAGGAAATGATGTCAAAGCTGGCAACAAGTTAACCGATAAGATTAATTTAAGTTCATTTCTGATAATATTTACTATTTTAATACTCTTTTTATGCACAATTTAAACATACACATTATTTTTCTTTATAATTTATAGAGTTATTATTTTCTTCTATATTGTATACTAATATTACTTTTCTGGGAGTTGTTTCTCCTCCATAGAGATTAATTTTATCAATATCTTAAATTTCGAATCACTTCCTGCCTTAATCACGTAAATTACCAACATTTATACCTAGCTTTAGTTTCTTACACAATCTTTAGACAGAGATGTAGATTATTTCAAAAGTGTTTTAAACGAGTGAAAGCGGTTTTAAAATGTGTTTCTGTTGAAATACCGAAATTGAAAGTTTTCAAGAAAACATCACTGCTATCTGGTATGAAATATTTATTATAGTTTACATAACTAGATATGTCCATAGTAAATTCTTAAATAATGTATCCAGTAAGAAGAAGCAAAAACTATGAAAAGACCCGGATATAATTTTTTGCTGATTTCGTCCACACTTTGTTTTGAAACTTTTGCCCACAGATGTGGACACATTAGCTCAAGTTTCAATTTCAGATAAAATGTTCTGATGGTATTATGGAGCATCAGTCTTGGAGCAGGAGCTAATTTGTCGGAATTATTCATTTGAGACGCTTGCAAATCTCCAAACTCGCCTTTTATTCCCAGTTTTTCCTGAAACATTAAAATAAAATTATTTAGCGTATGGTTTGAAATTATATATATTGCTATAAAAATAAATAAATAAATAATATATATATATATATATATATATATAAAGTCAGAACTTGTGCCGATTATTAATTTTGTTTATTAAATTATACATGTAATCTGTTCTAAAACTTACTGCTGTGTACATTGCGTTGGTGGCCGCAAAACCCACCCATTTTTGTGCTTAACGGGATACTAAGTTAACAAACTAAAAAATAAGGTTAATAGTAAAGGAACAAACATTTATTTATCACATACTTAATTTACACTCTTTAGTTTACAAATTAAAATAGTATCACAATAGTGGAATACATCTCAAGGGTAGTTCGGGGGGTGTAATGCCAGATGAATTGATATTTGGTTGGAGCACGTGGTGGGATGCATTAATTAGCTTTTCCTTAAAAACACAAATTTAGACAAAAAGGTTATCCTCATATAGTTAATTGTACGGTACCTGATCTTCTTTCATATAACTTGGGTAACACCGATGCTTTGTCACACTTTACACTTGCAATACCAGATGAACATGAGCTCTCCTTCGAATTCCTATATCAGAGACGCACACACAACTCTTAACACTGCTACAGCCGCTCACTCCTTACTAGTCCAACTCCAACAGCCTGCCTTGACCAATTCTGCCCCTCAACTTTGAGCAACTCTCACTTATATCCCTTTTTCGGTCGGCGGTCTCGTGCTGGAATGTAGAGCTGAGGGCTAATCCGTAGACATGGGTCGCCATCTCGGTTGCCGCCAAACGGCTTAGCGTGGTATGTAAACATGGGGCGTGGTATGTAAGATATGGGGCCACCTGTATACTATCGCCCACCTGCTTAGCGTGGGGATAATCCGCCCGCAATCCTGGTTCTATCATTTTAATCCTTCCAAATATTTAATACTTTACATTTCTGGCATTACAGAACTCATGGGCCAAACTTTAAGGGGTGATAAATCGCATCTAAACAAGCAATTTTTGTCATACAAAGTAGGGTCGTAACGCAAGAGGTGAACCGCTAGAGGACGGCAGAACATACCTCTTATTTTTACAGGAGGTATTGCCACAGTTACTGCAGCATGTTACTGCTAACATTAAAGCATGTATGTAGTTCCAACACGACGGAGCACCACCCCATTTCAGCGTGGATGTGCGGCACACCTTAGATGCTACATTCCCAGGGCAATGGATTGGTCGGGGTTGTCACTTGGCTTGGCCGTCACGATCGCCTGATCTCTCCTGTCTCGACTTTTTCATATGGGGCCATATGAAAGGTCTCATCTACGATAGCCCCATCGACTCCGGCGAGAATCTTGTTACTAGGATTGCTGTTGCTGCCGGCGTTGTCCAAGATATGTTGGGTGTTTTTGATAACGTGCGTCGATCGCAACGTGGCAGGTGTGAAGCCTGCATTACTGCTGGTGGTCGCACTTTTGAGCAGTTTCTGTAACTTTGTCCATGCATTCTGCAATTTCTGTCAGTAAAACGTACTTCGTGCCTACTCTGTCATTTTTGTGTTTCCTCTTTTCACGAGAGAGTCATCATTTCCTCATTTCATGAGCTATCACCTAGCGATTCATCTCTTGCGTTACGACCCTGCTTTGTATGACAAAAATTGCTTGTTTAGATGTGATTTATCACCCCTTAAAGTTTGGCACAAGCGTTCTGACTCACCCTGTATATAAAACTTTTTATATAAAGTTTGTTATAAAGTTAGGTTTTTCGCGTTGCAGCATCTTACTTTTCTATCATTGGACTTCCAAACTATTATTATATATATATATATATATATAAAGTCAATGTAAAAAAATCTTATAATTGAGCAAACAATTTACTCGCTTCTCTTGCTTTTCAAGTCCAGAAAAAATATCTGATGCATACAAAATATTAAAAACATGTATTTTGAATGATTAAATGTAAACCCACAAATTCAAAAATATTTTATTTATGTTAAAAATCAAAGGAATTGAGGGCATTTATTAGAAAATTAACTGAAGTGTGGTTCAACTCGACTTTTTCATACCAGAATTCTTTGTTTCTCAAATTTTACTAGAAATTTTTTTGAAAAATCTCTATCATGAGTTGAGTCCAAATGATTATAAATATAGCGTGCTACCCTTCGCTTTAAAGGCTAGGAAATCTCTTCCGATTGATACCATACCTGACAATACTCCCCCTCCTCTCGGAAGGGTAACTTGCCCCCAAAGAGGGCTAATGACGCCACGAACAGAAAAAATTGTATCTCGACTATTTTTCACAACCATGAGAAACTATTAAGTCTTGTGATCATTGAGTCATAAATAGATCCTTTTATGTATGATTATGTCAAATTTTGTCCTATGCTGCCATGCTAAAGAAATATAAAATTTCAAATAAAATTCAAACTTTTCGTTTTAATTCAAATTTTTTTTTATCTAGTTCTAGATTTTTGATAGAAAAGCCGCATATAAAGTTTCGTGGAAATTCATTAATATTTGTGGTTGTTATCGTGCACACAAGAAATCGACCACAGACAGAGAGACAAATTGACAGACAGACGGACATCACTCCATAAATAGTCAAAACGCGTTCAGAAGGTCTTAAAAAATTCTCGAAATTGAAAAATAACGTAAAAGTAATACTTTCTCAATAGAGTATGGGAATGTAAAAATTTAAAATATGTGAACTTTTCCATGAGTCTAAAAAAGTGCAAAATTTAATTAATCAAATTATCATTATTTAATTGATAGTGTTGTTGTTGAGACCCAGACCGTCCGACCTACCAGAAAGGTGTAAGGTAACTGTTTGGACGGCCGGGAAGTGCCACCCAATTTAGACTGGAACCCAGTGGGGGAGGCATCCACAGGGAACGTATCCTCCTTCCCCTACCACCACCTACCTTAATTGATAGTGTTGAAAACCCAGACCACACGACCAACCCGAAGGCTTATGGTAGCAAGATGTGTGGCCGGGAAGTTAATTGATAGTGTGTAAAACGTAAAAATAAAGCGCCAAAATAGAATTTTTGTATTTTTACGTCTCATACTGTATCATTTTCTTATTTTGTATAAGTATTATTGTATTTAAATGTTTCGATTCCGTTTGAGAACAAAAAGCGCGTTTTAAGAATTCATACTTCGAAAGCATCACTGTCTCCCTGTGTAAGCACATATTTCACGAACCAATGCTTGCGTCACTATAAAAATGTATTTTTGTATGTAATCCGTTACGTAAAAAACTAGACCCGGTTGTTCTCTTTCTAAATTTTATAATCAGAACACCGAAGATCACGAAATTTTAGATGCAAAGTGTAAAACATAATCTATAGCAAATGCTTGTATCTATATGAAATTCTATATTCGGATGCACTACATAAAAAAAAATTATAAATAAGAAAAAAAAACTGTAACTAAAAATGATAATTCCTGAACCAATAAAAGTCTTTATACGAAACTGATATTTTACAAAATTCATTATGCTTGCAAAATGTTTTAAAATAGTAGATATTAATACACATAAGTTGAATGCACGATTGTCTCCATATACGTTACTTGTTTATTTATCTGAAGTTGCGTTTTCTTTTGCTGGATGTTGTAAGCCACAGCAAATTCCAAAAGTGTTGAGAACACAAAAAATATGCACACGAAGAGCCAAATGTCCATAGCCTTGATATAGTTTACTGGAGGTAGCTGAGATTGATACTGCTGTGCCTGGATAAAGCAAATCAGAATGAACACATTATTAGTAATTTATAAGTTTTATAGAAGGATATTTTCACTTTACATGAAGTGTGCAAAGTCCACTTCGACAGTAGGAACTTTCAATTTCATCCCAGAAGCTGAACGACAGAGTGTCAGTTGGCCAGTTCGAAGATCCAGGGTTCGATTTTTGATTGGGGCAGCAAGGTTCTTTACAATGGCGTTCGAACAAACCAATTTTATAGGTTAGTGCAAAGATGTCGGAGGTATGAAAGTGACCCTGGTATGACTAGCATGGATTCAGTGGCCTCTGGGAAATTGAGCGTCGATTTCAAATCGAGAGGATAGCGATCACTTAGGAAGCTTACCTGGAGGACAAAAATAGCAGCAGGAAGCTAGCCTGGGGTAAAACAGCAGGAGGTGGTCAGTCAGATTGTCAGTTGCACACCAATCTGATATTAGAGAATAGAGAATGCAGAGTCCACTTCGGCAACAAAAGCTTGCAATTTTATCCCAGAACCTCAACAGTAGAGCGTCGGTTGACCAGTTCGAAGATCTAGGATTCGATTCCCGGTTGGAGCAGAAAGGTTTTCTTTTTTATAAGTGCTCAGATAAACAAATACAGGATGCGTCCCTAAAAATACCAGATACATGGAATGATCCATGAGTGTACACGTAAGGTTTATCCATGAGCGTCCATAGAACTTTTACCATAGGGGGAGGACAAACTACTGAAGTCAATGGGCACACAAAATGATACGATGTACAATATCGACTAGCCTGATGCATGCTTATCTTTGTGACCTGGAACGTCCAGTGGGAGGGGCAAGCGCTCCCTTTTGCCCTCCCCGATGGGCGTCCATAGGTCTATCTATAGTAAAGTGACCATTCCCGATAGAGCAAAAAGTTAGTAGCGCTTCTAGTGTGCAATCTAAAAAGTTAGGATGACGAACCCGACAACAAAACGATAAAAGCCAATCACAATATTGTAGAACATTTTGTAATGCGTAGGGATCGATACGAGGAACAAACGGAGTGCTTAGACGAAAGGTAATAAATACCTGTTGAAATTGTATCATTGGGGTCTCTAAAACGGCGACACTTGCAATGATTTTTAAAATACGTGATAAAATTCTTTCTGAAATTCAAATGTGCATTCTCACTAACAGAAGGCATTTTAAACAGGCCGTACACCAGATTTATGTTTATATAAGTGTTGTTTATGCTGTCATTGATAAATATGAGCGCAATTTGTCAAATACCTTCTGAAGCAGTGCCATTGCTGATTCTTTCTCATTAGTTAGACAATGCTTTATTATTTTGCAATACATTTTTTATGACTATCTCGTTTTGCTGTCGAATTCGTCATCCCAACTTTTTAAATTCTCCTTTAGAGGCACTTTTATTTGATCGGACATGGTTACTTTATTATAGCTAAAAATAACATACGCATTCGTGGACCTTTTCTTACAAGTTATTGGGGGTGTTTAAAGACATTCGTAGGAGTCCTATATGTTGGTGCCTCTGTGTGACAGCTGTGAGACAAACAAATTCTAGTGGCTGAGCGAGAGCGAATCCTTCGCAACTGCATTATGGACTTGGTCTAGAGGATTCCTAGACCATGGGGTTTAGAAACAAGAAGAAGAATATAAATTCTTGTAGCAGACTTAGAGAATTGGGAGACTATAATTGCTTCAAGGATATTACGATCCCTCTTCATCAGGTCAGGAACAGTATGCACTGATTGAAGGATCGATTGCAACTGCTTTAAAAACAAATGAAAATTAACTTTTCACTTTAGATGATTTTTATTAGGAAGGAATGGGATTAAATATCCGAAATAAGGAGAGAACTTGCAGCGAAGCAGAAACAAATATTTAGTCGGTCAGGCAATATTTTGTCACTCCTACCCATGCAAAAACACTTTCTTGCATATTTGCTTGAGAGATCTTTTCAGAGTCACATCGTAAGCATTTAAAACTATTTTTCAAACGTGGATAAATCAATCAGCAGAGTGCCAATCTCGACATTCAGAAGTCAACGGTTAAAATACCTACCTCCGTGGGTTACTTCCTGAGTAACTGTTTCATAACTCCATCTTTTATTACTGGGCTGCGCATAACCTGCTTTCCTTCTATGAGCGTTGTGAAGAAGCTCGAGCTTCTTCACAAACTTCGTAAGTGCAGCAGAAACGTACAAATAAACTGTTTAACCAGTTTCAAAGGCAAAAATAAGTTTTCTGCTTCAAGATCAACAAGAAGCGCGACCTCACTTACACAAGTAAGTTTAACTTAGGTAGAAGAGTACAAGTGGCTGGAGGTAGGAGAAACTTTGTTGTTACCATCGCAGAGAGAAGTGTAAGAGGAAAGAACCAATGAGGTAGGAAATCGAGAGGCAGGGCACTACGAATGGAAGGTAAAAACCACGAGGAAAAAATAATATAGCACAAACCAAAGAAAGCCTGGAAGAAAAATCAACGCTTCATTTCTTTTGAGCCATTCTTATTTTATATTATTTAGTATTACTGCAGTTTGAGAGTTTTTGATTGACGGCAGTGAAGCAAGTTGAAATCCGTCATGAGTGGCCATAACCATAGGGGTCGCCTTTATTCTGTCAAGGCCCAGAAAGTACCGCGCTACCAGAGTCCGGATGAAGTTCTCTTTGAAATTGTATGGCAGTGGGACCGCATATTATGGCATTTAGTTTTCTTTGCATGTCGACACTCAACCCGCAATCCAGTTACAGTAGAGTTCCGGGACTTATAAGCAACCCCTTTACCTGTGTGCATAGAGTCAGAAGTGAGGTTATGCTGAGGGCAACTCTTGCTGGAACAGCTTCCACGCCCAACCAGAATCCAAACCAACTCATCAGGACGATGAGAGTTGATGGAATGTAGGTGTTGATTACGCTACCGATGAGTCGCCGATGGAACACGAAATCAGCTACCAAGGTTGTGTAGTTAGCTAAAAAAGAAGCAAGAGTCAACATGGTGATATTGAAGAAGATATCTTATGACTTATAAAAATTTGATAATCCATCGAAGTAGGTAAAACTGGTTTAAACTCTTATTCTTTAATGTAAATTTACAAAAATAAAATAATGTGAACCTTAAGTGCAACTTTATTGCATTACCTTAACTGCAACAAATTACACATTCTAGAACGATGTGGCTTCCATCCTTTGCTAAAACGTTGCAGTCTTCTAATATGTATTGCTTCCAAAAGGCCAGTCTCCTACTTCTCTCCTAAAATGCTTGTTACGTCTTAAAAATGAATTAAAATGTTCGCCCGTTATTTTTAAGGCATGCTATTTTGAAATGGTGACAGTACCAGAAGCACTTATTTTTCAATTGTGATAACTTGGTTTGTAAAATAAAACAAAAAGGCTCAAGTTTGTACCTAAACAATACTGTGGTACCGTGGTTAAGAAATGATATTCACACATTTATGTATATTTTGACAGCCCAAGACTTATGACATTTACTTTGTAAAATTTACAAAAATGTATCGTTATGAAAGTGTTGTGACTTTAAATACATCTTTTTCGCTACAAAGTTTTTAAGAATTATGGCATAGCCTACTCTTAGCTGTAGAACGATAAATACAAGGAAATTGATCTAGCAATTGAAGAAACAATGATCGACAACTAATTGGATGAAATGTAACTGCTGAGTCCATTTCTAATTTACGATTTCCTTAAGTTGACGGCAGTTTTTAGTCTACACTGCATTTCCGGTAATAATATCTTACCGCCAGGAAGAACGTCGACAATTTTGTGGGTCCTCACATTTCCTAGATACTGATCCTAGATAATAATATCTTACCATCAGAAGAAAGTCGACAACTTTGTTAGTCCTCACATTTCCTAGATAATATTCCTAGATAACAATATCTTACCATCAGGAAGAACGTCGACAATTTTGTGGGTCCTCACATTTCCTAGAGAATATTGAAGAGGATTGATCTGTCTCACAATGTTGATCACGGGTCGATTGCTCACCGGTTGGTCTTCATCGTCAGTCCAACATAAAATTGCTTCCGAGTCGGGAGAAACTGCAATGAAAAATTATGTGGGTTATAAACTTATTCAAAATTTATATTATTATCGTTACATATTCTTATATCCCTTTCCGAGTCTTCAGAATGTTCAAGATGAAAATCAACATTTACAATTATTTGTTGCTATTACAAAAAATTCCGGATCACTAGACCTTTGGTGACAAATTTTGTAACCTTAGAGGCAAATTTAACAAAATGTCCCCAACTTGCCGATTTTTGTCGAGTTAAGGAAAATTCTAGAAAGGAAGAGAATGGATAAAATGTTACCTAGATTTTTCTAGGGTTTTCCACAGAGAGGTAAGGTTTAGAGAATGCAATCTGCTTGTTTGATTCGGTTGAGCATTTATTTGCTGTTTCGTGGTAGTATCTGACGATTGTTTTGATACTACGAGATGGTAAAAAAAGTTAAAAACTGAATTTTGTTGTGGATTAGAGTTAATAGTAGTAATCGGAAAAGCTTTGAGAGATGTTTTGGGTTCCCTTTAGTTTTTGTACAGCGGTTATAAGAAATTCCCAACCTGCCATCCACTTGAAACCGGTGACTACACCCTTGGAGGTCTGGCAATATTATGTTCTGTTCTTTAGCCAAATAAAAATAAACATAGATATAAGTAAAATTCAGTTTAGAGAAAAACCTATTCCGACCTAGAACTTTTTCTTACAATACATTCTTTCAATGCCTAATATAATTTTCATGTACCTACTGTTCGATTTTTATTCCGTTCGTCTAAGCCCGACGGCATTGATACCCATGTAATTAGTACAGCATTATTACTTACACCTAACTTTTAAACCATACTTGCCATTTTCTAAGCAATTATTTATGACTTCGGACTTTGATTTGACCCATGTATATTTAAATGAATTAGAAATTATGAAAAAATAATGTATGAGAAAAACAAGTGGAACAGTTTATTCGAAATATTGTGTGCACTGGCTTACTGAGAGATACAAGAAATTCACATAGCTGACTGTCGAAAGGATAATTTTCAAACTGCATCTGACAGGAAGACCGGAACAGGTACCTGCAATTAGAAAGAATGGTGGATTGAAATAAGCCATGAAATGTTTTCATTGCATCAAAACACAAGATATATAGAATGTTTCTTGAATCACTAGTAAAACTCGAATTTTTATTTCCATCACACATTATATCATTCATATATCAGCATTTAAGCCGGACAAGAACAGGGAAACTAACACTGTTAAAAATTAAGTTGCAACTTTTTTTATACATTTTATTTTATTTAATAATATATTATATTGAGCGTCAGGAATAGTTGTCTTAAGCAAAAGTTGCCTGCGTTAGCTTTTGTTCCATGATCAATACTATAAGTGGGTAAAATTTGAGTCTTCATTGTACCTAGGTCTTCTGGCAGGATCTTTTTGACCAGTTCGTTCGTCCTCGGGTAGAAAATCCAAAACCTGGCTTTGTGACGTTCTGTCCTGCGATCGAGACTGGAAGTATGGAAGTTCAGCCTCTTAAGTCTTCTAGTTGGGGGGGGGGATGTCTAAAAAGACTTTCGAAACCCCTCCATTTTTCTTCGCCCTTGGAGGAAGAATGGAAATTCCGGCTTCAATAAGATCTGTCGATACTATAAGTACGCAATGATCCGATCTTGGAAATCATCGGAGGGCTTCTATACAATCTGGAAATACTTTTCGAAATCCCCATTTTTACTGCCTCTGGGATGTGAATCGAAATTTTGGCTCCTTCAGGATCAGCGCCTTTATGCAAGGATTAAGACTTCTTTGTCACCGTGTGAGGGGAAGGGGTTTCTAGAGGATCTGGGAATATCCCTAACAGCATTTTTTTTCACAGTGACGTAAGATTTACGTCACATTGTGACTTTGAGACGTCACAGGACGTCGCAGTACGTCTCGGCAATGTCATATTGAGGTCACAGTGAAGTCATTTTGGTCATTTTCATGGTCGTTTGTGACGTCGCATATTAACTTCTTTGTGACGTCACATTGTAATTGCCATTGTAATGTCGTCACATTGTTACGTGTTAATTAAATTGTGGAAACGTAACAGAATATAGTCACAATGAAGTTACAAAGTTACTAATTCGTAACGTCGCATAGAAGTCACACATATGATGTCACATTGTGACCCAGGTGTCACGTGACTACAACGTCACTCTCACACATGTGACGATCTTTGTTGTGAGGGATGTTTTTAAGCCCAAATTTTTACGGAGGAAATGTAAAAATCTGGCTTCATTAGATTCTGTCCCTTTGTCGCATTATAAATGTAGAAAGATTCCGTCTTCTAAGTCACCGAAGAGTTTCTAGAGAGTGTGGAATAACAACAACGCATATTAGACAATTATTATATAGATTTTTGTAAACTTCTGAACATTAACGAAATTTTCAGCTCAAATAAAATAGTGTCATCACTAGTATAATACATGAACACATTTTTAACACTTTACAACATAGTTGAAAAGTGTTTATGTCTTTGTTCATTCTGTCTGTCCGTTAGTACGATAACTGCCGTAAAAATGACTTTATCAAAATGAAATTTTAGTATGTTCTTCAGATTGTCTGTGGGACTTATGGGAATATAAATGAATAATATCACCCAATTAGTTTTGGATTGAACCCGAGTTGAAAAAATGAATACATTGAACCCTATGGGACCTAATTTTTCAAACATTTTGCAAGGAATTTAAAATTCACAAATTGTTTCGAAAGTTTTAGAAAATATTCAAATTATCTCATAAAATATATAAAAAAAATTTCAGCACAATATATTCAGTAGTTTTTTAAATAAAAGTTGAAATAATAATTACACCCTTTACATGAGGAGATCACGCGACCCACTTCAAATTAAAATATGGCATCCATCTTGTGTCAAAATCATGATTTTAAAAGTTCCTTTTAATTCATATTGAGTGTTGTATCCGTCGTAAAACCTCTTTATTTTTGCTTAAATTTTGTGCATCTACATACTAAAACAGCGCAATTACAATATATTTGAGTTTAAATGATCACAAACTTTGATCATTTCTACAACGAAGCCTAATTTTCACTTATGGAGAATGTAAACAGCAAAATATGTAGAATGAGTTGTATAAGAATTGCTGCATTTCTTTAATGCAAAATTATTTAGCTCATAGAGTCTGCAATATAGCTGATATTAATGAAGCATTCATTGATTTTACACACAGAACCAGACGATTTTTTCGATGAAGTTTTAAGCATAGAGTTAAATTACTTGTACCGCCATGGTTTTAAGTTTTTAAATAAAATAAATTATTATAGTATTGTGATGAATGAAAGGAATGAAAAAACGTTATGAATGAAATACTGCTTTTATAGAGAGAGCCAGGCGATTTATATTTCGATGACGTCATTTGAATAAAGTTCATTTATTTTCGATGAAGTTTTCAAATATAATAAATTATCGTAGTATTATGATAATTTTAAAAATATTACCGAGGAATGTATCGCATTTTGGAGATATTTAAACCAGGCAATTTGTATTTCAATGCCGTCATTTGAATAAAGTTCATTTTTTTCGATGAAGTTTTAAGTTTTCAAATATAATAAATTAATGAAGTATTGTGATAATTTTAAAAATATGACCGAGGAATGTATCGCAATTTAGAGATGTTTAAATCAAATTGCATCGAAGTAGGAAAGTGTTTCATAATCAATTCTTTATGCATGATTGATTTTTCTTGTTAATTTTTTGGTCTTAACCCATACTCTGTCGTTGTCTATGAATATGGATAAAACTTGCATTTACAATTAATATCGACTTTTGCTCGCATTTCTGAATATTTCTTCCATTTATGCCATTAACAAAAACACAAAATGGCATCTATATTTCTAATTACGACGCTTTTGACGTTTCGCTTGTGCACAAAAGTAAACTTACTTTCGATTTATGATAAACTTTAATAGGTTGTATTTTATCCACTTTTGAAAATCTCCAGGCTGACAGAAATGCGGACTGAAATGCGGCTGACAGAAATCTGTCGGACCACTTATGAAGACAAGTTAGTAACATTTTGCGATGGATGGGGTCATTTTTTGGAATACAGACCCATTGCAAGTAACAGCATCCGTGGACCGGTTTGTAACTTATATCCACATCAGCATGGAATAGCAATGGAACCTATATCCACGACAGCATATCAGTATATCTTCAATTGAAACAAGGATACTTGTTTTATGCCGCAATTTTCTGACTTTGGAAACTAATAAATTTTGTATTTCCACGTAGCCGGATTTAAATTTCTTCAAACCTTAGCATACGATATTCTAGGCTGCAATGTCTAAGTTCAAAGTTATCTATAGCGGAGCATTTCCCAAAATTTGGAATATTCTTCCATTACAGATAACATAGTAAGATTTTTTGCTATCATTGCAGATAACATAACAAGTTTTTTTACGATCATAGCAAGTTTCCTTGCTATAATTACAGGCAACATATCAAGAGTTTTTGCTATCGTTGTAGATAACATAGTAAGCTTTCTTGCTATCATTCAGATATCAGCTATTCCCTGCTAAAGAGCACATAATAAGCGCGAAGCAGGTCCAGGGGCTGCTGTTATTTGCAATAAGACTGTGTCTTTGCATTTCAAATTTCTTCAAATTTCTGTGTCTTTGCATTTCAAATTTCTTCAAATTTCTTCGAACTTCACAGAAGTTGAGTTATATGACTATGATGTACGTCTATTCAGTATTATTGATTACTTGATTTACGTATCTTTTGGAGATTTCATTATAATATATAATTTAACGAAGAAAGATATTTACCTTACTGTAAGAGATATACTTTGCCTCCAGTTTCTGAATTGTATTACTTTTGAAGTTAGTTTACGGTGTACGTATATTCTGTATTATTGATTACTTGATTTACGTATATTTTGGAGATTTCATTATAATATCTAATTTAACGAAGAAAGATATTTACCTTACGGTGAGAGATATTTTGCCGCCTCCGTAAACCTTTAGCACGATTGTAGGTGTGGTGGATTTGAAGATATCTACTGTTTTGGCTGTCTCAAAAAATATATCAGGCTGCCAAATTTGTTCCAAGCATTTGCTGGGCAAAATTGTAGGATTTGTAGAATAGCCTTCAGCTTCTATCATCTTTATTCTACTGTCCTTCCAGATAAAAGTAATAAATACATGCAAAAGATAGTCCTTCAAAAGAAAAGTATACTTTTAAATACATTTCTGCAATATAGATTTAATAAATTACTTTACTATGATACTTAAATTAAATATTCAATTCATTCTTGAATAATATGTGAAAATTAACAAAGAAGTATGCTTGGTTCATTTATGTAAGATGTTATGTAATAACATTTTTACAAAAACAGAATTTGAATCGATTTTAATAGAAAATTTACGAAATTTTAATAGAAAATTTCGACAGTTCATTGCCGTCTCTCACATGAGACTATAGGCTTTAACAGGGGACGAAAATCTTATGAATAAGATATTAATGTAGCATGCAGCTGTTTCGAGGATACGCTGCATTACCACTGTCAGTGCAAGATAACCAACAAAGACGAAGTTAAAAAGACAAAATGGGTCCATTTATCTTTCCGACTTCGGGTTTGTTGGTTATCTTGCACTGACGAAAGGGATCCAGCGTATACTCGAAACAGCTGTATGCTGCATTATTATCTTATCTGTGCTTAGAAACGTTGTTCCAGTTTTCCTTATCCTTTTTACAAAATGTTTTTTACTTATTGATTATCATATTTAGTGTCAATCTGGTGAGTAGTTTCCTAGATATTAAAACCTAGTGCAATGTCTGCCTATGCGTACTGCTCAGAACACACGTAAAAAATCCCATCATTGTTTTCATTCTATAAAATTTCATATTTGCGCCAAATTTTATTTCAATCGGTTGGAGAGTTTCGGAAAAACCGCTGTTGCATTCAATTTGAACAGATAACGACTAAAAATATACCTTTTCAATTTGGACGAAAACAATACCCCAATTTAGCGAGGAAAGTAAAGTAAAATCTTCTTACTATCATCAAATGTGTCGATTTTTTTTAAGTACATTTCATTTCTCATTCCTTGACATTTTCGTTTAAGAGACGTCAAGAGTCATTCGCGAGATATCAGAATTTGATGTTTCCCCACGGTGAGTACAATATTTTACGGAAATAATGAACATTTGAGAGGAAATTCGATTGGTTTATCCCAACTGATTTATTTCAATAGGTTAAGGCTTTTGATATTCTGTGAATTCAAATTAAGCGTCTTCAATTTTTTCACTGTGACATAAAAACCGATACGCTCAGAAGCAAGTGGTATATCGCTCTGAAACTCCACACACACAATGAGTATGCAAAGAAAAAGAAACGATTACATTTTCTTTGAAAAAGAACTTTTTATTACAGAGCAGTGACAGTATAACTGTCACATATGAATGTATTATAAGTCACCATTTGATAGCAATAAAAGCTGACATACGGTGCGGCACGGAATCAAAAAGCAGTATAATGTGCTCTTGTGGCACATTCTGCTAGTTGTTTTGAAATTCTTCGATTGTGGTTAGCTCATATTTTGTGATGGTTTCAACTATCTTCTCAGCACGTGCCAGACATATCTGATTAGAGTACCTGGAACTTGGCTGCCCATGGAAGGATATCAACTCCATTGAGGAAATGTTGACAGTCTGGCCATGTGCGTTATGGTGGTAAATAGAATCTGCAAACCGTGACAGAATAGACCATAATACTGACTGCAGAATGTTGCCAACGTACAGGCATACTGCCAAAATACCACTTGACAATACTATAACTGGTTGAGTAATGGTACTCAAGTATCTTATGTCTCGTCTGTCACGGGAACTACACTCGGAAGATCCAAGCTCGATTACCACAGACGCCTAAAACTATCACCGTGTTTACGCAGAGTACAGGTTAAATCCGTGGGTTCGAAAGTTCTTCCGAGAGGTAGGGGACATGGAAAGGAGGGTTCGGTCCCTGTAGTTGCCACTCCCATTGGGTTTCGGCGTACATTGGGTGGTTCTCTCCCGGCTGTCCAAACTGTTTCGGGTAGGTCAGACTGTCTGACTTGAAAGCGCCGTCTTACTGCCGCATTTTTGCAACCAAGGTAACGGCCGATACACCTGACTGATCAACAACATTTTCTTAAATCTACTACATGTCTTCTTTCAAAAGCGCTGTGCTTGTGCTTCCATCAAGTGAGTCGTTGAGCTATCTACATCCGCTGAAGTTTGGTTTCGGTACCTAAATGCTGTCAGGTTTGTTTCAGCGGATGAGCCGTGCATTACAACAGATTCTTGTCATTCGCTACGGAATCGCCAGCTTATTGACGATGCATTTTTTACTCATTTGCACAACTGGTCGGAAGGTATCTGCATGCTGGGTTCACAATTCTCGGACAATTTTTAGGAGGATATCTATTTATTTATTTATGCATTTTTTTTTGTCACAGAATGCATTTTTATTGTTTTGCACAATATCAAAATGTGTTAGTTATCGTTCATAGTATGGCTAAAGTACTGTACCTCTTTAAAGAATCCATGCATGTTACTACTATTGATTCTTACCATTTTTTCTTCATCTATTTCTCCAATATTCATAACATCAAATCTGTTATAAATTTTTACAGGTTTTTCTGAAAGTATACAAGTAAGAATTATTACAACTTATGTTGATTTATTTTAATTATAGAACAAAGAAATTAGAGACACTTAATTCTCGATGAATTTCCCTTTTATCTCATATGCTCTCATTTGGTTTTTTAGACTCCAGATTTGTTGGTGTGTTTAGCACTGAGGAAGGGATTCTAATGCATATTTCAACAAAACACCTGTATACTGAGCTGTATAATTATGTAGTCACTCTGCTTAACCCCTTCCCAGTCATGTTTTTTGGAATCTTTCACTTAAATTTGTCTAGGGTTTGTCTGTGTAATTCAAATCTTTGAGGTCCTATATAATCAGATTTTATTAACTAGAGTAACATGGAATTCAGTATGTTGTTGTCTTTTGTGGTACATTTTAATTCTTTTCATTTTGAACCTTATCGGGTTAGTCCTTCCTGGGCCATAAGATTGTACTCGTTTTTCAGGAACAAGTCGAAAATCAGAGTGACAACAAAGTTCAAATATTGTATGTAATTGTCCTTTGTGGTATATTTAAATTCTTTGGATCTTGAACCTTATCGGGTTAACTCGTCCTGGACCATAAGATTGTTCTCGTTTTTGGAAGCAACTTGAAAATCAGAGTGGCAAGAAAGTCCAAATATAGTATGTAATTGTTCTTTGTGGTATATTTAAATTCTTTGGATCTTGAACCTTATCGGGTTAACTCGTCCTGGACCATAAGATTGTACTCGTTTTTGGAAGCAACTCGAAAATCAGAGTGGCAAGAATGTCCAAATATAGTATGTAATTGTTCCTTGTGGTATATTTAAATTCTTTGGATCTTGAACCTTATCGGGTTAACTCGTCCTGGACCATAAGATTGTACTCGTTTTTGGAAGCAACTCGAAAATCAGAGTGGCAAGAAAGTCCAAATATAGTATGTAATTGTTCTTTGTGGTATATTTAAATTCTTTGGATCTTGAACCTTATCGGGTTAACTCGTCCTGGACCATAAGATTGTACTCGTTTTTGGAAGCAACTCGAAAATCAGAGTGGCAAGAAAGTCCAAATATAGTATGTAATTGTTCTTAGTGGTATATTTAAATTCTTTGGATCTTGAACCTTATCAGGACAGCCCGTCTTGGGCCCGCGATAGGGATGAGCTCGTTTTTTGGCAATAACACTAGAACCGGAGCCGCTAAAAAGTTCAAATTTAGTATGTCATTCTCTTATGTGGTATATTTAACTTATTTTTATTTTGAACCTTATAGAGATAAAACATTCAATACATTTTTAAAGAATGCAGGCATATGATAATTAGTTGATTACAATTATTTCGAAGGCGTTTAATAGCTCTCTTCATCAAGCCAAAAACAGTGTTTTCTCTTTGTCTGTCTTCTTTTTGCAAAAATAATACATTGTTTTTGGCCTAATGAAGAGGGCTGTAAAACGCCTTCGAAACAATTGTAGTCGCCTAATTATCATATATCTGCTTTTTTTAGGAAAGCATTGAATGTTTTGTTCACACAAGTAGCAGTTTTATTCATTGTGACTTATCTTGGATCAACAATAGGAATGTAATGGTTTCCGGGGAATACCTTAAGAACAGGAACAGCTAGAAAGTCCAAATTTGGTATGTCGTTATCTTTCAACATTTAAATTACAAACATTTTAATAAATACATTTTTCATACATTTAAGTTACATACAAATAATAAAAGGGAGAAATTTAAAAGCTAAGTTTTTTGCTTCTAATGGTTATCTTTTGGCTTATATGGATGGAAATGTACGTTTAAGCCAGTCAAAAGTATAATTTTGCTTTTGTACCGGTGAATGCAAGAACTCACCTCCGTTTGGAGTTTCAAAGAACCTGTAGTCATCGGGGAGAATGCTTCTGCACAATTCTTCAGTGGAATCGCTGAAAATATATATTTGATAGAAATGCGAATACTGCATGAAAATAGTTTAAAGTATCAAATTTTAGTGAACTTTCACATATACCTTATTTCTTATTTAATTTATATTAAAATGACTTATCGGTATAAGTTCTGGCGTCGTTTCTGTTCCCAGTGAGCTCTTTAAATCTACTGAGGAGATTTCCATAATATTTTTACTTTCCTTATATACATAATGTATAAGGAAAGTATTGTTGTTATTGTTGAAACCCAGACCGTCCGACCTACCAGAAAGGTGTAAGGTAACTGTTTGGACGGTCGGGAAGTGCCACCCAATTTAGACCGGAACCCAGTGGGGAAGGCATCCACAGGGACCGTACCCTCCTTCCCCTACCACCAACCACTCGGAAGGACTTTCGGACCCACATGTTTAACGGGATCGTACTCCGCGTGAACACGGCGGCAGTTTTGGCAGTGGCTGGAATCGAACCCGGGCCTACCGAGTGCAACTCCAGCGCGCTAACCAATGGGCTGCCGCGCCCCCTCAGCCCGTTGGTGTAGAACCGAAAACCCGCCTGTTTCATGACCGATATTATAAGTGGGCACATATTCCGTTTTCTAGATATCTAAATCACCATGGGCCTTCTTGGGGGTGGGGTCTAGGAAAACACAAACAGGTTAGATAATGATTATATAGATTGAAATCCTTCCAAAGATGAGGCAGTTTTTGTAGGTATGTAGCCAATGCAGCCAAAGACGCCAAATAGCAATGAACGTAATAAAGCCACATTCATCTTTATATATCATTGTTGCACTTGCATATAAATGAGTTTATTTGTTATAGACCAAGCCCATTGTTGAAGGTACAAGTGTCAGTTTCTTTAACTTCGTCAATTAATACATATATTTGTCGACTTTGCGAATAATAACCGGGTGATTCGCATAGTAATTCGCCTATAGAAATTTGAGTACAAGAAATACTTCTCTATTAATATAAAAACATTATTAATAGAATTTCGAATTTTAGTTTTAGGAACGACTAGCCGAATTGAAATCTACGAATAAGCAAATTCCAAGTGTATATTTGAATGATTCTACTCGTTTAGTGGGTCTTATCGAACTGTTCACACCTGTGCATAAAATTTAAAATATTTGTCTTACTTAAATAAAGGTATTCCTCATTTATTTAGAAAATTAACATTTCGGTATGCTTTACCCCTAAAATATTAAATATCAGTTATTAAAATACAGTAAATTTCTTACATCATTTCATCCAATTTGGATGTTTAATTTGAAGTATCTGTTTCACGGTAAGCTGTTTTCGCAAACTGTCCATATTTCAAACTTTTTTTGCACATTCCCATTAAATGTAAATTTTAGAATAATTATATTTTATCAGTGAGTCTTACTGAACAGTTAGGTCATCAACGCCCTAAATTTCAAGTCTCTGTCTTACTTAAAAGAAGACGTTTTTCATTTATTCGTTAAATTGAATATTTCGGTGTGCGCCAACCCTAAATTAAAAAAAAATATATATAACTGTAATTTACTTCCTCTTTACTAACAAAGATCTAAGTTTGCCTAATATTTCAAATCTCTGCCTCAACACAAGTACATTTCGAAATCAATTCATATTTCGAACAATTTAGTATGGAATATTCCTTTAAAAGTGTTTAAAAATTTAATATCATTTAAGAGTTTTTCCAGACAATCTCTGAAAAAGGTTGGAAAAGCGTTTGAAGATCGTTTGCAACGACTTTTGTTATTATTTTCTTTTAATAAATCTTTTATGAAATTTTCTGAAATATAAAAATGAAAAGTGCATTATCAATATGTCATAATTTTTAAATTTTTTGAGAAATAAAACTTAATATAATAATTGAAGAAATCTCTGCTGACCACTTGTAAATATTTTAATTGCTGGAATTTGATTTACTTAAAGAATGTGAAAATACTCAGAAATTTAAAAGCAGATAATTGAAAATAGTTTATAACTTGAAATTAATTGAAAATTTTATTTGAAAAATTTATTTTAACTTTTGTGCTGACTTGAGGGTAATTTTGTAAATATTTAATTGAAACTTTGAATTTAGTTGAAAATTAAAATTTAATTGAAATTTTGAATTGTGATAATTTAATATTTTTGGAAATTCACATAATGTGAAATTTTTGTGAAGGGCTTGTATTCATTAGGATTTTGACTCATTTGCAGTCACCTTTAGGTTACTTTCGGCCCTGGTTCTTCGACATGCGCCCATGTGGGATGGTGTTCGTGTCAAGAACCCTTGGTGTAGTTTGATCGACTGCACTTTTCAAAATTTTGCTGAAATTTTTTTCTTGAAAGTCTAGAACTTCAAGGAGCCTGATGTCTACTTGCTCTTGATGGGTTGGTTGAAAAAAATCCTCCCTTGTCGAATTTTTTTTCTCCGGAGGGAGGGGGAGTCTGTCGTGACGGAATTCGTCACTCCTTTGTAAATTGCATAACTTCTGTACTTTTTAAACTCTTATTTAATTAATCTGTGTCCTGGGACCTTCATGTCATTGAATATTTTACCATATTTAAATTTATTTGAATCTGTATTGAATTGTGGCCATTTTTATTTAATATAATAATTCTTTCACACTCGAGGAACAGCGACCGTTATTCAAGGTCGCACTTGTTTGCTGGTGGAGACAGTTGTCTCCATGTTTTTTTCGCTATGTTGGGTGATGCAATCTTGTGCTGGATTTCGTGTGGTTCTGCACGTGCCTTGAACTTTGCCGTTTGTAGGGGCGGATCCCTGGATGTTTTTGAAATGAAAGACTTTTCGATTGGTGGAAATGAGAAGATGTGAGCCCCTTTTAAAATTTCAATTGGCCGGGTTCTGGATCCACCTGGAATGTTTAAAAGCTGAGTGATTCTTGATTCTGGGCTCTCTCCCTGGAAAACATCGTCGAACCCACGAGCGGCTCGGAACTTATCCTTCAGGCTAAGTTCTGTCGCTGTGGGGCTTGGGGAGAGATGCTACTGCCGCTACCATCGCCACTACATTGACTGGGACTTCGCTGATGCCGAGCCTCGATGCCTGCTGCCGCCGTTGACCGTCCGGGAACCTCCTGTTCCGGATGCCTGCAGACCGCTTCGGATGAAGTCCGTGATGAAGCCTGAGCCCTGTACGGGTCGTTGCTCGTATGCTAATTGCCTGCCTGCCACCTCTCCGTGGTCGGGGAAGATTTCTGCCCGAGGGAACTCTGGTGGATGTTTTGATTTCAACGTTTCTGAGTCCTTCCAGATATGGAGGTAAGCGACCATTTCAATTGGAGGCTCCTGCCTTGACTGTCTTGTTTCCGGCGAACTGAACCTCCTGATGCATTCTCAAGATTCTTCAGAGCTAAACTGATAGTAAATTAATATTTTAAAGTAAAATAATTGAATTGAATTAAATTGATAATTAAGCATTAAGCGTTCCTCGAGTGTGCGATTTCTCTCCATGACCATACCATAGTTAATATTAGTGAATATGTTATATTAATATGTAAATTTTGGAATTAATGATTTATTGAATTGATATTTAAATTCCGGCAAAGAGCCGATGATTTTTGATAGAAGAGGTCCAATGGTTTTAAGTTGATTATAATTTAGAAATTGTATTTGTTATGCTAACTCCTTTTCATAAGTATTTAATAAATTTGAATTTGAAATTAAACAGAGTTTTTATTTGTGTTGAAATTGTGTTGATTTATGTATTTTTCAGCTGTGGATGAGTTCTTAAAGGTAAAGGTATTTTTCCTGTTTATTTCGGATTTTGGTTGGGTTTCTCCGCAGGTCATCAATTGGAATCTTCCAATTGACGGGAGGTGTGTTTAGAACCTGGGTATAAGAAATTTCTCTGAGAAAGTTAGACTTTCTCGGTCAGCCGTGTCGGGCGGGAATCCGCTGTGACTTCTGATGCCCTTGGAATTCCCGCTGTGACACTATAATTTGCTAAAATACATACATTGAAGTTCTATAGTTATTTTAATAGAATGGCAATATTAATTTATATTTCCATAGAGAGTGTGGGTGAGGTAGGGGTGGGGTCTACGATTTATTTATACTCCATATTACTCTTATTATTTTTAATTGGCACACATGAAGTTTAATAATTCTTAGACGTTGGGATACTTAATCAAAAATGTGATGCCTTCAAATAATTCAATTTAAAATGTAGGTTAATTTTGATTTATTTTACATTTTCAGGTTATAAATATATTTGACGACTCGGGTATTTTGACCTATGAAAAATATTAGTTATTATAATAATAATGTGAAATATTTTTTTAAAATTTTCTGAAATTACCTGAATATCACACTTTATTACTTACTACCTTGCACTGCTTAGTTTTTAAAAAAGAGGAAAGAAAATGTATTTAAATAAAATAAATTTGTCAAATTTCATAACTAGGCCACGTCCATTTATTTAAATTGAATGCTATAGATTTTTGTATTTAAGTAGCGCTTATATGCAATGATAAATAATGGCTCTGTGCAAAATTTTGTAAATTTTTGATGTAGATGTTTTTGTTCATAATCACTACTGTAGAACGGATTAAAAATACCAAGGAAAAACTAGTCATACCTTTTACATTTCTATGATATCTTCTTATGAAACCCTTAAATGATATAAAACTCTGCTGATTCTGTTGGAGAAGTTTAAAATATTGCTGAAAAGGGAAAAAATCGGTGTAAAACTTCAACTGCGATTCAATATGACGACTAAAACCCAGAAAGTATCTGGGCACAAGTGATTTTATAAAACCGAAGAGTGAAGACTTTAAAAATTCAAATGGAGAACTCAATAGTTTGTTAACCTTGCCTTAACGCAATAGCGTAACTACAACTTTTGGGGCTCATGAGCAAAATTTTTTTGTATTCCAGTTTTCTAGCTATTTTTTTATGTATTCTCAAATAATTTACAACAGATGAATTTATTCATTATGTGGAAGAAATAACATACAATTGTATCACATAAATATATTTACGAAAAAAGAAAGTAAACTTAGCAATAAGCTCTGTCCCATTCACTTTTTCTGACCTCGCAATTTTCAATTGCCAGAAAGATTAAACCACTTAATCGTGATAGAATATTTTGTAGTCTTTTAATTTGTTGATTGGCCTTTTAATAGAAGCTACGGCGATCGGTACAGTGAAAAACAACAGTAATACAGAATAAACATTTAAAAATATTGCTTTATTTTATGATGGCGGCTGGTGGTTATCTATTTCTGCATTTTTACTGGGGTCCCCTTCCAGTTCTAAGGTTTCAGAATCGTTTACTGGCTCTCGCAACCCAGTTGTTACACCACCCCTTGCTTGTTACACCACCCCCTGCTTAGCCAAAGGCCCTACCGTGTTGAAAACACCCGTTCTCGTTAGATCACCGAAGTGAAGCAGCATCGGGAGCGGTTAGTACTTGGGTAGGTGACCACCTGGGAACACCACGTGCTGTTGGCACATTTCGGGCGCGGTAGTCCGGTGGTTTGTGCGCTGGATTTGCACGCTGCCACAACTGCCGCCGTGTTCATGCGGAGTACGATCACGTTAAACATGTGGGTCCGTAAGTCCTTCCGAGAGGTTGGTGCTAGGGGAAGGAGGGTACGGTCCCTGTGGATGCCTCCCCCACTGGGTTCCGGTCTAAATTGGGTGGCACTTCTCGGGCGTCCAAACAGTTACCTTAAAACTTTCTAGTAGGTCGGACGGTCTGGGTCTCAACAACAACAACCACCCCCTGCTTCAATGGTATTGATGCTACGAATCCTTTGGAATCGTGGGTGTATTTTCAGGATACAAGAATGAGTGCAAATTTCTGGATAACTAACGCGTTTATTTACAAACACAGCGTAAACAGGAACAAAATACAGCAAATAGCTCGATAACTATCTCACAAAATTCCGAAACAACTGCCAGGTGGATTAAAACAGCAATTATATGTTCCACTAATTTAACGAAAGAGCCGATGCTATTCTCAAACCATTGACGTATTTCACACTCCAACTGAGCGCGACTTCTTTGGAGACGATTCCTTATAAACTCTCCGTAGGAACTTTCAGAAGGGGATGGTATCTCCAAGAATAATCATTATTTTGAGAAAGTTCTAGTACATTCGAAAAGTAGCTAAAACTCGACAATTGGCGGTAAATCGCCAAATATGACAACTGCCCTAAGTGTTCAAATATGGCAACCCTACATTGGCGTGACAGGAATAGTTGACGTAAAGGTGTATTTACCTTTTGGTTCTCAAAATAGCTCCCAGTGAAGGTATTTTACATGTTAATAACACTATGTTTCTTGGGCCCTTAAGCATATCAATAAGTAAAATATGCTTTGTGCGAAGAATATGGAAAACTTGAGCAACGTATGTAAGCACAGATAGCACAATGCAGCATACAGCTGTATTTTCCCCGCATTCCAATAGCGAAATAGAGCGTATTTTCTGGTCCATTGAATGTACCCAAATTTCAAATTCAAATGAAATTGAATGTGAATAGTTGAATCAGGCATACCATCATTCAAAGTGTACTTCGATGATGGAATGATGAATAACGGATGAATGAGATAATGAAATAATGATGAAATAATGGAAATGAAAAAGAGGTTTGCAGTGAAGTTCCCCAGTAGAGTTTCAACAGAAATCTGTACCTTGAATGTACATTTAGCACGAAGTAATGATAGTGTGTACCTGTGCATAACTTATTTATATTACTTTGCCCAGATATGATTTTGGAGATTCTTACTGGATCTTATATTTTTACTAACCTAAACTAGTAAAATTGCAATCCAGAAAAATTGTAAAATCGCAATATGAACGACTAAAATCGCCATAAGAACTAGTAAAATTACAATGTAATAATAAATACAATAAACTTCATATTTCTCTCTAAAGCAATGTACAAATAATAAATTATAACTAGATTAACAATGTTGATAAGCAAATTTATTTCAAAACAAAATTTCATTTTGGAATTTTAAATTTATATGATATTTCTCGGTGACGTCTTTGTCATACAGGTAGAACCCTTACAGTTTATTTTCATAACTAAAACTGATAATCATGGTTTAGCCATAGAAGCTGGCAATCTAGCCATGTTTCTCTAGGTATCTAGCCAAAACCTCTTAAGTATGGGCAACCCTGCTCTGGATCTCATTCCTATGCGTTACGGATTATTGTAGGGAAACGAAAAACCGATTTTAAATTAAATGTACTAGGGCCGCCCATAATGGGATCCAGAGGGGGCCCGTACTAGAAGAAACATGAAAAATTCATAAAAAATAGGAAAATCATATATGGGGGGGGTTGTTCGTGATAAATGTTTGTAGGGGTCCTACAATTTCTATGGGTGGCACTGAATATAGGATAATTTCTGCTTGGGAAAAATGGTTTGGAGTTCTGAGAACGTAATTTATAAATTTTAAAGATATTTGTTTATTCAAATTTAATTTCGGTACTTTTAAAATATTTCTGGTACAAGACCCTAATTACTTTCATTTTAAATTGTATGCAAGACGATTTTTAACCCTACAATGCATACTGATTCATATATGAATCAATCTAATGTTTAACTGATTTCGCCTTAAAAAATCAAGAAATAGTCTGCTTTCTGTACTTATTCCATAATCAGAATACCCTCTCAGTAATTTCTTGCTGCTGACCTTTGCAAATTGTACCACCGATGCATTTTATGTATAGTTTTAGTAAGTTTTCCTTTCTTAAGAATTTCTTTCTGATCCCCGTGTTTACATATTATGTGTTTTGGCAGTAATTTTTTTCCAAGAGCTGCAAATAATTTATTCTACGAAGTCCAAGGTGTTCAGTTTTTATTTCTGTAAATTGATTTAACTTAAAATGAATTTGGATATTTATATTCCGCGAGCAACTGTAATGCAATTACTAGAGATTTAACCTACAAATGTAATTCTATTGAATATTTAGATTATTAATGGATTTTTAATTCTTAGAATATTATAATTACCAATACTAATAAATTTGTAAGATAGCATATAAAAAGGAACATAGCAATTCAATGGTATTGAAATTATTTATCCAATAAAACAGAAATTGGCGAGTGGATTATCCTAACGTTGGGGAGACCAAGCGGTAGCTTGCAGAAATATTATGTAAAAAGAAGAAAAGGCCCTACAGTATACATTCTCCCACATGTGTTAAACAGGACTATATAGAACATATACCGACTTGCAATGAAAACAGCACTAGATGTAAATTTGTCAATGTGCAATACACAATCTTTTATCGGCTGTGAAAAATGTAGTGTTTTCCATTCTACATAAATATAATAGTAATAAAATATATTAAAATAAAAATTTAAATTTAATTAAAATTAAAATTTAATAAAAAATTTAAATTTAATAAAAAATTTTAATTTAATTAAAATATATTTTCTCTTCATAAACAAAGTATTATTTAGCATTTTTATGCAAAACTTATTATTTATATGGTGGTAAATCATTTTTTTTATCTCTTCAGTATCATTTGAAAGTTGTAGTTAAAGGCATACTGATTCATACATGAATCAAACCTAAAAATTCAAAAATTAACCAATAGAAAATGCTAGATATTTTTTTCAATATTTTTCCACATATACATAAGCCAAAATCATTAAGAAAAAAATCTGATGTGGGCAACACATGACTTTCCTTATATAATGTAATGAATTTACTACTTTTACAGTAAAAAAATAGGTTTTTCTTGTAGTAGATACTATATTCTTTCCAAGATGTTGAATTTTCGACAATTAGTCGTCATTTTCATTGATTTAGCGTCATTTTTATCCATTTGGCGAGATTTTCGTTAATTTGGCGACATTTAAAAAAGTCGCGAAGTTGGCGACATTCCGCCAAATTCGTCGCCAAAATCTCGCCAAGCGTTATGGATGAAGAAATAAGTTATTCTTACAGCAGATAAATGACTATTGGCGTTCAAATACAAAAGTATTACTCAAAGTATCTTTTTTCATGCATGGAACAAGAGCTAGATCCACGAGAATGATATCACCTAATTTATCGCATGGTATTACATATGAAAAGTGAACATGTTTCTCAATTGGAAATATATTTTTTTTTATTTTATATGACCTTTTGATAATTTTTTTAAAAAATGTGCAATATCTCAAGAACGGTTCATGTTAGCGTTCTAAAATTTATGTCAATCGTTTTCAAATGAATAATTACATAAGAAATGCCTATTTGCGTAACTTTATTAGCGATTTTGATTTTTTGACGATTTTTTCAAAATTTCACTCGAAAATTTAGGGGGGTTCTAAACATTCGATTGTGTATAAAAACAATAGGCTTCCAGTGTTTACAGATTGTGATTTTTGTACCAAATTTCGTTCACATCGGTTCATTCGTTCATCAGTTATCGTCTCCACAGACTCACTGACACACACACATATTTTCACACACACACACACACACACAGACATCACTTCAAAAATGTTTGATCCGTGATCAGGGATGCTTGAAACGTGCTCTCCCGTCGAAAACTCGAATTCGAATTTTCGACCCCGTCACAATACTTTCCTTATACATTATGTATATAAGGAAAGTAAAAAAATGTTTGGTGGAAAAATAAAAAATCATGCATTGTAGGGAATAAATATTGTCTGCATTCACGGGAGAAGATATATGATTGATCTTCTGAGTACTAAGAGCAGAATTTACTGATTTCAAATATTTCGTTTGTTCCAATTTAATTTATATTTTTTTAAAAATCTCTGCAATAATATTATATACGGTAAACCTAGGTAATGTGCCAGCTCGGTAAATATAATATTATTGCATTATTTCTAAATCCACTCACGAGGTACCTTAAGTTCAATACCCCGTCAAATATAATTATCAAAATCCCGATATAATTATCAAAAATATAACATTTTTATTTTAGTGTTAACCATGACTACCATGTACCTAGCCTAATTTCACATATATCAAGCATGCATATTTCCTTAACTTCTGGTATTATTCTTTATAATTTGAAAAAAATATGAATATTTAAAGAATACGTGCTTTTCCTCAATAATTTAACTTTTTTCCTCAATAACTTAACTTTTTTCCTCAATAATTTAACTTTTTTCCTCAATCATTTAACAAACAAGAGCGAGGAAGTTGTAATGGCTAATATTTTATTGCATAGTGGTCCTCATAAAGTATGTTAAGTGAGTAAGGTTAGATTCGATGCAGCAGTGTTACAAATTTTGGATGATACGAGTAAAACTCCTTTTTGGGTAATTTGTCAGTGCATGC
Source organism: Amaurobius ferox (assembly GCA_951213105.1). Taxonomy (NCBI): domain Eukaryota; kingdom Metazoa; phylum Arthropoda; class Arachnida; order Araneae; family Amaurobiidae; genus Amaurobius; species Amaurobius ferox. The sequence continues at coordinate 108,037,506 of OX578148.1, read as the reverse complement.
CTAGAGAAATTAATCAACAGCGAAAACCGACGCGTCTTTTTAAATGTGGAAGAAATTTCCACGATTATAAAAATCATAAAAGCCGAGATATACCATAAAAATGCAGCATGCTCGGTAATTAGCTTAATAATTTTGAGAATGTCCTTTTTTTAACACTTTACAACAAAGTTGAAAAGTGTTTATGATTTTGTTCATTCTGTCTGTCTGTCTGTCTGTCCGTTAGCACGATAACTGCCGTAAAAATGACTTAATCAAAATGAAATTTTAGTATGTTGTTCAGACGGTCTATAGGACCTATGGGAATATAAATGAATAATATCACCCAATTAGTTTTGGATTGAACCCGGGTTGAAAAAATGGAATACATTGAGCCCTATGGGACCTAATTTTTCAAGCATTTTTTAACGGATTTAAAATTCACAAATTGCTTCGAAAATTTTAGGAAATATTCAAATTGTTCCATAAAATATATAAAAAAAATTCAGCGAAATATATTCAGTAGTTTTTTAAATAAAAATTAAAATAATAATAACACCTCTTATATGAAGCGATCACGTGTCCATGATATGAAACGATTACATGACCGACTTCAAAATGATATATGGCATCCATCTTGTCTCAAAATCGTGATTTTTAAAGTTCTTTTTAATTCATATTGAGTGTTGTATCCATCCTAAAACTACTTTATTTTTGCCTAAATTCTGTGCATCTACATACTTTAACAACGCAATGACAATATATTTCAGTTTAAATGCTCATACAAATTTGATTATTTCTACTATTAAGCCTATTTTTCACCTATGTAAAATGTAAACAGAAAAATATGTAGAATGAGTTGTATTAGAATCGCTGTAATTCTTTAACACAAAATCATTTAGTCCATGGAGTCTGCATGGCTGATATGAAATAAATATTCATTGATTTTAGAAAGAGAAGGACGATAATTTTCGGTGAAGTTTTACGCATAGAGTTTTACTTACTTGTAGCTCCATGGTCTTAATTTTTAAATAATATAAATTATTATAGTATTGTGATGAATGACATGAATGGGGGAATTATTTATGAATGAAATGTTGCTTTTATAGAGAGAGCCAGGCGTGTTATTTTTTTATGACGTCATTTGAATGAATTTCAGTTGTTTTCGATAAAGTTTTCAAATATAATAAATTATCGTAGTATTATGATAATTCTAAAATTATTACCGAGGAATGCATCACATTTTAGAGATGTTTAAACCAGGCAATTTATATTTTGATGCCGTCATTTGAATGAAGTTAATTTTTTTCGATGAAGGTTTAAGGTTTCAAATATAATAAATTATTGTAGTATTGTGATAATTTTAAAAATATCCCCGCTGAGTATATCGCATTTTAGACATGTTTAAATAAAATTGCATTGAAGTTGGAAAGTGTTTCATAATCAATGCTTTAAGCATGATTGATCTTTCTTGTTTTCTTTTGAAGTGGCTACTGATTCAAAAATTTCACTGTCACGTATTATCAACTTTCCTATTCAATGAACAATGTAGTTCTATTCCTATTTTAATTCTTAAAGCGTTCCTTAACTTTGGGTTCGATTTCCCCTGGACTAGCATGGAGAATATGACAGAGAATATGCCAGTACGTTGATGTTAAGATATAATAAAATTTTGTAAAACAAAAAAAAAAACTCACAAAAATATACCATTGTAAGGCGGTCCATTTCCGTATATTAGTAAAATAAATGTTTCAGAATCAACAGTATAAAATATGGGTAAAAATTTGTCCATGAAATGATTTTAATTGGTTTTTTCCTTAAGCGTATCATGACTAATCTTAAATAAATGTTTTCTATGAAAGATATAGTTTTTCGGTCTTTATTTTCTCATATGCAACACAGGGTGTCCCAAAAAGATTGAAACGCGCTTTAATTCTTTACATGTTGGAGATAAGTGGGCAATGTAAATTGCGAAAATGTTGAAAGTAAGGTAGGAAATAAGACTACGCTAATGAAATAGTCCTCCCATTCATTTTCAAAAAGTTACACGTTTTAAATTTTTATGCGATCGCCTCAGACAAATTGGGTCAATCAGAAAATTTTTATTTTTAATGCAACAAGATCATTAAAAAGACCCGCATATCTGTATCTTTAAAATTGAGCGAGTTTTATTTAATTGAAAATTGAACATTGTGAATGGGGACCCTATATCAAATTAGAAATGCAAATTTGTGACATATCACAAAAAAGATAAAACTGGATGATTATACATAGGATACCCAACCGCGTAGTGAGTACCACTGCTTTATATGATCTGTGTCTGTGTAATGCTTTATTTAGATGCATTTGTGATAAAAAATGTTGACTCATATTAACGTATTTTTGATTTAAACAATTTCCATCGTCAATTTGTTTATGATCCCTATTTTCACTAATGAAATAGCCTTTCACATGGTACGGAAAAGTGGCATAAGTCAAATTTTTTCCTTTATCATAATTTAGTTGATTTTAAAGATGCAGATATGCGGTTTTTTAATGATCTTGTTTCATTAAAAATAAACATTTTCTGATTGACCAAAGTTGTCTAAGGGGATCGTATAAAAATTTAAAAAGTATAACTTTTTGAAAATGAATGGGAGGACTATTTAATTAACGTAGTCTTATTTTCCACCTTACTTTCAACGTTTTTGCAATTTACACTACCCCTTATCTCCAACTGGTAAAGAATTAAAGTGGGTTTCAATCTTTTTGGGACACCCTGTATAGTATAGAAAACGTATTGTTGTCGCAAAAATTTTCGAATTCGATATTTGGAGACTAATATATGTTTTAAGACATCCTGAACACGTTTTGCCTATTTTTGAAGTGATGTCTGCCTGTCTGTATGTTTCCGGTCGATTTTTTGTGTACACGATAGCGGCCACAAATATGAATGGATTTTCACGAAACTTTATATCCGGCTTTATTATCAAATAATCGAGTTGTAGATAGATTTTTTTTCTAAATTTGAGAGAAAACTTCGAAATTATATATTTTTTAACATGGCAATATAATGACATAATTATGAAAAAATTGGTTTATTTACGGCTCAATGATCACGAAACTTAATAGTTTAAGTCATTGTTGTGAAAAATAGTCGCGATACAATTTTTTTTTTTGCTCATGACGTCATTAACCTCCCTCGGAGGCCAAGTTATCCCCCGGGGGTTAAATATGGTATGTCAAGTATGGTGTCAATCGAAATATTTTTAGGTTATACATAGAGGTCATATGAACACGTGAAAGGTGACCCGTGTAATTATTTTAACCCACGATACAGAGTTCTCAAAAAATTTCTTGTAAAATTTGAAAAAAAAAGCTACTAAAACTGGATTCTGGTATGAGAAAGTTGAGTTGAACCACACTCAATAAAATTATACCAGTTATAACAGACTATGTAATCGAAAAAAAAAAAAAAAAAAAAAATAAAAGACTATGTAATCGAACAATACGGAATTTGATTCAATGATAATATCTATTGGAACTTCAGATTCGAGTTTGCTTTACAAAGTGAGATTTCGCCGTTATTATATCTGCCCGAAGAGTACCAAAATTGAATAAATAAAAAGCTCATTACCTTTTTGATGTTATTATTTCCTGCATTAATAAAATCACAACCAATCGAATACAACAACACTGGCGCATGTCTATTCTAAAGTATCAGCACGGCAATCTCACACGGAAGGAAACGATTATATTTAACTATGTTCATGGAAAGTAAATAAGGTTGTAGTTTCATTTCACGTTGGAAATCGAGAGTTGATGAAATGAACTGCTTCAGAATGAGGTCTTATTGAAGCACGTGACGCCTTCTGGAGCAGAAAATCCATACCTGCAGAATTGATTGAACGCGATACGTGCTATTCTCTTGTGTGGTACCTTTTGAAGGTCAGGACTTTCATATTTGAACAGAAGTGATACTGTCGCGTGATTATTACTTTCCTTATATACATAATGTATAAGGAAAGTATTGTGACGGGGTCGAAAATTCGAATTCGAGTTTTCGACGGGAGAGCACGTTTCAAGCATCTCTGATCACGAATCAAACATTTTTGAAGTGATGTCTGGTGTGTGTGTGTGTGTGTGTGTGAAAGTGTGTGTGTGTGTGTGTGTGAAAGTATGTGTGTGTGTGTGAAAGTATATGTGTGTGTGTGTGTGAAAGTATGTGTGTGTGTCAGTGAGTCTGTGAAGACGATAACTGACGAACGAATGGACCGATTTGAACGAAATTTGGTACAAAAATCTCCGTAAACACTGGAAGCCTATTGTTTTTATATGCAATCGAATGTTCAGAACCCCCACTAAATTTTCGAGTGAAATTTTGAAAAAATCGTCAAAAAATCAAAACCGCTAATAAAGTTACGCAAATAGACATTTCTTATGTAATTTTTCATTAGAAAACGATTGACATAAATTTTAGAACGCTAACATGAACAGTTCTCGAGATATTGCACATTTTTCAAAAAAATTATCAAAAAGTCATATAAAATAAAATGAAAATATTTCCTATTGAGGAACATGCTCACTTTTCATATGTAATAGTATGCGATAAATTTGGCGACATCATTCTCGTGATCTAGCTCGTTCCATTTATGAAGAAAGATAGTTTGAGTAATACTTTTGTATTTGAACGCCTGTAGTCATTTATCTGCTGTAAGAATAACTTATTTCTTCGTCCATAAAGCTTGGCGAGATTTTGGCGACGAATTTGGCGGAATGTCGCCAACTTGGCGACTTTTTCAAATGTTGCCAAATTAACGAAAATCTCTCGAAATGGATAAAAACGACGCTAAATCAATGAAAATGACGACTAATTGCAGAAAATTCAATATTTTGGAAAGAATATAAGTATCTACTATAAGAATAATCTATTTTTTTTACTGTAAAAGTAGTAAATTCATTGCGTTATATAAGGAAAGTCATGTGTTGCCCACATCAGATTTTTATTGTTATATATTCATGAACATTTTGGTATAAAAAAATTCAACACAGATCGGAAAAGCTTAAATACAGGGTGGCCATAATTAAAGTAGAGGTGTTTAGAACCCGATAGTGAGAAAACTGTTGGGCCAAACGCAAACAAATTTGCAGTAAATACTATTTAGACCACGAAGTTTTGATTTTTAAAAGAAAAAAAAAATGATTCGGATTTTTGCCACCGCCGACCAAAGTGGCGATGTAAAGTCCATTTTTGGAGTAAAATAGGCATAGGAAGTACAGAAAATTAACATTTTACATGCATTTTGAAAAGGACGTCACATTTACAGTTTATACGTATTTAGTACATTTTATATTTACATTTGCATCTTACATTTACATAGTATGACATTAATTTTTATATTGGCATCATTAACATGTGTGATTCGATATGTTTTCCTTGCATATGTTCCAAAAAGTGCATTCTCTGAACAGCATTCCCTACTGCAGAATGTAGCAGATCTCCACTGATTTGCTTGACGTGCAATGTTATTCTATCCTTCAAAGTGGCTAAATTATCCACATCCCCTTGGTATACCAAGCGCTTTACATGACCCCACAACTGAAAGTCACAAGGGGTCAGATCAGGCTAACGAGCTGGCCACTCCATAGAAACGCTCGACTAATCATTCGGTTGTTGGTAAAATGCTGTGGTAGGACTTCCTGTAAGCGCAATCCAATATGAGGAGGTGCTCCATCATGCATAAATATCGTAAATTTAAGATATCCACGCTGTTGAAGTTGCAAAATAGCAATGTCTCAGTATTGACGGAACTTTCTGTATTTCCTATGCCTATTTTATCTCCAAAAATGGACTTTACAGCGCTTTTGGCCATCGGTGGCAAAAAATCGAACTATATATTTTTCTTTTAAAAATCAAAACCATAGGGTCTAAATAGTATTTACTGTAATTTTGGATAAGTTTGGACCAACAGTTTTCTGACTATCTGGCTCTAAGCACCTCCACTTTAATTATGGCTACCCTGTATATTTAAAACCTATAAACAGCATGGTAAACACGTCAACAAATAAACTCTAAAATCAAAGACAATCAAATAAGTGGTTAAAAAGTGTATTAAAATCGCCTTATTATGACGTTCACAATCACTTAGCTAAAGCGATTTCGGACATTAACATGCCCTTAATCAGTGTCGAAGTTTCGTCACTGATGATGCATGTTAATGTCTGAAATCGCTTTTGCTATGTGATTTATGTACGTCATAATAAGGCGATTTTAATAAATGACTTTCTAGCCACTTATTTGGTTGTCTTTGACTTTAGAATATATAAAACCGCTAATATGAAACATTTATAGATAAGCATGAAAATTTCAAACATTTCGTGGTTGTTTGAAGAATTCGATTATTCTATATTTTATTTCACTCTATGGGTTAATGTTCAAACCCAAATGTTCATCAGCGTTTCAAGAAATGAATAACAAGGGAAATACTCGTACTTTGCATTCAATTTAGATTTGCTATAATCGTATTCAATGAGTTATATATTTAGGTCCAAATTATAAGAAGAAAGTTACAAAAAATCTGACGTCAGCAGCACAATGAGTTCTTAGACTTATTTGTATTTCCTCATGAATTTCTTAATACATTATTAAATTTTTACCGCATAAAACATTACCCTATAATACATGGTAATGCATTATAGGGTAATATTTATAAGGAATGTATTGGAATTGGGTCGAAAATCGGAACTTAAATTTTCGACGGGTCTAGATGTTTCGAACTGTCTAGAACATGAATCCACCATTTCCATGAATCCACCATAAATTAAACATTTTTAACGTAACGTTTCTGTGTGTCTGTCTATTTGTCTGTCTGTCTGTCCATCTATGAAATTCATGTCTCCAATGTAGCTCAAAACAATTTCACTAAATTTTATAGGTAAGTAAGTCACTTGTAGTTAGCCCTGGTGTTGATTAGATTTTGGTATGATTCAGAATATTAAAACCTGCTTTGTTTTGTGAAATGTCCAACAAAAATCACTAAATTATGTAATAGTACACTAAATATGTATGTTCATGAAAGAAATGAAGAAAAAATTAATTTGATCCTGTAGGAAAAGTCATGTATTGACCTCATCAGATTTTTAAAATTGTAATCAATTTGCAATTTTAAAGCATCTTTTTACTTTCCTTGCAATACATGGTAATGTATAGGGAAAGTATTGAAATCATGCCGAAAATCGCAACTCGAATTTTCGACGAATCTACACGTTTCGAGACCTCTAGAATACGAAAACTATTTTTAGCGCGACGTCTGTGTGTGTGTCTCTCTGTCTGTGCAGATTTTGTATCCACTCTAAGTAAAAAACTAATTGACCGATTATCATAAAATTTGGTAAGTCCCTTGTGGGCGAATCTAGTGCTAATTAGTTTTGGGTACGATTTTGGATAACAGAACCCTCTTTTATTTGTGAAATGGCCCGCAACAATTGTATCCACTCTAGCTCAAAAATTAATGAACCGAATTTCACAAAATTCGGTAGATAAGTCACTTGTGAGTTACTCTGCTGCTGATTAGATTTTGATACGATTCAGGAAAAAACAACCTAACTTTTTTTGCAAAATAGTCTGCAAATTCTAAAATAAAAATCTACATACGTTCAAATATATCCATTAAGTGCTTGCTTTATACGTAATTTTTAACGAAGAAAATAATAAGATAAACCCCATTACACTAGGACTGGCCGTTCTCGAGATATTTAAGTTTTTTCGTATTTTCTCTACTCTACCTTTGAAAATAAGTCCAGTTACCAAATGAGCACGAAAATTGAATTAAAAGTGAATAAAATTTAATTAAAATAAAGATAACGTGGATATTAGTCTGCAGGGAAAGTCATGTGCTGCCCACATCAGATTTTTTTATTTGGTGATTTAAAGCAATTTTAAAACCTTGCCAGTTCGTCAAAATTAGTTAAAGTGAAATATATCGAGAATGATTTATCATAAAGTAATAAATGTGGTTGGTTTTGTTTATTTTATATATATATATATATACCCATCAAAAATAAAAATGCCAGAATTTATTAATGCATTTAAGAGTATTTAGTCACTTATTTTAACAATTTTTGAGAAAAAAAAACCCTTTTTATTTCTAAATTGTACCAAAATCTAAACAGCACCAGGGTAATGTGTAAATGACTTAACTCCAGAATTTGATGAAAGTTTGTCAGATAGTTTTAGAGTCTGAGTGGATCCGTCGCTCATGGCACAATCAAACACAGAGAAACAGATATATGAACATGTCAAGCTAGAAAATAGTTTGGCTCTAAATTCAAGAAATAAATAACGGTAACTCATAGGAAATTGCTCAATTTTCTATCTATTTAATAATTGTCTTAACGTATTTGTGTTTCCGCTAGAAGACCCAGAAAGCTGAATCTTTGCTCACATATAGCATCGACTTAAGGAGACAGATAATCAATTTCTCACGGTTGTGTGTGTGTATGTGGGGTGGGGGATGAGAGAGAAAATGGTGATTATTGGAAAACCATTTTTTAGATCTGGCAGAAGCCTCTGTGTGTCCCAGAAAGCTGAAGTTTTGCACATTTATAATACCGTTAACGGGATAGAATTTAGTGAAGCTAGATTTCTGATTCCCCCTCCCAGTGTATACAAAATGGGAGGGCCAAAGAGCTAAATTCAATATAACGTCCGTCGAAAATCGAAATTCGAGTTTTCAACTGATCTAGATGTTTCGAACCCTCTGGTTTGAAATAGACCGTTAAACCATCTCTTCAAAGGTCTCTTTCTCGTTGACCAACAAGACTAAAACTTTACATGTATTTTTATGTAAAACTTTACATGTATTTATATGTAAAACTTTACATGTTATTGTATGGACTTATTATATAGAAGATAACGGAGCGGGATTTTCAAATTTTCTGTAAGGGGGGATAAAATAGGGGTTTATAAAGTCTTTTCAGACCTCTGCGCAGAATGCCCCTGGTGACTTAAAAGGCTGAAACTGTACACACGATTGCAGTTTAACTGAGCGAATTTTGGATTGAGGCGACTAATTTCGACGCTAAGCGCCATACATTGTTAAATAAAATTAAATTTATAAAAAAGTTGTAATTTAATTTTCTACAAGTTTTAGATTTCATGTCTTTGATAGACTTAGGTACTAGTGAGTAGTGTATTTTGTCGGAAATTTGACTCCTAGGATGCACAGTTCATTCTAAAAACGATGTAAACATCCTTATAGATTAATAGTGATAAATGCTATAAAAATGTCATCAATGAACAAAATATTCATATTCGTCTTTAATAGTAGTTCAACTTGTTTATAAAACACAAACTTCCTAGGAAGAGTCAACGTATAAGACAAAGTACTGCAATTTTCTAGTAGAGGGCGCTAAATTTAATAAGGATTGATCAGACGTACTCGAAGTCAATTAAAGAAAGTCTCTAAACAGTTCTACATTTCTCCAAAGACACTAACATCTTTTTTTATTTTCCTGTCCTGCCGCACATTAAGATGCTTGCTCTAAGCCAATTTGGGGAGCCTTGTGGTTTGTTTGGGTCGCAGAATATCTTTTTTGGGTGTACCGTTTGTGAGATAAAGTTTTAAAAAATGTATCAACTGACCTAAATATAAGGGCCATGATAAAAATCAAGAAGGAAAATTTTATACAAGGAGAATATTACTTTACAAAAAAATCTGATGTGGGCACCACATGACTTTCCTTATATAATGCAATGGATTTACTACTTTTACCGTAAAAAAAATAGATTATTTTTACAGTAGAGATTTGTATTCTTTTCAAGATACTGAATTTTCATCAATGAGTCGTCATTTTCATTGATTTAGCGTCATTTTTATCCATTTGGTAGGTTTTTCGTTAATTTAGCAACATTTAAAAAGTCGCCAAGTTGGCGAAATTCCACCAAATTCGTCGCCAAAATCTCGCTAAGCGTTATGGACGGAGATTTAAGTTATTCTTACAGCAGATAAATGACTATTGGCGTTCAAATACAAAAGTATTACTCAAAGTATCCTTTTTCATGAATGGAACGAGCTAGATCCACGAGAGTGATGTCACCAAATTTATCGCATGGTATTACATATGAAAAGTGAACATGTTTCTCAAAAGGAAGTATTTTTTTTATTTTATATGAATTTTTAATAATTTTTTGAAAAATGTACAATATCTCGAGAACGGTTCAAGTTACCGTTCTAAAATTTATGTCAATCGTTTTCTAATGAAAATTTACATAAGAAATGTCAATTTGCGTAATTTTATTAGAGGTTTTGATTTTTTGACGATTTTTTCAAAATTTCACGCGAAAATTTAGGAGGGTTCCAAACATTCAATTGCATATAAAAACAATAGGCTTCCAGTGTTTACAGATTGTGATTTTTGTACCAAATTTTGTTCGAATCGGTCCATTCGTTCGTCAGTTATCGTCTCCACAGACTCACTGACACACACACACACACACACATCACTTTAAAAATGTTCGATTCGTGATCAGGGATGCTTGAAACGTGCTCTCCCGTCAAAAACTGGAATTCGAATTTTCGACCCCGTTACAATACTTTCCTTATACATTATGTATATAAGGAAAGTAATAAGATGTGTCTTTATGAAATAGAGTATTAAGAAGTTCTGTGATTTTCCAATAGACAATCTTTAAGTATTGGTCTGATGCACTTGATGTCAGCTAAGGGCAGATGCTATGTAAATATTCTACAACTTTGCCAAGACACCACCATCCTTCTAGGACGTATTGTTTGTCAGATAATCAGATAAGTTTCCAAAAGTATATAGACTGGCCTAAACCTAAAAGGACATGGTGAATTTAAGAAGGCAAATTAAATAATCGTAGAATATTCCTTTACAAGATAAAATGCAATCGTTGGAACGTATTGCAGCAAATTCAGTTGCAATACGTGTATAAACATGACAAGACATGAAAATGTTAATGAAAATATTTATTTTTTCACACTTTACAGTACAAAAAATGAGGTATGATTTACGAAAAAGTACAAAATACTTGCTACATATATATATATTTAGACATTTAAAACACTTTCTAACAGCAGCGCGTAAAGTTCATTTTAAAAACTATTATCTAAAAAGATATGAGAATATAATCATGATAGAACTAGAACATTTGTATTCAGTGTCTCCGCATGTAAAGAATTATTGCTGTAAATATTAGAAGTACTTGAGAAATGGCTGCATAGCTGGCGGTGTTGCATGAAATACCTAAAGAAATAAAACATGATTGTAAATTACATTAACAGAAAAACAGTTACCAGAAACTTTTTTAAATATATAATTATTAAATTAATTTTTCTACTATTGTGAAAGTACTTCTTTGTTCAGGGAAAAATGCTTAGTTTATTTTTTTTTTATCTTAAAATCAATTCTGTTCTGCTCAAATGATGCCATGGGTTTCAGACATTGGCACAAATTCGAGGCTGAAATCATTCTGACTAGAAACTCCTCATCTGGAACACACTACGGCCAGAACTTGGGGAAAGTAAGACTTTCATGATAAATTAAATTGTTTTCTTTCCCTCCTGCTGTTGATATTTAATAAAATAAGATATATTTATATTACCGCGCAAAATGACGTTGAATTCAACGTCGGATTCCCATGTAACATTACATCTTATTTGTAATATTTTTAATAATATAAATTTTTATGTGACGACTTCTTATTAACGCTATTTTACTACAATTTCCACAAACTGGAAATTTCTTGAGAAAGGTTTATCCAAGTATATCGGATACGGATGCGTTCCTTTTCTTTTTAAATATTACTAAAAAATATAGATTCTCTTAATGAAGTTTAGCGTAATTATTTTATATAGCATATTTTTCATTTTTATCAATTATTTAAAAGAAAACGACACTTCTATATATATATATATACCAAACAATCCGTATCAGGGTTATACCCGAAGGCTAAATTTTATATTAATGAGACGGGTTGTTTTTAAGCTGGAGCAGTACATTACACACACAGACGTCAAGTAAAAAATGATTGGTTCGAGTACAATGTCTCCCAAAACGTGACAATCCTTTCAAAAACTCGATTTTGACTTAGCGAGTTGTTCATCTTAGATACCGGGTAAATTTCAATCCCCCTGATGAAGCACTTCTCAAATTTTACGAATTGGTACTTTTTTATTTGAGGGGGGGGGGGGGCGTACAAAAAATTAAATTTCGCATTTCTATAAAATTATCAATTCTGGGGTGAGCAACTATCACGGCTAAATTATTTTTTATTTATCGGTTGCTTTTATGTTTCACTTTACTTTTACAACCAGCTGTTGATTTAAAAAATTAATCGTAATATGCACTTCTCAGTGCAAATCAGAAGTGCACATTGCTATTTAAATAGCTCTTGTACATACAAATGTACTTATTTTGCACATTTTTTTGTTTTTATTTTTGTCATGCATTACTGCTAGATTCTGTGCTTTCTGAATCAAGCAAAATATGTTAGACCGTGGTTGCTTGTCTGTTGCAAAATACTTCGATGTAAAATTTAAATAAAAGAGAACAAAAATTAGAATTTTATTACCTGACATTGTTGGATGAAGTCACATTTCCTGCGTAAATACGCGTCTGCGTTCATTTTGAAATTCATGTTATACACCACTAGCAGCGCATACCCGGCATTGCCCACGTGTCAAAAAGCAAAACTCTGATTTATGGCATCTATTTTTTTGTTTACATAAAAATACGTTGTATTAACTTGAAAAGTGTTTTTAAAAATATGAGAAGTGTTTTTGTATTTTTTTTATCCTACTGTATGATATGAAATAGATTTAGTTGTTAACCTGCTTCTAATATAACGTAATTAACCAGTTATAGGTGTATGCAAAACAGCTGAGCAGCTTTCGGCATAAGTAGTAATGCAAAACATATATTTTATATCTCAATGTTCCGAAGGTTTAATAAATACTATAATAAAACTTAAATCAGAGGTACAATAATAAAAATTATATCAGAGGAATAATAATAAAAATTAAATCAGAATGTTCCTAGGACTCTATTTTATTATATAAAAAAGTTTCATCGAAATCGCTAGAGTTTTTTTAGGAGATATTTTGTTCTGAAGTATATTTTGATATTATTACCTTTATATGTAAATTGAGTACGAAATCCGAAATAATTTTTATCTCATCTCTGGTTCCATTTAAACTTAATAAAATAGTGAGAAAAGAATCGCTTTTGAACTATTTTAGTATTATAAATTGTCATTATAGACAGGTGAAAACAGGTATTTTAATCTCGTTGTATCGCTGGTAGATGCAGAAAGATAAAAGTTATATCAAAGTATTTCCTGTATTCGGTATCACAGTATAAACAAAAGTTTTGTCAGATGGATCAGATATTTCAGGAAATATTTGGCTTGCAAACTTAATTCCAGTTTTTAACACTTTACAACAAAGTTGAAAAGTGTTTATAACTTTGTTCATTCTGTCTGTCTGTCTGTCTGTCTGTCTGTCCGTTAGCACGATAACTGCCGTAAAAATGACTTAATCAAAATGAAATTTTAGTATGTTGTTCAGACGGTCTGTAGAACCTATGGGAATATAAATGAATAATATCACCCAATTAGTTTTGGATTGAACCCGGGTCAAAAAAATGAAATACATTGAGCCCTATGGGACCTAATTTTTCAAACATTTTTTAAGCGGATTTAAAATTCACAAATTGCTTCGAAAATTTTAGGTAATATTCAAATTGTTCTATAAAATATATAAAAAAAAATTTCAGCGAAATATATTCAGTAGTTTTTTAAATAAAAATTAAAATAATCATTACACCTCTTATATGAAACGATCACGTGACCATGATATGAAACGATCACATGACCCACTTCAAAATGATATTAGCATCCATCTTGTTTCAAAATCGTGATTTTTTTAAGTTCTTTTTAATTCATATTGAGTGTTGTATCCGTCCTAAAACTACTTTATTTTTGCTTAAATTCTGTGCATCTACATACTGAAACAACGCAATGACAATATATTTGAGTTTAAATGCTCATCTAAATTTGATTATTTCTACAACTAAGCCTATTTTTCACCTATGTAAAATGTAAACAGCAAAATATATAGAATGAGTTGTATCAGAATTCCTGTATTTTTTTAACACAAAATAATTTAGTCCATGGAGTCTGCATGGCTGATATGAATGAAATATTAATTGATTTCATAAATAGAAGGACGATTTTTTTCGATGAAGTTTCAAGCATAGAGTTTAATTTTTTGTAGCTCCATGGTCTTAAACAAAATGTTTAAATAAAATAAATTATTATAGTATTGTGATGAATGGGAGAAAGTTATGAACGAAATCCTGTTTTTATAGAGAGATCCAGGCGTGTTATTTTTTCTATGACGTCATTTGAATTAATTTCAGTTGTTTTCGATGAAGTTTTCAAATATAATAAATTATCGTAGTATTATGATAATTCTAAAACTATTACCGAGGAATGTATACCATTTTAGAGATGTTTAAACCAGGCAATTTATATTTCAATGCCGTCATTTGAATGAAGTTCATTTTTTTCGATGAAGGTTTAAGTTTTCGAATATAATAAATTAATGCAGTATTGTGATAAGTTTCAAAATATTACCGAGGAATGTATTGCATTTTAGACTTGTTTAAATAAAATTGCATTGAAGTTGGAAAGTGTTTCATAATCAATGCTTTAAGCATGATTGATCTTTCTTGTTTAAAAATAAATCAATGCAGGAAAAAACTGGAAATATTATTATTCACAAACCTGAAAACAGTGAAAAATGTATATGAATCAGTCGAAACTTGTCCAAACTATAAGTGGTCATTGCAAAAAAAAAAAAAAAAAAAAAAAACCTGATATAAGTAAGAAAATAAGTAAAAATAACGAAAAGTACACATACCCTCATGCTGGAATTCGAATTGAATGTCTCTCTGTGAGTAACATCTCAAACCTGAAATTTTACAACATATTGAGTACGAAATTTACGAATGTGTCATTAATTATATGTGTTTACAGATAGAAATAGATCTACGGTTACTTGTATCGGCTATTTCTCTTATATATTTCACCATTTAAATCTACGTAAAGCTGAATGAAGAAGTTGATTGCTGGTTAAGCGATAACGACTCGCAGATGACGTTTGGAATTCACTCTTATTGGAAAAACAATATATCTTTCATTTTCTATTTTAACTTAGTTTTCGCCTTTCTAATTTTATCAAATCTTTAATTATCTCTGTAAAATTTTCACATTATCTATTTTATTTCCATAGGCAAACGCTCAAAAAATGACGTAATTATGTCCAATAGATTTTTAATTTGTAGCTGGATTTTTTTTAATTGACACAAGTATCAATATCTTTTCTTCCCAAGGATAGATGTTGGCGAGACTAAGAAATATCAATAGTTTGAAACTCTGTTGCAGTCCTCGAGAAATTCTGTGTTTGTAAAAATATTCCCAAATTGACGACAATATGGATGAATTCCTTAAATAAAGCATTATTCCGCATAAATGCCCTGATTTTTATTGAGAATAAGGGTTGTTGTATTACTAGTATTTAAGCCTGTCAAAAGCGGGCAGAATAACACTACAGAAAGTAAGTAATGTTTTTTGATAAGTTTGATTTTGCTTCTCGCATTTATCGTCGAAAATAATTATCATAATAAAAATATGGCTTAGGTTCTGCTTCGAGGTTGATACTGTGCAAAGTTTCAGTCTTCTGTGTGACTGAGGCGTTTCTGAAGGGTACGTTAAGACTTTTCGACTGTCCCCCGGGAATGCATCGGAAATCCGACTCAGTTAGTTACTATCTCGTGGTCAATGCCATAAATGTGATACAATTCAGCCTTCAATGTCACTCGAGGGGGTGTGGGGTCTTGAGGGTCTGGAAAAACTTAAAAGAAAAACATTTTCTCCTCCTCCCCATGGCAGAAATGAAAAATCCGACCCTGTTAGTTCTTTCCCTTTGTCGATACTATAAGTATGCGAAGATTCATTCTTCTACGTCACTGGAATTTTAAAGGGTCTTGAAAGACACAAACACGTTAGACAACTGTTATTATAGATTCTATATTCATTAATCGGCTTTCAGAGTGTCGAACTTTCTGGCTAAAGAAACCATGAAATAAATGTTGGTCGAAATAACACGAGAAGGTTAAATGCTGCGTAATGTAGCTACTAGAACGACTCAAAAGCTTCTTTTTTGTCAGTTACTTCTTGTAACAGAGCCAAAATTGCTGTGCCTTTAATGGAAGTGACAGGATTTTAGAAACCTAGAAGTAAAGACCCTAGCCAAGATAGTGGCAGAGCTCCGGTCTGTAGTAGTGCCAGTCTTGGTTGGGCTTAGGAGCAGAACAACCAGATCTTGAAACTCTATGTTCTAGAGGAGTCAAAAGAAAATTCTGGAATTTAGGATAGTGTGCAAAGTCACGATTTTATCACAAATCTTGCAATTCATGAGGGGGGCGGGAGGCAGAACTTAAGTTCCTCCACTAATTGAGATCTCCAACAGGTCTTTCTTCGAAGGAGAAATTTGTTACGTAATTCAATGTAACTAGCCGAATACCCTTTGAAAATCAACGGTCTTGCAATGAGCTAACCCTTAATAATATAAATTCTTAAATAATTCGCGTTTCACATTTATTCGGAAAATTGGATATTTTGGTGTGCAGAACCCCCTAAAGAAGAAAATATCGAAAAACTTAAGTTCCGCACTTATTCCGTTCCAACTATCTTCTTGTACAACAAATTAAAGTCTATCTCATCCCGAAGCATGCTATTTTATCATTTCCCCTTTCGAACGTTTTTCTGTGAAGCACACCCATAAATGAACATTTTTGAAAAAATCTGTTCGTCTTGGGTTTTTCATTTGATGATTGGCCCATTTACTATATATCAAGCCTCCATCACATTTAAAATGAAGCGTGCCTCATTTATTTGGAAAATCGAACATATTAGTGTGAGGCTCCCCTTAAAGTAGCAAATATTGGAAATCTGAAATTTCACACTTTCTTCCTTTTAAACTATCTACCCGCGCACCAAATTTGATGTCTATATCGCGAAGCATGTTTTTTCTATTACTTCACCTTTCAAACGATTTTCAGTGTAGCACCTTTTAATGAACATTTTTGTAAAACCGTATTCATCTTGGGTTTTTTATGAAATGGTTAGCCCATATACTAAATTTCAAGCCTCTATTACATTGTGAAGGAGGCGTTTTTCATTTGTTAGGCAAATCGAATATTTTAATGATCGGCACCCCCTACAATGGCAAATGTTGGAAAACTGAAAATGCACACTTTCTTCCATTCCAACTTTTTACCCATACACCAAATTTGAAGTCTCTATCTCATCGCAAAGCTCCCTTTTCTATCATTTCACTTTTAGAACGTTTTGGTGTGGAGCACCCTTTCTTCAGAACATTTTCGGAAAATACGATTTTTCCAGGGGGGGTTTATTGAACGATCGACCCATCTACCAGATTGCAAGTCCCTATGTATTCGGGAAGAGCCCTAAAAAGCGTGACAGACGGACAGACAGACTGATAGACGGACACTTCGCAATTAGTATATATAGATAGATTCTTTACATGTCCAGACTGGTGTAATGGGTAGCATTAGGCTTAAAACAGGATGCTTGAGTTCGATTTCCGTCTCCAGTCGAGTAAGGCTCTTCGTTAAAAGAAGGCATAGTACTTTTAAGGTGTTTCAAATAAGCTATTTTATTGGCACCATGATTATTTCTTACACTATTACTACAAATGAAGTGTTTCCTTCTTCGTAATTTTAGATGATATTCAAACCACGTCTATTTCTCATTTTTCTCAATATTAAGATGTTCTTGTGGTATTAGTTTAGGGTATTAAGGGAAATGCATTAAGCATAATATTGGCGCAAATTTTCTGCGGAATTTCAGTTATGTGGTATAATTAAAAACGTTCATTGATGGATATAACTCTTTGCTGTTCTGACATCTTTTCGGATGAAGGCCGAAATTCTTATCGTTTAATAAAGATAATTTGTTAGAAATATTTAGAGAAAATGCTTACTTTCGCAGTTCGTTTGAGGCGACTTTTTTGCTTCTACGGAGAAGTAGAAAGGATCACAATTGTGCACATTTCGACCTGGAAGACAAAATATAAAATATCGTGTTTTATGTAGTCACACAATTCAACATTCACACTAAAATAGTACAATACTCATCATACTGCCGTGTCGGTGTATTAAAATTCCTCGCTGCATACTGTGTTCTACACATCCTAGACGAGCGTTAATTTTTCTAGTAATCAATCCTCTGCATGGATTGTTACACGTTAAGTTTACTTACTGTAAAATGGCCATGCATGATGGCCATGCATGATGGCAATGCATAAAATGGATTGCAGCGCCTCTGGCGAAGAATTTATAAAGTTAGGATAAAGAACTCTGCAAATAAATCGGGATAAAAGAGAAAATACAATTTATAGTATCCAAGTCGTAGAGCGTTGTCTAACGATTAGGAATTGACATTTAACTGTCTTAGAAGGTTGTCTTAGAAGGACTGTCTTAGAAGCTATTTGACACAATAGTCTTATTGGCGAAAGGTTATCATATTCAGCAATGATACAATATACCAGATTTACATGAACAAAAGAAGTCTGGAGTAGAGCCTGTGTAAAATATTCAGCGTCAAAGACAATGTATATATGAATTACAGAAATAATGTTGTCACGTACTTTCACAAATATTGCAAGTGTCACCGTGTTAGAGGGTCTGATGATGCAAATTTTTGATATATATTTACTGCCATACATACACTCGTTTCTTTCTTTCCTGTTCTTAATCTTTACGTATTAGACAAATGTTCTACCACTTTCAAACTGTTTGTATCGCGTCTATCTCGCTTTGTTACTTAATTCGTTATCCTCATTTTTTAATTATCCATTAGGAGCGCTGAAATCACTTTTATTCGACCGAGCATCGCTTTACTATGGATAAACCTACCGTGTACACTTATGGACTTTTCTTTACAAAGTTAAAGGATTATTAAGGATTTTCATAGGAACACTGTGTTTATTCAATGGACAACTCCCGAAAATCAGATGAAAGAAAATTCTTGATCTCTTTTCAATTCTCGAAATTTCTAAAAGCATCAAAGTTAACGAAAATTTTCAAATTTGTTGCCTGTCTGATGCCACGAGATGGCGCTTCTCAAAATGAGCCGCGCTACATCGGGTTTTTTTACTTTCCCTGCAATACATGGTAATGTATAGGGAAAGTATTGGAATCATGCCGAAAATCACAACTCGAGTTTTCGACGGATCTACACGTTTCGAGACCTCTAGAATACAAAAAAACCATTTTTAGCGTGACGTCTGTGTGTCTGTGTGTCTGTGTGTCTGTCTGTCTGTGTGTCTGTCTGTCTGTGTGTCTGTCTGTGTGTCTGTCTGTGCAGATTTTGTATCCACTCTAACTAAAAAACTAATGGACCGAATTTCACAAAATTTGGTAGGTAAGTCACTTGTGAGCGAGTCTGGTGCTGATTAGTTTTAGGTACGATTTGGGATAAAAAAAAACCCGCCTTTTTTTGCGAAATGGCCCGCAAAAACTTGTATCCACTCTAACTGAAAAATTAATAGATCAAAATTCACAAAATTCTGTACATGAGTCACTTATAGATCACATTGGTGCTGATTAGATTTTGGTACGATGCGGAAAAAAATAACCTGCCTTTTTTTGCAAAATGGACCGCAAAAATCGTCAAATTCTAAACTAAAGAACTAGGTATACTCAAATATATCCATTAAATACCCGTTTAATACGTAATTTTTAACAACGAAAAGAATAAGACCAAACCCATTACACTAGGACCAGCCGTTCTCGAGATATTTTAGTTTTTCGTACTTTTCCTACGCCACCTTTGAAAACAAAAATCGTCAAATTCTAAACTAAAGAACTAGGTATACTCAAATATATCCATTAAATGCTTGTTTAATACGTAATTTTTAACGACGAAAATAATAAGACCAACCCCATTACACTAGGTCTAGCCGTTCTCGAGATATTTTAGTTTTCCGTATTTTCTCCACGCCACCTTTGAAAATAAGTCCGGTTACCGAATGAGAACGAAAATTGAATTAAAAGTGAAATAAATTTAATTAAAATATAGAGAACGTTAATATAAGTCTGCAGGGAAAGTCATGTGCTGCCGACATCAGATTTTTACTTTCCCTGCAATACATGGTAATGTATAGGGAAAGTATTGGAATCATGTGGAAAATCGCAACTCGAGTTTTCGACGGATCTACACGTTTCGAGACCTCTAGAATACGAAAAAACCATTTTTAGCGTGACGTCTGTGTGTGTGTCTGTGTGTCTGTCTGTCTGTCTGTGTGTCTGTCTGTCTGTCTGTGCAGATTTTATATCCACTCTAACTAAAAAACTAATGGACCGAACTTTACAAACTTTGGTAGGTCACTTGTGAGCCAGTCTGGTGTTGATTAGTTTTGGGTACGATTTGGTATAAAAGAACCCGCCTTGTTTTGCGAAATGGTCCGCAAAAGCTTGTATCCACTCTAACTGAAAAACTACTGGACCGAATTTCACAAAATTCGTTAGATAAGTCACCTGTGGGTTACCCTGGTGCTGATTAGAATTTGGTACGATTCGGAAAAAAAATAACCTGCCTTTTTTTGCAAAATGCCCCGCAAAAATCGTCCGTCAAAATCTAAACGAAACGAACTAGGTATACTCAAATATATCCATTAAATGCTCGTTTAATACGTAATTTTTAGCGACAAAAATAATAAGACCAACCCCATTACACTAGGACTAGCCGTTCTCGAGATATTTTAGTTTTCCGTATTTTCTCTACGCCACCTTTGAAAATAAGTCCGGTTACCGAATGAGAACGAAAATTGAATTAAAAGTGAAATAAATTTAATTAAAATAAAGAGAACGTTATTATTAGTCTGCAGGGAAAGTCATGTGCTGCTCACATCAGATTTTTTATTCTTGAGGATCTGAGTTCGAGCGTAGCATTTTTTCAGTGTGTGTATACATGAGTGTATTATGTATGTGCTTTCGTTTTCCATTTGTGTATTATTACTACAGTCCATTAATAAATCGACACTTGAGTGAGTGAAATATATTTTGGAGTTGTGCATACTTCTACTTTCATTCATTCAACATTTAATTTGGTCCCTCAGAGCCGGAGTTTGTTTACATCAGCGGAGTGAGTATAATCGTTCTTTTTCTTTTGAAAATGGATCTCAAAGCATTGAAGACTAGAAAGAAAGTTGTTAAAGCTAATTTAACGAAATTGAGAGATAAAGTGGCTTCTTGTGTTGATAGTGCTGATTTGGCAGAACTTGAACTTTTTAAATCAAAACTTACGAATATTAGTGACGAATTAACTAATGTGTTTAACAATATTTTCGATTCATGTGAGGAATCGGAACTTGATTCTTTTATTACGGAGCAGCAAAATTTGTGTGATACAATCGATGAGTTGGTTCTTAAAGTTTCTAGAGCTAATTCTAAAAAATAATATTCTCGTTAACCCTAACGAAACCAGATGTTCTGAGTCAGCAGATATGAAGCTACCTAAGTTAACACTTCCTAGTTTTGGCGGTAGTATTGATGAATGGATATCTTTCAGTGACCTTTTTCAAACTGCGATTTCGAATAATGAAAAGTTGTCTGGTGGACAGAAATTGCAGTATCTAAAGTGTTCTTTAAAAGGTGAAGCTCTTAAAATTGTGCAATCGCTACCGATTTCGGATACGAACTTCGACATTGCGTGGGAGTTACTTTCACAGAGATTTTCACATAAAAGAGAACTTATGTGTGCTTTAATAAGAAAACTGTTATATTTACCTTCATTACAATCAGAAAATCCTTCACAAATATTGAGTCTAGTGGATACTACGAGAGAATGCATTCGGTCTTTCGAGACTTTACAATATAAAGTAGAGAATTTTTTGGATACTATTTTAATGTTTATTGTGCAATTCAAATTAGATGTATCGACAAGAGGTTGGTGGGAACGTTCACTGAAAGGAGATAACATTCCAAAACTTGAAGAATTGTTAGAGTAGTTTTTAAAATCTCATTCAAGAACTCTTCAAACTAGTAAACAACTGGTTATTAGGAAACTAAACATTCTTCAAAAGGTTTCAGCATTTACTTCAGAGATCCATGTTCAATGTGTTTATTGCAAGGCTAATCATTCTTTAATGAAGTGTAATAAATTTTTGAGCTTAAGCATTCAAAATCGTGTAAATTTTGTGAAGAAAAATAATGTGTGCTTCAATTGTTTACTTCCAAATCATAGAGTATCTCAATGTAAAAGTGTTTACAAGTGTAAAAAATGTGCTAAAAATCATCATATTTTGCTGCATTATGGTCAACCTGAGAATAACATTGAAGTGATTAATCAAGGTGCGAATAGTTCTAATTCTTTATCTGCAAATGCTAAGGTATTTTGTCCACAATCAACACCTGTTTTAAATAGTGATTATACTGATAATTATAGAGATTCATCAATAGCTGAAGGTGTTCCTACACGTATAAATTCTTGTGTTTCAGATTTTAATTGTCAAAAACAGGTATTATTGTGTACTGCTCTTATCAGAGTAGTGGATTTTTCTGGCAAGTTACAACTTTGTCGAGCATTGCTCGATCCTGGAAGTCAAGCTAGTTTCATAATTGAGGATTGTTTGCAGAGATTAGGTCTATCTAAAAAAAGAGCTAAATTTCTCATTTCATGTCTAGGATCAGCAGATGCTAAAACTAATGGAATTTCAGAAATTAACTTTGTGCCACATTTTTCAAATAAGTTATCATTTAAAACCCCAGTGTTTGTAATTAATAAAATTATAGGAGAATTGCCTCATTTAACTCTAGATAACGAGTTTATTGAGCTATTTAATGATCTCACATTAGCAGATCCAACGTTTTTTAGAAGTGGACCGATTGGCATTTTGTTAGGGGTTGACATTTCTCTGCCAATGTTCAAAGGAAAAACCATTAAGGTAGAAGAGAATATGCCAACTGCATCTCGTTCTGATCTAGGTTGGATTATTTCAGGTAGTGTTACTATTCCTTCTGAGTTAAAACCTACTATTCATGTGAATAATATTCAATTAGAAACACAAGACTTACTAACTAATTTTTGGAAGCTAGACTCTGTACCTGAATATTCTAATTTTACAAAACTAGAGCAAGCCTGTGAAGATCATTTTAAATCTACCTTTTCGAGAGATGAAAATGGACTTTATGTAGTCAAATTGCCTTTCCATTCGTCCCCAAGCTTACTTGGTGATTCAAGGCAATCAGCAATTCGTAGATTCAAATCATTGGAAAATTCATTGCTATCCAACCCCGAGGCGTATGAGCAGTACAAGTCTTTCATGAGTGAGTATTATAATTTAGGACATATGGAAAAGGTTCCTGATAATGAGGTGTCTTCTGATTCTACTTTCTATTTGCCCCATAACGGTGTAGTGAAAGAATCCAGTACTACTACCAAGTTAAGAGTCGTTTTGACGCTTCAGCGAAATCAGCTTCAGGTCTGTCTTTAAATGATCTTTTGATGATAGGTCCAAGAATTCAACAAGAGTTGTTTCCCATTCTCCTTAGGTTTAGAACATATCAGATTGCATTTTGTACGGATGTGGAAAAAATGTTTAGGCAAATCAGAGTTCATCCTGAAGACATAAATTGGCAAAGAATTTTGTGGCGAGAAAATACAAACGAACCATTGAATACTAGTAACAGTTAATTATGGAACTGCTTGCGCGCCCTTTTTGTCTACAAGAGCCATGAAACAACTAGCATTGGATGAACAAGACAATTTTCCTTTGGCAGCTGATGTAGCTATTCGTGATTTCTACGTTGATGATTTGCTTTCAGGCGCACAGAGTGAAGATTTTGCTAAACTTTTAGCTAAACAAATGTTTGAGATGATGAAAAGAGGAAACTTTACATTACGGAAATGGATTTCAAATGTGCCAAGAGTCTTGGAAGATATTCCTGAAAAATTTAGAGATAACAATACTTCCATAGAAATTAATAGTGACAAAAAGGTCAAGGTCTTGGGAATTAACTGGAAACCAACTACAGATACATTTCATTTTACTGAATCCACTAGCATTCAATAAACATGCACGAAGAGAACTATTATTTCAGAAATTGCAAAGATTTTTGATCCAATGGGATGGTTGGCGCTTGTAATTGTGCACGCTAAAATTTTAATACAAGAATTGTGGAGTTATGACATTGGTTGGGATGAAACAATTAATGAGAAATTCTACAAAAAGTGGAGAAGATTTTATTCGGAGTTGCCCCAGTTATCAGAATTTCAAATTCCGCGTTATGTTTTGTGTTGCAATCCCATTGTCATAGATATTCATGGCTTTTCTGATGCTTCGGAGAAAGCTTATTGTGCTGTCATATATGTAAAATCTGCAAGTTCTAAGCATTCAGTGCATGCGAATATGTTAACTGCAAAAACCAGAGTTGCACCTTTAAAAATACAGTCTCTTCCAAGACTAGAGCTGTGTGCAGCTTTGTTGCTATCAAATCTTTTGAAGGTTGTCCTCTCATACATTGAATTACCTATCAATTGTGTCTATGCTTGGACAGACTCACGTGTCACATTAGCGTGGGTTTCTTCTGAGCCACGTCGTTGGCAGCCTTTTGTTGCAAATCGTGTGTCCAAAATTCAAGAAGCTATTCCTAATGTCAAATGGAACTTTGTACATGGGGTAGAGAATCCCGCAGATTGCGGAACTAGGGGTTATCTTCCATCAGCACTTTTGGAGAGCACATTATGGTTGCAAGGACCGCAATGGCTAAAACAACCTCTTGAAATGACAGAACAAAAAATTGATATCGACGCTGAGTACAGTGAAATTGTGTTTAAGGAAGAGAAAAGGAGTTATAATTCTCATGTCTCAAAGGTTCAAGAACCAACTTTAATTTCAAAATTTTCTTCGTGGATAAAGCTATGCAGAATATTAGCAT
Organism: Amaurobius ferox; assembly: GCA_951213105.1. Classification (NCBI taxonomy): domain Eukaryota; kingdom Metazoa; phylum Arthropoda; class Arachnida; order Araneae; family Amaurobiidae; genus Amaurobius; species Amaurobius ferox. The sequence goes on along the minus strand of OX578148.1, from coordinate 108,012,501 downwards.
GGTGTATAAGGTTTAGAAATAATTGTTTTAAACAACCGGAAAATCGTTTAAAGAGTCACTTATCAACAGAGGGACTTTTTACCGCAACATCCTTAATTGTAAAGATTGTACAGCAATCTGCATTTTCCGAGGAACTTACTAGCCCAAAATCTGCGAAATCTTTGAAATCAAGCAGCAAGCTTTTATCTTTGACTCCGTTTTTAGATTCTTCAGGAGTCATGCGTGTTGGCGGAAGACTTACAAATGCGAACTTATCAAACAACAGAAAACACCCGATGATTTTACCTAAGAATCATCATATTACAAATTTGATAATCAGTTACTATCATCGAGTTTATCTTCATGCTGGCCCACAATTACTTCTGTCTGTTTTACTCCAAAGGTTTTGGATTATCAGCGCGAGAGATGCCGTTCGTAGATGCTTACATCAATGTGTCATCTGTTGCAGAATTCGAGCCCAAAATGCAACACAGTTGATGGCTGATCTTCCTGCTTCAAGAGTTACCCAAAGCAGAGCATTTTCTCGTGTGGGTGTAGACTTTGCTGGACCTTTTAATATCAAGAATCTTTCTGGTAGAGAAGTCAAAATCACTAAATGTTATGTTTGTCTTTTTGTTTGCTTCTCTACTAGGGCAATTCACTTAGAGATAGTTGGAGACCTTTCAACAAAATCCTTTATAGCGACATTAAAACGGATTATAGCTCGGAGAGGTAGACCTGTTGAAATACGTAGTGATTGTACAACGAATTTTAAAGGAGCTAGTGAGGAGTTTAGAAGAGCTATAAATATTGAACGGAATGATCGACTTCATAGTTATGTGTCTTCCGAAAACATCAAGTGGATTTTCAACCCTCCTTCTGCGCCTCACTTTGGAGGTCTGTGGGAGGTTGGAGTTAAATCACTAAAATACCATCTAAAGAGATGTCTTGGGAATGTCGTACCAACATTTGAAGAGTTTTTGACTCTAATCACACAAATCGAGCCCTGCTTAAATTCAAGACCCTTGACTCCAGCTTCTTCGGATCCCAATGACTTAGAAGTCCTGACTCCTGGATACTTTTTGATTGGAGCATCAATGAGTGCCCTTCCAGAATCAGACTTAACCCAGGAAAAAATAAGTCACATTGATCGGTGGCGAAATATGCAAAAGCTATTCCAGCATTTTTGGAAACGTTGGAGTAACGAATATTTATCTAGATTGCAGCAAAGGCCTAAGTGGTGTAAACTACAACGTGATTTTCAACCGGGGACTTAGTGCTAGTGAAAAATGAGAATCTTCCTCCTTTACGTTGGAAGTTAGGTAGGATTGTTAATGTTTGTCCAGGCAAGGATAATAAGGTGCGCGTTGTAGAATTACGTACTGCTAACGGTGAACTGAAAAGATCTATTTCTAAACTGTGTGCTTTGCCACTGAGCTGACTATTCGTGAACTGAATTACTGAATTTAGTGACATTTTTTTATTTTTAACTTAACTTATATGTTGTAATTATGTATTTTCTCTTTCAGTAAAATCAGTTTAATCTTAAGTGTTAAACCCCCCTGAGGCTTCAAGGCTGGGGGTATGTTTGGTGCCACGAGATGGCGCTTCTCAAAATGAGCCGCGCTACATCGGGTTTTTTTTATTCTTGAGGATCTGAGTTCGAGAGTAACGTTTTTTCAGTGTGTGTATACATGAGTGTATTATGTATGTGCTTTCGTTTTCCATTTGTGTATTATTACTACAGTCCATTAATAAATCGACACTTGAGTGAGTGAAATATATTTTTGAGTTGTGCATGCTTCTACTTTCATTCATTCATCATTGCCAATGTCGCCAAATTTGTATATTGATATTTATATTAATTATACTGTGATATTAATATTAATAACCTGTAGAGGTTGTTTATCCTTTTAAAGAGTTTTAGAATAGGAAAAATATATATGGTTATTAATTTTTAAAAACATCAAAATTAACGAAATTTTTTCGAATTTGTTGCCAATGTCGCCAAATTTGTATATTGATATCAATAGCGCAGCGTGAGATTTTTGATTGGGGAGGCAGAAAATTTGGCAAAAAATTTGGTATTACAAGTAAAATTTATATTGGAATTCGCATTTTCATAAGTTTTATTTCAAGAAGTTTTATTTATTGGTGATTAAAATAAAATACTTTTATGTAAAAATGTAAAGAGTGGATGAAATGCACGGGACTTTAAAATGTTACCTATGTAAGATGAATACAAGATATAACACTTTAAATGTTTTCTTATTTTTAAATTAGATGACCTTTTACAATCATTTTATTAAACAGTAAGTAATGGTCACCCATAGGGGATGCAAAGGGGGGGATTCAGCCCCCCTAGGACACTAATATAACAAAGACGAGTATCAGGCCTGTCGATGTTGTACATCATGGGCTTAAGTTTGCCCTCCCCCCCACTTATAAACAGCCAGAACTTACGAAATAAAGCAATTCAGGAGTGCATTGAAAATGGGTGAGAACACTGTCGTCAACAATGTACTTAAACAATTTTGTATATTAATTATTTACACATACTATAGTTTAAAAGTAAAAATTTAAAAATATCTTAACCACAATACGCTAAAAGTCTGCTAGGAAATTATCATAGTTGTTTATTCTTTTAAAGAGTTTAGAAAAGGGGAAAAAATATCTGGTCATTAATTTCTAAAAGCATCAAAGTTGACGAAATGTTTCAAATTTGTTACCAATGTTGCGAAATTTGTATATTAATATTTATATTAATTATGCAGTGATATTAATATTAATTACCTGTAGAAGTTGTTTATCCTTTTAAAGAGTTTTAGAATAGGGAAAAAATATCTGGTTATTAATTTCTAAAAACATCAAAGTTAATGCAATTTTTCAAATTTTTGCCAATATCGCCACATTTATATATTGATATTTATATTAATTATTCAATTTTATTGATATTAATTACCTGTAGAGGTTTTTTGTCCTTTTAAAAATTTTAGGGTTGGGAAGAAAAGATTTGGTTATTGCAATAAGATGTTCCTTACTTACTAAATCCCAGGTATGTTGAGAAGGGGGTGGGTGGGGGGGGGGACTCTGGATTTTTAATCTTTTCTTTGAAAAAAATGAAAGCGAAAATTAAATGAAAAAATACAAGCAATGATTTTGGAGATGAAAAATTAATTATTTCACTCAAAATATTTATTTTTCTTTCCATCTCCCAAATAAAAAAAAATTAGAATGATTGACTGCGAATTCAAAACTACCAGGAACGTGAAAAATTTATAAATGTATAAGAAATAAGAATTGTATTAATCTGCTTGTCAGAATAATGGGTAGATTTTTTTTTATTAGGAAACTAGCAGGTATACCCGTCGTTGGTGGTGCAAATATATAAAAATATGTGAAAATTCTAAACCCATTCATATTGCTTTTTAAATCCTTTTATTAAAACATTGAATTTAATTGTCCTATACAATTATACTAAATAAAACTTCTCTTGTTTATAAAGCAATGTACAAAAATATAAAGTTTGGTAAATATACAACAAAAAGCAGACTCTAAAATGGTAACACAATTTATTACCGAATCATTCTATACCCTTTGCAACACTAAAATATTCTGCAACCTTTGTTCATTTTATTTTAGCTACTTTGTTGATTATTTCGGCAAACTATCAGAAAAACCGCAATTACAGGCGTTGATGAAAATTCCAGTTTTATTTCTGAAATATTCAGCAAATTATCGTCTGCCGAAGTGTTAATTTTGTATTTCTATGTATACATTGTCATAACTATCAGGGATCTTACTCCTCAATACTGACAGCTGATTCCCCTGAAACTTTCAGTAACATGCTTGCAAATGTTTTACAGTTAGCGATCATTTAAACACAACCCGAAATATATCAATTGAAAAGTATTTTCTCAAAATATTACCGTAATCTCATATATTCCATGACCGTAACTGATACAGCAATATAAAGAATACAACACCGTTTGTTTATTAAATTTAGTTCCTCTAAAATGAAGCATAAGAATTTTTGTTCTCTCTTTCTACTTTCCTTATATACATAATATAATGTGTAAGGAAAATATTGTGACGTTGTCAAAAATTCGTATTCGTCAAAAATTCGTCAAATCTCCCGTCAAAAATTCGTATTCGAGTTTTTGACGGGAGAACACGTTTCAAGCATCCCTGAACACGAATCAGACGTTTTTGAGGTGGTGTCTGTCTGTGTGTGTGTGAGAGAGAGAGAGAGTCTGTGGAGACTATATCTCACGAACAAATGGAACGATTCGAACGAAATTTAGTACAAAAATTACAATCCGTGAATACTGGAAGTCTATTGTTTTCAAACGCAATTGAATGTTCAGATCCCCCTAAATTTTCGAGTGAAATTTCGAAAAATCATCAAAAAATCAAAACCCTTTAATAAAGTTGCGCAAATAGTCATTTCTTATGTAATTTTTCATTAAAACACGATTGACAACTTTAGAACGCTATCATGAACCGTTCTCGAGATATTGCACATTTTTTAAATAAATTTATTAAAAAATCACATAAAATAAAATACTATCATGTGATACATTTGGTGACATCATTCTCGTGGATCTTTTCTCATGCTCATTCCATTCAAAGTATCTTTTCTCATGCTCGTTCCATTCATGAGAAAAGATACTTTAAGTAATACTTTTGTATTTGAACGCCAATAGTCATTTATGTGCTATAAGATTAACTTATTTCTCCATCCATAACACTTGACGAGATTTTGGAGACTAATTTGTCGGAATATCTCCAATTTGCTGACTTTTTAAATGTTGCCAAATTGACGAAAATGTCACCCAATTGATAAAAATTCGCCAAATTGATGAAACCGGCGCTAAATTAATGAAATGATATGATGACTAGTTGATGAAAGTTCAATATCTTGAAAAGAACATAAGAGTAGACTATAAGAATAACTTATTTCTTCGCCCGTCCGTCCGCCCGTAACGCTTGGCGAGAAATTTAGTGAGACGTCGCCAACTTGGCGACTATTTTGAATGTTGCCAAAGTGACAAAAATATCGCTAAATTGATAAAAATGACGCCCAATGGGAAGTAATGTTTCGCAAATTCTGATTTCCATCACATGACGGGCATACCTTCTAGTATATACGAAATGCTCTTCTTTCCGTTTGTCTGTAGCACATGGTGATGCATTTTGGCGAACTTGGTGAATAATTTAACAAAATATCGTCAACTTTGCGATATTTTGCCCAAGATTGACGAAAATATCGTTAAAATTGCAAAAATGAAGCTAAAATAATAAATAATAATTAAAGTGGTTACACGTCAACTTCAATAATGCATTAAATCAAAGACAACAAATCATAGATTTAAAGGTCATTTAATAAAAACCATCCTTTGATGGTTTGGATGGTTTTTATTAAATGACCTTTTAATTTATGATTTGTTGTCTTTGATTTAATGCATTAAATTAATGAAAATGACGCGTAATTGATGAATTAATTATTAAAATATTTTAACATATGAACTATATCGTTTATTGAGAATGCTATCAATATTGATAATTGTTTATTTAGAGTTGCGCAAAATATAAGTTAAGTTGGTACTTTGAAATAGTTTTACATGTTGTCATCCGGAAAATCGTCAAATGTACAAATCGAAGTTTAAAACACACTACCGTGGATCCTATACATTATTTTTTACTGTAAAAGAAGTATATTCATTGCATTATATAAGGAAAGTTATGCTGCCCACATTAGATTTTTTTATTAAGAAATATGGTACTTACGATAACAAGGGTCCTTCGTTTCAAACAGTATTTCTTCACCTGAAAATAAATTAATACAAAACTAATTAAATATGTTTTGATTTCCTGTACACATTAAAACTCTATTCAAACTTTGGAGGATGAGGTTCTCTTGCTGAATAGTAGTTTCTCTGATACGTTTTTTTATAGATAAAGAAATCACAACGTAAGTAGGAGGGACATGTTGAAACATTCTTGAGCGAGGGGATTAAATGTTGACGGAGTACTGCTTTAATGTTGGACAAATGATAGAAATATTATATTCGGCAAGAAGAGGTATACAAGAACATAATAACTTGTTAATCCTTGGAGGTGGTTGACAAATATCATTGTTGGACATAGCCTCTTAACCAAAGTATCTGTACCTCAAAAATGACATGAAATATTAAATAATAAGCTGTTGTAAAGGTTTATACTCTGGGGATGCCATTGTAAAGTAACCTTTACGGTATCTATTCCCAAAATTATGCCTTTTATTCACCAGTGCCTTTTATTCATGTCTTTTATTCACTTCAATCTTAAATCTACTGACTAGAGTTCGATGAATGATCTGCAACATTCACAAACACATACTTTATTCCAGCTAACTTCGCTGACAATTCAAAATGCAATTACATTACACAGAGTATTTACAAAGCTAGCACTACCATATCTATACCGAGACTAAACCATAACATTTTCTTACTGAAATGAATTAGAACTATTTATCAACTATTAAACCACCCTATACTCACAATCTTGTAGAGACAATAACTCCGCTGCGTACTTCCATTAATGAACAGAGCCACCACCTCACCCGATCACACTCTCGTATAAAGATAACAACCGAAGCTGACGACGGCGATTCACACTTGCATCTTGCTCGGATACCAATACGAGTTCGATACTTCTGTCTAACGTTTGCCACTTTTATAGTCCTGGCCAGTCTTGAATACGTGATTCTCGAAATCAGTGTTGAGGCGTTTCGTACAAAAATTAGCATAATGAAAAGTAAAATTGGCATTCAATAATAATGAATAATAGAATCCTCACACTGTACAATTAATGTTATGTGATCTGTTATTTAATTATTTCAAAATCACTTTAATTAACTGCGAACCACGTTTCAATAAAGTTTAAATGGAGAGAATCGAATGACGTAAATATTATGTAAATTCTTTTGTTACGACTTTAAGAATTTAAACAATTTTTTGATATTTACCGTGTAAAACAGAACATTAAAACCATATTGTCTCAGAAATTGAACTTTTGAAATGTTCAATGTTTAAATTGATATAGCTCACGAAAGATTAGGACTAGAACTATGAAATCTGAGCCATAATTTATTTATAATATCAACTTAAATTTGTCTTCAGGATACGTACATAAAATTATATATTATTAACTTACAGCGTTTTGATACATGTCACTAACATAAAATAGCGGTTTGTTTTATTAAAATATGTTTCTAATTGTTTTTTGCCTGTATATCAAAATCTCTTGACAAATTAATGAACACACCTTTCTCCAATATATATATTTTTGTAAATAGTGTTTTAATTCGTAATTATATCAATTTAAAAACTTCAATTTTTTGAAGTTTTAAATTTTTTCAAAATATTTTACTTGTTTTTATTTTATTGGGCATGTAAAATAAATAAAAATATCTATGTAAAATTGTTTGAAAAGAACCGTACACAATCAAGAGTAATAAAAACTCTGTGTCGGATCTCCTTAACAGACTGGACTTTTACATATTTAGCCGTTCATGAGTTATAGCTGGAAGAATGTTGGAACAAAAAAAAATTACGAGATTTATAAATTTGTCAAACAAAATTCCAAGATTTAAAATTTTTCTCATTGCTTGTAGATTAAGTCTCACGAGCATGCAAAGTTTCAAGTTTCCACTTTCATCAATATCATCTGTGTTATTCATCACTTAATCAATCTCTCTCAGCTATATACATACGATTACTAAGAAAATTCTCAATTTTGTACGTTTTTCATTAATTACAAAATGTTGGTGATTTATGTGAAGCTTAGAATTATTGTATAAATGTAAATGCTTAGAGCTAGGAGGTACATTCATTTCAAACAGTATTATGCCAGTTTGAAATTTGAAGAAAAATTAAACTCACCATTGGAATCTTTGCAGTATGCATTTTTATCAGTCTGTAGAATCGAACTGTACCACCTCGAGAAGCAAACCTTTATCTGTGTTCCATCTTGGGGCTTAAACTGAAAACAACCATGAAATGTTTCTATCTTTGGGTACAGATGAAAGGTGCAAAATAAACAAAGTTTCATATTTAAAAATTGTGATATCTCCAAATCTAAAAAGTATGAAGTAGCTTTTCCATATGGAGCGATGACGAAAACTCATCACTTTGGCAGTGACGGGGTTTGGCCCTGGATCCAAAGCATGGTATGCCAGTATCACAGTACTGAAGGCATGTAATACTGCATTTTGAGCGTTCGCTATAGTACTCCCCCTCCTAGTGAATTGCTGATTACTGACCGAAGTTGTTATAGGGTTACACATGAGATGTGCAAGCTATAAGTTTAAGAAAGGAATTGTACGAGTGGGATAAGACGTGCTGTGGTAATTGTGCTTCTAATTACGTGGTCATGAAGAAAGTGTTGAAAATTTTTGAATTTTTCATTTAATTACCTATTGGCGCCATCTCACGGGAAGTACAGAAAAGCCGTTTTTACAATTCATATATACTTGTTAGAAAACTGAACTGGAAATAATGTTGTGAAGGATATTTTGCGCTCCTCCAAGGTAAAAAATATAACGAGGACGCGGAATCATCAATTTGGCAGTACCTAAGTTGGATTTCAGGTACAAACCGTGGTAGGCCAGCATCACAGTGTTGAGCTCTAAAAACGCATCCAGCTCAAGAAATGTAATACTGCCTTATGCGTGTTCGCTACACACACATTCATATTCCATATTTTTCGAATCTACCTGTGGCATAATGAAATATCAAAACATAAAAACAAAACCTTTACTAGTACGAAGTTATCATTCTTAAAGTTGCTTTAGGAGCTTATTTTCCCAATTTAACGGGTCTGCCAAGCTCATGAATTATAAATACATTTAAGAAGATTGATGCTAATAAATTATATTTTAATACATATTACGAAGCCTCAAACTATAATTTCCCAAGTAAATCATAATTCAAGTCGGAATACGATAATACTTCCTTCATTCATTTTCCAAACGTCATCATATGCATCTTCTCTCTCTCTCTCTCTCACACATACACACACACATACACACACATACACACACACACTGACTGACTGCATGACTGACTGACTGAAACTAATACTTCCTTCATACATTTTCCAAACGTCAGTATATGCATTTTCTCTCTCTCTCTCTCTGTCTCTCACACACACACACACTGACTGACTGACTGAAATTAAAAAATCATAATTCACCTCCCACAGCAAAGGCGGAGCCGAGGGGATGTTTAATGTCAGAGATATCAAAAACTGTTTCCACAAAAATTACTGTGTGTAACATGAACTAACTTTACCGACTACGTTCTTCCAGTTTAGAGGCCTCGTTTCAAAAATATTTAAGTACATTCTGAATTAATTTCTTCAAAATCATCCGAGTTGTTCAACGTTTACAGTCCAATTACCTCAATTGACGGATATCTGATCTCTGTGTCAAGATGTTCCCTGTTGAATATGTGAATCGAATTCAGTGTTCCGGGAGGGGAAGCGAAGCCTCCCTGGAAATATTTTATATTAATCTAGTTTCTATTTATGTGACACAGCATTTAGATATATTTATATAGGGCAATTAGAAATCCCCCCTTAAAATTTCATACCCCCCCCCCCCCCGCCGACCAAAAAGTCCTGAAAGAAACACTGTTCGAAAGACCTCCACAGTTTTCGAATGCATTTTTAAAAATAGTAGGATCTTCACTAATGATAAATAAATAATCATTTGAGATGTAATTTTAACATCAAAAAACGAATAATATTAAATTTAAAACACCAACAAGAATGGCTCTCGAGATATTGCATGTTTTTAAAAAAAATATCATAAAATTAAAGTAGCTTGTATCACCCAACATGTTTACTTTCTATGTGCAGCATTATGCAAAAACTATGTTACCATCATTCTTGTGGATCTAGTTAGTTCTATTATTCGAATTGATGTTCACTCTTAACCCCCACAGAACAGTATTTGATTACAGAATTTTGAAAACTTACTCTTAGCTTGATGCGGAAGCTTTTCAAGAAGTACTGGGGGTACATGGCCCAATACTGAACCTTGTTCGGTGAAATAAAGACCAACTGTCTATTTTCGCTTTCTTTCGACGCGGAGCTCTGGCTGCATGCTTTGAACTGGAACTCACCAGGTACTGGAAGATAGTTTCAAAGAGAAGAAAAATCAGTGCAACAATTAAGTGACATATCAAGGAAGTTCCATTTCGTATTATTACGATGCATCCTTTGGAATCGTAGATAACTATTTATTAAAAGCATCAGTAAGCATAAACATCGACAATACACTAATAGCCCTCTAGCTATTTTATCAGGTTATGACGTAATTGTTACGTACAATAAATAAAAAAGCAATTAAATTCTGAATCCATTCACAAAACAGAAAATTACATTCTTGAAATACTGACCTTGTCGCAATTCGCTTTTATCGTATCAAGATAATCAGCACTAATTACACGAAGACCCTGTTATTTATCACTGTGGAAATCTCTAGGAAATGGGCGTAACTTGGAAAGTACTTAACTATTGTAGAAAATTCGAGCAGTTTCCAAAACTCACCAAGTTGGCGATACTTCATTAAATTTGTCGGCAAAGTCAAACGATCCAGACCTTTAAATAATAACAGAGGTTGAATATAAATGCCTTCTTTTCGGGGAAACTATAATTTTTTTTTTTTTTCAATTTTTTCATTTATTATTTATTCATTTATTAATTTTATTATTTATTTTTGTTTATTTTTTATTATACAGTCGGCACCGCTTAATTGCATATACTTGGTTCCATTCTATTGTATGCGATTAAGCGGGTACACAGATTAATAATATTATTAATACTCTTCTTGATTACATACTAATGAATATAAAATAATGAATATAAAATAAGATAATGAATATAAAATAATTATAAGAATTTACATAATATAAAGAGTAGTAACTTAATACTGTATACATAATACATTACTACTTATTTATTACGTATATACCTTTTAAACTACACAGAGAAAACCGGAAGTCGCCAAGTTTGGCAATTTATCGCTTTTCTTTCTATCTCTTCCAACACTGAAACTGAAATTCACTTAATTGGCATCTCAGTTTTTATGCAATTAACCGGGTACTGCTATGCGATAAAACGGATATGTTTAACATTAACTGTATGGGGTTCGGTTTTGTTCCACAACATTCTATGCAAATAAGTGGGGTATGCTAATATCGGTTACCCGATTAAGTTGGGATGATTGTATTTATATTTCATTTATGTTTATTATTTATTTTTTATTATATGTTAATTTTATTTGTATTTTTTATTTTTATTGTATTTTATTTTATTTAATTCCCCCAAATAAAATTATTCTTTCATTGTTCCAAAACCATCAAGTGATTCACAAATTGTTAGAATCTAAGGCACGGGCCTATAGACCTTGAGAAGTTTGGCATTGCCGCTGGTTTCGTTGCCGCTGATTCAGACATTCGTCTCTGATATCAGTAGTTCTCTGTGTGCAATTTAGAACATTACCTTTGTTTATTCTCTGCTTGATGTTCTTGGCTACCAATTCGGCATTGCTAGATCCCGTGAAAATATCCAAGTCTTCATTATCCGCAAAGTTCTTAAGACTATCTTTGTTGTCACCCACAGCTAAGATGGTCAGACCTGAAAGCGAAAACAGTAATTGATAGAATTGAATTCAAATGCAGACCACCTTCCATCGGTAAATCAATTAAATAAAATTTTGGTACTTACCGGTAAAGTACTTTTTGAGATCCCATAAGGCGTCGGCCAGTCTCCAGTCTTTGATAGGACTGCCAAAGTTGAAATACAAAAGAACCTAAAATTGGAGTTTGTTATTTATAATGGCGGCTATACGTGGAATGTGCTAAATCCATGAATATGATGTTAATGAAATTCTCGCATAATATTGATCATGAAAAGCCAACTTTATTAACAATATTCAATAATTTTTCATTTTTCTGTAACTTTTTGATATATTCACTCGGAAAATGTCGAAAACCCAGACCGTCCGGTCATCCGTGGGCAGCCGGCACTAGGAAAATGGGCAATATCTCGAGAACAGTGCAGTTCGGCGCTATAAAATGAGTGCTATTATTTTTCTTATGATGCATAATCTATGAAATGATTATTTATTTAAAAAAATTCATTTTATCAGTTTTTCAAAAAATCCTTCCTAAGTCCGAGAAGGCTTCCGAATGTTCGACCTCATTTATAATGTATAGTGTCCGGTATTCACTTATTGTGATAATCGTACCAAATTTCATTCAAAACACTCCACTTGTTCGTGAGATATCGCGTCCACAGACTCACGGGATACATACACATACAGACACAAATGCACGCAGACACAAATTACTTCAATAACGGTTCCATTCGTATTCAAGGATGTTCTAAACTTGTAAATCCGTGAGACGTTAAAATTTAAATGAAGCAAATCTTATAGTGGCAATAATTAATACTTAATAACTAATTGATTTGCTAAGCAAAATGTTTATTAATAAATATTAATTAATGAATGAAAATCAGTTTTCTCTACAAACGTATGCGGTCCTAAGGGCGCTAAATAAGCACGAGAAGTAGCTTTAGTTCACTCATTATCGCGAAAGTTAGGATAACAAACTAATAGACCAACAATCATTAATCAGAAAAGAACCAATGTGCTCATATATAAGTAAGTTTATATATACGTATTAACTGCAGATATAGTTTATATATGAAATCACTTTACCACTTATTTAATCAAATGGAACCGACATTTGATGAGTAAGAGGTGATGTTACGGAAAGCAAACATTATTACAATCACTATTTTGCTCGTCAACTCTTCCAATCGTGATGGTTGCTTACAACAGTGTTTCCTAAAAATTAAATATTTGCGTACACTTTTCAAGACATTGATCTCATCAGCGTATCTCATTTTCAGCGATATTCGTATCGGCGTGCATATTTATTGTAATTCTGCACCGCTTCTTTGGACGAGGAGGGCATTTTTAAAATCAATATTTAGGTTGTTTAAACCATAGCCACCTTTATCTAAAATACCCGTCTTTTCCTCAGCGAAAATAGGTAACAATCCCAGCTGAAAATAACCGCTAGGTGGAGCTAGTTAACACCTAAAACAACGTTGTTATTTTTCCATTTGACTACGTGTTTTACCCTGGGGGATTCGATATATTTATTTAATTTTGATCTTGTTTTCAAATTTTTTGACTTTGATTTTCTTGTATTTTTAAATTGTAATATCTAGTTTTTACTATGGTTTATTGAGTAGAGCCCTTTTGTACATCAAATAGCATGAAAGACTGTATAAGTCTTTTTTAATTTCCCTCAGAAGTCAATTGTCGGAGAAATGAATTGAAGCAGAGGCTTTTCAGAGAGAAGTTTGTATACGTATATAATTTCGACGCAAATTAAATTGTCAACATACCTAGGATGAAGTGGGAACATTTAAAAATGATCTTGTTCTTAATAATGAAGAAGTTGTTGACTTTTCAAAAAAGGTTCGTATACTTGTATAATTTCGACACAAATTAAACTATTAAACTGTATTATGAGTAGTTGATAAAAAAAGAACCATCATACTGCTATGCTAGTTGACACAATCAAACATAGCAAATATTAGCTGTGGTTTATATACTTTGTATATAGCATTATAAATTTAAAATTTTTATTAAAAACTTCATATTGATATCCATAAAGAACTTTTTATTTTTGCTTACATATTATTGTATCCAAATTCAAATCAGATTTAATTTTACAATAACCCTGAGCGAAACTGGAATTTCTATATAGCAGTTTATCTATCTATAAGATATCAAATTCACATCGTCTACGGTCTTTTAAATCTTCATTTTGATCTAGCTGTTACCGCTAGATGGCGATACTTAACATCTTTTGTAGGTGTATCGTGGTGTATCACTTTTCAACAATAGAAAAGCAGGAAATGAACGGGCATTTTAGATAAAGGTGGCTATGTTTAAACTTTGGGAGTTTTGTATAATTTCTATTCCTTAATTCGATATGAAATACATTTGATATGAAATCGACATATATCAATAGAAAATCTAAAGCATCCAGACTTTTTATAATTCAATATGAAATATTTACGAGATATTGATTTTGAAGTAGTCTGCAAAATTTTATCAATTATAGCTATATAGTATCAAGAAATAAAATAATTATAGGAATTTATGGTTGGAAACAGTGTCTATGAAAATAAATAAAATACTTATTGTTTATTTTTTTAAATTCAAGATAAAAATAAATGCAATCTGAAAAACACGTTAATAATTAAGGCATACAGATATAAACTATATTCTTACCATTTGGAGTTTAAAGATAAATATATAAAGTAATTACTGAGTTGAAATTTCAGTTGCAATTTAGTATTGCGCTTTTTTAACTTGCATCAATAACTTTTTTAATTTCCTATTGATTGCTGTAATTGCTTAGATATTTCATACATTGAATATTTACTATGTTGACAACCATGTTATACAACCATGTATATATTAAATATCTATATGGCTGCATAATTTAATAATAAACATTTTAGATAGTATCAAAAAATATAATAATTATAGAAATTTATGGCTAGAAACAGTGTCAATAAAAATAAATAAAATACTTATTGTTTATTTTTTTTAATTCAAGATAAAAATAAATACAATCTGAAATGACACATTAAAAATTAAGGTACAGTAGATATAAACTGTATTCTTATCATTTGGAAATTAAAAGATAAAGAATAAATATAGTGAAGTAATTATTGAGTTGAGATTTCGGTTGGCATTTAGTATTGCACTTCTTTTAATTGTATCAATAACTTTTTAAATTTCCAACGGATTGCCGTAATTGCTTAGATATTTTATTTATTAAATATTTACAAATATTTAATATGTTGGCTCTTTATGGCTGTATAATTTAACTATAGATATTATAGCTATACAGTATCAAAAAATATAATAATTATAGAAATTTATGGCTAGAAACCGTGTTTAGGTAAATAGATAAAATATTTATTGTTTAAATTTATTCAAGATAAAAAATAAATGCATTCTGAAATGGCACATCAATAAAAGTATAAAATATATAAATTGCATTCTTATCTTTCAGAAATAGAACAGTAAAAAATACATAGTAATGATTAATTGAGTTAAGACTGCAGTTACAATTTAGTATTGCACTTATTTAAATTGCATCAATAGGTTTTTTAAATTCCCAATTGATTGCCACAATTTCTTAGATATTTTATATATTAGATATTTGCTTTATTGACTCTTTATGGCTGTAAAATTTAAGAAAGGAACTGGCATTCATACTTTTCCTGGGGATCCAGACTTAGGTTCCTGGTACTTTTCCACCAATTCATCGTACTCTTCCTCGAAATCGGTTATCGTGTCGTTCAAATCTTTGAATACTTCTGCTTCATCTTGTTTGCTGAACGCTGCAAAAGACGAAAACCACAAAAAGAAATGTAAGATTTTGATGTGAAACGTCATTTCGCACTATAGACGCGGCCCGCCATATGTCATGCAGCTTAAATTAATTTCATCAACAGGTCCATACAATGCCTTTATTGCAAAATGAATTTTACATATTTAATAAATTATGGGGGGGGGGGGGGCGCAGTAAATTAGAACACTTGAAGTGGTCAAACTTGAATATACAGACTGTTTTGAGGTCTCCTTAAACTAGGAAGATCTGTGTATGTGCTTCGACTTGTGCATATATTTTGTTATGATTACGACATAATTATGTGTTAATATAATTATTTTCTATAAAGTTATTAATGAAAAAGCAAATTACATTTTACATATCACCTCTCTAAACGTGCAGTGTCAGTACGTCAGACCACACAATGCAACTCCAGAGGGTTGAAAAAACTCATATATACTAATTCAACCAAGATTAATCCAAATCTGAAGTCCGTTTTCGACATTAACCCTTGAATTAGGAGAAACAGACTCTCAAAGTTTGACCTTTTTTGATACTTTTGTGTTTACAATCTTAGGCCAAAGGTGTTGCCACAACATAATGCAATTGTATGGTCATGAGATTTTCATGCCTGAATAAATAAAAGGGAAACTGTATTCAGCTCATGGAATTAGCGATGCGACCACCTCCATGATTCGGCTGAATAGGAAAGTTAAAATTGAGAGGTCATCCCGATTTAAAAATTCAGAATATGAATATTTAAACCATGGAGGTAAAAGTAAGGCGTTAAAACTTCTTATTAAGAAAATACCATTATCGTTTGAGACAATAATTCAGGTAGCTCAGGGATAAGATAAGTAGTCCAGTATTGTATGCATATCTTTGGCGAAAGGACGACATTATCCCAAACATCGGTACGGTCTTGAATTTGGCGACTTTTCTGGCGCCCGATGTTGAGACAGTTGCCATAGTATCCAACCAATTCGCAAGGTTACCATGATTATGAAGAGTTAAAGAGTTACCAAGGTCGCAACATAGCACTCCGCTTATCGCTGATTTGGCGCGATAAAAAAAAACGAGCCTACCGGTCTCTGGGATTTAGCCGAAAAGCCTAAAATATTTATTTAAACTGTCAATTTTGTAAAAATAATTTTTTATCTCAATGCAAAGTAGAACTGGAACAATAAAGAACATTCCTACGATTTTTCCTTTTAATTTATTTTTATCTCCCTATATTCTGTACTCTATTCTACAACCATTAAAATATACTAGTTAATTATAATCATAATTGTAGAACCCTTAATTAAAAAAAAATCTGATGTGTGCAACACATGACTTTTCTTATATAATGCAATGAATTTACTACTTTTACAGTAAAAAAATTGTTTTTCTTATAGTAGATACTTATATTCTTTCCAAGATATTGAATTTTCGTTAATTAGTCGTCATTTTCACTGATTTAACGTCATTTTTATCCATTTGGCGATATTTTTGTTAATTTGGCAACATATAAAAAAGTCGCCAAATTGGCGACATTCCGCTAAATTCGTCGCCAAAATCTCGCCAAGCGTTATAAACGGAAAAATAAATTACTCTTATAGCAGATAAATGTCTATTGGTGTTCAAATACAAAAGTATTACTCAAAGTATTTTTTCTCATGAATGGAACAAGCTAGATCCACGAGAATGATGTCACCAAATTTATCGCATGATATTACATATGAAAAGTGAACATGTTTCTCAACAGCAAATAGTTTTTTTTAATTTATGGGATTTTTTGATGAATGTATTTGAAAAATGTGGAATATCTCGAGAACGGTTCATGCTAGCTTTCTAAAGTTTGTGTCAATCGTTTTCTGATGAAACATTACATAAGAAATGTCTATTTGCGTAACTTTTTTTAAAGGTTTTGATCATTTGATGATTTTTTCAAAATTTCACTCGGAAAATTTAGGAGGGTTCTGAACATTCGATTGTGTTTAAAAACAATAGGCTTCCAGCATTCACGGCTTGTAATTTTAGTATCAAATTTCATTCGAATCGCTCCATTCGTTCGTGAGATATCGTCTACACAGACTCACTGACACACACACACACGCACACACACAGACATCACCTCAAAAATGTTTGATTCGTGATCAGATATGCTTGAAACGTGCTCTCCCGTCGAAAACTCGAATTCGAATTTTCGATTCCGTCACAATACTTTCCTTATACATTATGTATATGTTACCGGCAATGTATGAAATGACGGCATTCTATAGAATACCTAGGCATTTTATAGAATACCAGCCATTTTTAGGCAAAGTATGAAATATGAGAATTATTATATACTTTCCCTAGGCATTGTATATAATACCTAGGCATTCTATAGAATGACAAATGCTGTTTAGGCAAAGTATGAAAAAAGGAATGAATTGGAGATATATTTTATACTTTGCCGGTTTGTCATTTGGCATTGTATAGAATGCCTAGGAAATGTGTGAAATGTTAATCGTTTCATAGATTGCCGACCAGTTTTCGATATTCTATAAATGCCTAGATATTCTATAGAATGCCGGTTTTCATACATTGCCGATTATGTTACCGGCAATGTATGAAATGCCGGCATTCTATAGAATACCTAGGCATTTTATAGAATACCGGTCTTTTTTAGGCAAAGTATGAAATATGAAAATTGTTATATACTTTCCCTAGGCAACGTAGGCATTCTATAGAATGACAAATGCCATTTAGGCAAAATATGAAAAAAAGAATGAATCGGAGATGTATTTCATACTTTGCCGATTTGTCATTTGGCATTCTATGGAATACCTAGGAAATCTGTGAAATTTTAATCGTTTCATAGATTGCCGACCAGTTTTCGGTATTCTATATAATGCCTAGGTATTGTATAGAATGCCGGCTTTCTTACATTGCCGGTAACATATAAGGAAAGTAATAATCAAAACTACATCTACTATATACAATACTAAACCTTTCTGTTGTGTCAACTAACAGTAGTAGCTACTTTGCTAATATCAGCGACACCTAGATATAATTCTCAGCATTATGGCATTTTCAAGCGTTTCATCTATAGAAGTTTTATCTCCTTCTTCCTAACTCCATGATTTAAACCATGAAGTTAGAGTGGCATCTTAAAAATTCACGTTTTAAACAACGCAATTAATGCAAACTTCGTTTATCGATAAATTGGATAGATTGGTAAAAGCTGAATTGTTTAAGGGGACGGTGGACGTTGAAATTTTTGTTATTTATTTATTGACTTAGAAACATGAAAATTTGTATAAATATTCTTCTTAACATTACTATATAAAATACCATTCAATTTTTTTCAATTTTGCTATAATTTAGTATTTTTTTTTAATTTAATTTTTTTGTACGAAAATTTGAAAATGCTCCTTGCATGCCATGTGTTCACATTCTTAATTAATTTTACATTATGATCACTCAAAAACAAATTATGAACAAATTTGGGTATTCATTTTTAAATCCATTAGAGAGTTAATTTTTTAAAAATATTTTTCTGTATTAAAACTTAATTTTCATCATTTAATTGGGTTATTATTAACTTTTAATTACCTTAATAAAGTTCAATTTTAAAATGCATACCCAGTTTCATTAAAAAGTATGAAAGGTGTCTGCTTACCAAATTTCATGCATCTCAGACAAAAATTAAGAAGTATGGAGCATTTTAAAAATGTAAAACCTTTGAAAGTTCCGTTTCGAAAAAATGCATTTAACCTTTTGCTTACGGGTGGGACAGCGTCTATCCCAAACGAAGAACCTCCCAAGAAGACAGGTATTTGACATACCCTATCCCAAACAGTTCGACCTCCCCTTTGCAGACATTGGCGTCCATGGAAATCGCCGGCAGAAGCATTGCACCTGTAAAAACCTTTTTCTAGTCGATTTTTGCTCATTTCAACGTCCACCGTCCCCTTAACCTATAAAGTTAAAGTGAGTGAGTTCCATTTCTTACATGGTGACCAGAAATTGAAAATTTGAGATAAAATGTTTGAGGTATTAAACTTCATGAATTGGTTTGTTACAGGGTCTAGGGGAGCGTATATTCATTGCGTTATGTTAGGGGTTGGTATAAAAGTCGTATAAGAAATAGTAATATTGAATGGGAGGGGTGTGTGGCTCTGATGTGTCTGTGGATATTAGGAGTGGACTGAAAGGTCGGAGGGAGTTGATGTCCACCAGTTCCTGTTTCCCATGCATGATCGTGGTATACGCGTAGCGTTGGGTGTAGTTGTAGGGTTAAAAGAAAAACAAGCCCAAGTGTCATATTAAATTTGGAAATAGTTACAATCAATGTTATTCTATTGAAACTCACATTATTACTTTCCTTATATACATAATGTATAAGGAAAGTGTTGTGACGTGGTCGAAAATTCGAATTCGAATTTTCGATGAGACAGCACGTTCCAAGCAACCCTGATCACGAATCTAACATTTTTGAGGTGATGTCTGTCTGTCTGTGTGTGAAAGTATGTGTGTGTGTGTCTGTGGAGACGATATCTCACGAACAAATAGAGCGATTCGAATGAAATTTGGTATAAAAATCACAATCCGGGAATACTGGAAGCCTATTGTTTTTAAACGTAATCGAATGTTCAAAACTCCCCTAAATTTTCAAGTAAAATTTTGAAAAAAATCATCAAACAATCAAAACCTTTAATAACGTTACGCAAATAGACATTTCTTATGTAATTTTTCCTTAGAAAACGATTGACATAAACTTTAGAACGCTAACATGAACCGTTCTCGAGATATTGCACATTTTTAAATTAAATTTATCAAAAAATCCCATAAATTAAAAAAAATATATTAACTGTTGAGAAACATGTTCACTTTTCATATGTAATATCATGCGATAAATTTGTTGACATCATTCTCGTGGATCTAGCTCGTTCCATTCACTGAAAAGGTACTATGAGTAATACTTTTGTAGTTGAACGCCAATAGTTATTTATCTGTTATAAGAATAATTTATTTCTCCATCTATAACGCTTGGCCAGATTTTGACTCAATTTGGCGGAATGTCGGCAACTTGGCGACTTTTTTATATGTTATGGCAAATTAACGAAAATATCGCCAAAAGGATAAATATGACACTAAATCAATGATAATAACGACTCATTGACGAAAATTCAATATCTTGCAAAGAATATCTACTATAAGAAAAACCTATTTTTTATTGTAAAAGTCGTAAATTCATTGCATTATATAAGGAAAGTCATGTGTTGCCCACATCAGATTTTTCTGAATTGTGAATGTATTATAAAACAACCAGTAAAATCAGCGCGCTGATTTTACTGGTTGCTTTATAATACATTCACAATTCAAAATAATGTAAGTGTCAATAGAATAACATTAAATTTAATGTGACACTTGAGCTTGATTTTCTTTTAACTCGATAACTTAATCTGTGATCAAATCTTTGATAGATACACGCGAAATTGTTCCTCAACAATAACCTATTATTTAATTCTTCGTTCAAAACGTAAATGTTTGTCCGCACAAGTACGACATCGAAAACCGTAGAAATATGTTTTTAACTTTCTGGGATATAATAAGAAACTCTGCTTTAATTGATATATATCAAAAGCGCATCTAATAACAGCTCATCAAATTCAATAACACATTACAATATATGCAATGTTATAACTATAAATCCAAAGAATAGTCTATTATTTCCGTAATATTATTTGATTAAGATATTAATCCGAATAATTCTAAGTTTTAGGTATGACGGAAAAGCGGCCGCTTTCTGTCATCGTTATTTCAGATCGTTACCTACCCGTCCGCATTACTACCTTTGGCGACTTGAGATGTTCTAGAATATTCGAATACTGATATCGGGATTTTTAATAAAATGTCGTAGAGAAACATGCTCACACTTGCGGTTTTTATACTATTTTATGAGACGAAGTTTACACAATAGACAGATTTTAGATGGATAGTTTATAAGTTAGATTGCTCAAAGTATGGGAAAGAGCATGGAAAAGTATTTCTGGTGAAGAAAGTTTACGCTTATATGAATGCAGATTGCTACGAAGTTAATAAGATAGTTCAGTCTATGCGAGGGAAAAATGGCGTAGGATTATAAACCGATGGTATTTAATAAAATCACGATAAGCGTGTTGTATGAGAAATGAATTGGAAATGAATTAGAAAAAAGGGGGGTACTTTTGTTAGAGGAGGTGGAAATTTCGGTATTGTATATAATGCATTTAATAGCACATTAAGTTTTAACTACGTATATTATCGCGAAAGCCTAGTGTTCCGTGAAATCCTGATTGGAAATCACTTTCTAATCTTTTATATGTACGATTATGGAGTTGTGGGGGGGGGGGCGCAGTTCCCCCGATGGTGGGGGATAAGTTCGAACTCCGAACCTTTCTATTACTGATCCCTCGCTATGCCTTCAGCTGCAGAAGAATTCTCCAGAGCCGAGGAATAGCCGACGAGTCTTTCGTAGCGATGAGTGACGCAATGCTGCCCCCTCACACTCCCCTTCCTGGCGAGATGCTAGGTCGAATTTCAGTGAAGAGGGGGGCCGACCAGAAAACCCCGAAAGCGTCCCCAAGCTGAAACTCAGTCGATGAGTAGAAATAGCCGGGAGGCGAGTCGAATCTCATCGTGCGGCGTCGTGACGTCAGTCGTGGTCAACCAGGAAAGGAAAGGAGAAAGTGTGCGTCAATTGTAGTGCTGCCATCTCTTGCACGGGTCACCATTGTGGGTTTCCACTGCTGATTGTGCCGGACATTAGTACCGGAAGTCAGGTTT
The DNA here is from genome assembly GCA_951213105.1 of Amaurobius ferox. Lineage (NCBI taxonomy): Eukaryota > Metazoa > Arthropoda > Arachnida > Araneae > Amaurobiidae > Amaurobius > Amaurobius ferox. The sequence goes on along the minus strand of OX578148.1, from coordinate 107,990,245 downwards.
AGCCCACACAATCAGCAGTAGAAATCCACAGAGTATTCTGTGGGAAAAATACGAATGACCCAAAGCGATGAGCACACTAAGGAGAACTCGGAATTTAAAATATTTGCATGTCGGAGGGTTGTAGAAACATTAAATTGAAAGAGGTGATTCACATTAGGTTATTCACGCATGTCCCACATATTTTTCAAATAAAGAGCCATTTCATGCACAGGCACATAACCCGTTTATATGGGGGGCAATCCCAAATGTATGAAGCCTATTCCTGTTACATCTAGTTACCAGCATCCGTGAAACAGATTCAGACTTTTTGGCGCGTTCGAAATTCGAAGCCCGCTGCGGGGCATGTACTTTGTTGCCATTAAATATGTAGACTATTTGGTACTGGAGGACATGAAACTACGAAAAGTGAGAAGAAATTCCAAGTGAGAAGAAATCCATTGAACTTTAAGAAACGTAATGATTATTATTTCCTTCGCCAAGCGGTCATGCACGAAATTTATAGTTTCAGTCATAAATCTATTATATTTTCAGCTAACTGGGTACAGATTTTAGTGACCGATTAACCGATACAAAGCAGTTAACCAGTATTTCCTGTTAGCTTGTTAAATGCCCGAAATTCTAGAAAATATTCAAGTTCAAAGAACATAGTGGATAAAGTAACAAAAGCAAACTATTATATAAATGTGGTATTGGAAATTTTCCACGGTCATACTTTAAAATAATTTCATAATTTGTGTCAAGCGTGATGGATTTCGCCAATGAAGATCTTATACCGCAAATGAACCTTTTTATTGTTTGTTTTCTCTTGTATTACGCAGTAATTGAGTTGGAAGTTGGCGTCATCGTTGAATGTTTTGATAAAATATGGATGTTTGAAGTTGCTTTTGAGATTGTAATAGAGTATGGAAGTATCGAATGAACTAATATTATACCCTAGACACATGCAGAGTGATTCTTTTTTTAAGTGTAGACTCACAAAAATATATATGTTATATTAGCTGTTAGTATCATAAATATCATACTCACACTTATAATAGTACTTTGCGAAGCAGGATGGGCATCCGGCTGTTCCATTGTTCTGTACTATGGTGTCAAGTATATTTGATTGAGTAGGCTTTATATTCGTATAGACGCCCATCAGATTTCCTCGTGGTCTTATGTCGAAATCATATGATATATTTCTGTGAAGTATTGAAAATGTTAGACACAGCTTTAATAATAAACAATCCATTATTTGTAACTTACATATTCGTGCGTATAACTCAACCATTGAGCTATTTTGCCCTATAGGTAGTTTTTGCGTATGTGTATATCGTATTATTTGTATATTATGTCTAAAATTTAGGTACTGTGTCTATTTTCTACTATATATATTTCTAATATAAATATTTATTTTATAAAAATAACTAGCAAAAATCCCCGGCTTTCTCCGGCATGCATACAGTTCAATAACTTATAAATTTTTTATACATTCTTCCATAATTTTCTAATTATTTGTGCTGCATGTATTATTTCATTTGAATTAAAATCGATTCTTCACTGAATAATTTGTGCTTGCAGTACACTCGAGCAAACGACCTCTGAAAATCTCAAGCAATGCCGAGAAGAGTACACGATTTTAAAGCAGGATAACTTCGAAAACTTCTTTGTAAAAATGATGTGACGTAACGGGAGGAAGAATAATGGGAAAAGCCAGCGATGGAAGGAATACTCGTTACTGTCTGACATTTTGAAATTACTTTGGAAATCCCAACCCATTATAAACCACTCATAGCCTCGCATCGCCCCGTATAATGTAGCCAAGTTAACTTTACATGAAGTATAGATTATTTGGAGCAGAAATATAGTATTGCTACGAAGCGTATCCTCTAGAATCGTAAGTGTATGCGCAGGATAAAGTAAACAGGAACAATATACAAGTAAATATCAGTATATCAGTATAATTAAACAGTATAAGTAAACAGGAACAATATACAATCAAACAGCACTTAAATGCTCCACTAATTACACAAAATAAGCTCTAATATTCTCGAAACACTGGCGAAAATAATTTCACTAAACAGCTACTATTCTCAAAACATTGCAAGAGTCACAGTCCCCTGTACGTATATTGTCAACTCCCGTGCATTAGACGTGTGAGTCCTTTTTATTGTCTCTCCATAGAAACTTCTGGAAATCTTTATATCATAAAGAATAATCGTTCTATCGAGAAGTTTCTGGAACATTGCGGAAGTCACCAAATTGGCGATAAATCGTTAAATCTGGAAATCATTCTCACAACTGGGAGATCCTGGAAACCCTAGGCTCGCGTCATCCTCACGTCACGGTAACGTTATGCAGTGCATTTTCTTCGTCTGGCTGTTGTGACAGACGAAAGAGGAGGCGCCAAACGGAACTTTGCACTTTCGAAACAGTATTTTCACCTGGATGTACAGCCGCGGGAAAAAAAAAACGCCCCACCCTCTGTTAATTGAGCATCGTTCATCGTAGAGGAAATTGAATAATACCATTCGATTAGGAATAACATCCTCTACAAATTAATGTGCGCAAAATTTGCATAAGGGGCCGTCTTCATATCTAAACGCGCACAAACTTTGAAATTTTCAATGGCAACACCCAATTTTGACGTCACCCACAAGTTCTAGACCCCCAAATTAGTCCAGATTCAAATTTTCACGACGTTTCTATCTTTATATCCGAAGATATTCAATATTCCGGAATGTGCAATTTTCGGGGATCAATTCCATATTGAAAACCGCAATTTGAAGGGCGATGTTTCGTTGATTGACCTCAGCACTGTTGTAAATTATTGAACTATTCTCTTGACATTCAGCATTATGACTTATCTCACAGCCAAAGGGTCGCAGGTTTGATTCCTGCATGAGAGGGTGAGCATTTTCATGACTCTGTGTGTGTGTGTGTGTGTGTGTGTGTGTTACTAAGGCAGTGGGCCTGTAATGGGTAGGATTATGTGACACTTAAATAGGGCACGATTATTAGGGGTAAGAAGTCGTACTGGGTACGTTGCTAAAAACTAATGGGGCATTCGTGCCAGGGTCAATAAAAGGAAGAAGAAATAAAGAAGAATGAAATGTTTATTTTCAAATGTCATTTTATAATGCTGTTTCAAACAATTTATGAGACCAACAAATATCTGCAGATGACACGACAAAACAACCTCGTTGGAACTTGGTGACGAATTTAAAAGTATCAATCCGTCATTATTAATCACCGTTTGAAGTCTTGTTGATGTTTAGTATCACACAATTTTATAATTTGTTATTGTTTTATATAAATATTTTTTATTATAAATTATTACATTTTGTGGGCGATTTCAACTCGCAGTAGCTCGGGAACTATTAATCGGCAGTAACATAAGTAGATCCCATTTATAACAATACAAGTTTGCACCCTTCAATACAGTAGCAGAATTACGTTGATTAGTTTGCATCTATAACAACACTGCTTATACAAAGTTTTTATTAAAATTGGGGAAAAAATAAATCCCCGTTTTCTTAAATAAAGATTAACTTACAATTAATATAACTTTTTCAAATTAATAATTTTTTAAAATTAATATACGACCCCTAAAATCATCGTGATGCTGAATATTTAAACATTTCGAAAGAACTAGTGGGAGGATACACCTGGAATTTTATATAAACATATAAAAACTCTTTGTGAATCGATTTTTATCAAAACGTGTCCAGGTTTGTATTCATATTTTTTCGATTATTGATTTCATAATTAATATTTCATACTAACAATTTATGCTACAAAAATAAAATTCACGTAAATGTGTTTGGGTTGTTTAGTAGTAACGTCATACAAATAATCAGCGCGAGCAGATAATTATTACAGAAGATATGAATGGAAGTCTTGGAAACTAATTTAACATTAGGAGCTCAAAACTTTACATACCCACACCTCAGAAACGTTTCACCCAAATGACTTGAAATTTGATATCACAGGTTGAATTTTGCTCTAGTTTCGAACTATGTTGTCAAACTTGGGTGTTGTCATTTAAAATTTCAATGTTTGTGCGCGTTTAGATATGAAGACGGCCCCTTATGCAAATTTTACTCCTATTAATTTGTAGAGGATGTTATTCGTAATCGAATGGTATCATTCAATTTTCTCTACGATGAACAATGCTCTATTAACAGAGGGTGGGGCGTTTTTTTTCTCCGTGGCTGTACATCCACTATGCGGGTACACATGTGTTCAATTTGAATTAAGTCAAATATCTTCTTCAAAATATACTAAAATTGAATTTTTGTTAAGCAACAAGCTAACGTATTACATTTCAGTGGGGATTTTGAGGGAGAAGGGTTGCATTCAGGGCTTGCAGATGTCCTACTTGCAAGTAGGCGTCCTACATCATACATTTGTACGTAGATGTTCTACATTTTTATTCTGAAATTAAAAATGAAAGTGTGCAATCTATGTAATTATAAAAATATTATACACATGCTGACAGACGGCACATTATGTTTAAAAATTTACCACCAAACGATATTGACAATAAATGTAATGTTTCATCATATATTTTAAGTATATCAGCTTCCGTCGTCTTTTGTAGAGAACGCGTGTTTTCCATAGTGAACAAACAAATGAACGAAATGTAGGAATATATGTTCTATAAACTTAATTAACTGTAAAAATTAACATAATTATTAATGACTGTAAATTCATAAGATTGTTCGACACATTTTGAAAATACAAAAAATATTATGCTCCTGTAAAAACATACCCAAAGTAATAAAAAACATAAAATTTCGACACTAATTTGTTATTTAACCAAATTCTATACCTAGTGTGTTATAGTATGTATTTTTATTTTCCCTGCAATACATGGTAATGTATAGGGAAAATATTAGAATCATGTCGAAAATGGCATATGGAGTTATCGACGGATCTACGTGTTTTGGGACCTCTAGAACACGAAAAAACTATTTTTAGCGTGACGTCTGTCTCTGTGTGTAATGTATGTATCTACGCTAACTCAAAAACTACTTGATCAAATTTCATAAAATTTTATAGGTACGTCACTTGCGGGTGACCCTGGTGCTGATTAAGAGTTTGGTATGATTAGGGGTGACAGAACCTGTTTTATTTGTGAAATGGCCCGCAAAAATTTCATATATCCACTCAAAATTTTGACATAATTGTGCATAAAAGGGTTTAGTTATGACTCACTCAATGATCACGAGATTTACACTGCTCACAACTTAAATCGCAACACCATAAAGCTGTAGGTGTAGCTGTATGTAAATCAGGCAATGGAAACAGCAAGGCGAGATATACAAATGATAACAGTTTCGTTAAGCATAGTGACGTAACACCCTGCCGAGCAGCATAAAAGCGTCAGGTCAAAGAGGAGCAATATCACAGCTAAATTGTAGCGTCATTGGTTTCAGGTTGTAAAAATCATCACAGTATACCAAGAGTACGTCGACGTACCGCATACGTTCAGATGTCAGCGGAACGGCACCAAATCATTGTTTTGCGTGAGGGTGGGATGAGCCTTCAAAGGATTGCTGAACTATTGGCTCGTGATGTGAGCACAGTTCAACGGTGTGCGTTACGGTTCATGAGAGACAACGAAATGACACGAAGATCTGGTAGTGGAGCTTCCAGATGCACCACACCAGGTGAAGATCGTATGCTTCTGAGAAGCGTTGCGCGGGAGCCGTTTACCACAGCCACCGTGTTACAACGACATTTATCCCACACTACAAGTAACGTGGTTTCGACGCAAACAATTCGAAACTGTTTGCATAACTCAGGACTCCGAGGTAGACGACTTTTTCGGCACCTGCTGTTTCAACGTTTTCTCCAGTTACGTCGCCTCTAGTGGTGTCAAATGAGACGCAATTGGTCGACAGAATAGGGAAACATTCTGTTCACGAATGAATCACGATTCAGTTTTGGCATGCCAGATGGCCGTACTAGCGTATGAAGGCGCTTTCAACAACGCCACCAGGAAGTCTTTTTTTATCAGTAGCCACACAACCCCCCTAAGTGGTACCATGGTCTAGGGTGGTATAACATTTAGTGGACGAACACGTTTAGTCCTCGTTTCTGGCAGTATCACGGCATAATGATAGGTTTGTGACATTGTGAGACCTGTGGTAAAGCTATATCTGTCAACCAGGCCTGAACTGCTTTTTCAGCAAGATAATGCCTGGCTTACATACTGTACGGGAAATTATGAATAGTCTACAAGGTTTTGATATCCTGCCTTGGCCAGCATATTTTCAGAATTTGTCGCCAATTGAGCCTATCTGGGACATCATAGGTAGCCGATTAAAAGAACTCCCAATTCCAGAAAACCATGTTCAGTTACAAGGCCAATTGCATACTGTGTGGAATGCCATCCCTCAGCACACCATTGACCATCTATCTCATTGACGGGATGCTTCGTTGTATTCAATCCTGCATAGCCGCTCGCGGTGGGCCTATTCCATATTGATCTAATGTCAATAAAGTTCCATGCTTTTATTTTCCAGGTATGATTTTTTGATCATTTGCACATCTCCCTGTTACAATTATATCCTGCAAATATCATAAGGATACATCAATATCTTCATGTGTGTTGCGATTTCAGTTATGAGCAGTGTAATAGTTGTAATCGTTGTGTCAACATACTTAAACCAAAGTCTTAACAATAGCTTCGAAATCATGGCCGGTGGTGATGTTTCTTAAATAACCAAATTCCTTTTTTATTTGTCTGGATGACATGGATAAATGCACTTTCAGCAAAGAAAGCTGGCATTTTGAGGAAAAATTTTGCAAATATATCAGAAAATACTTTAGTAACATTATTTCAAAACATGCTAAGATTTCTGTCAAGACCACTTCTATATTGGTTCAAAATTTCAAATCTCAAAGTTCAGTAGATGTTTCAGGAGCTTTCGTAAAAGCAAACACAGGCAGACATACACATATTCGTATTTATAGATATAGATTAACAAGAATATAAGCAGTAAGCAACTTACCCAATGACGTGCGTTTGGAATTCCATTTTACCTGTGTTTGAATAGTCCATTATTACGAAAACATTGGTGGGCGACGTGAACTTTCTTTCTGAAAGATTAAAATACATGTGTCATTTTATAATTTATCAGGAGAAAAGAGTTCAAATACACAAAAATGTATTAAAAATACATTTTAAATATACAAGGTAGGATAAAAAAGTTCGGAGGATGTGCTGATATCTCCAACCCTGATTGGAGGAGAGGGGAACTATTTTACAGTGGCGTAGAGGCACATGTGACGCGAGATGTGAAGAGGAAGTAGCAGGTGTTTTTCCAGACATTACGTGTCAGTGAACTGTAGTCGTTCGTCGAAAACGGAAATAGCGTTGTTTATTAACATGCATTGTCTGGAAAAACACCTGCTTCTTCCTTTTCACATCTCGCGTCACATGTGCCTCTACGCCACGGTAAAAACCTCTACGCCACGGTATTTTAAACTTGAGAAGTACATTCATTACTGGTTTAATATACAACTGGTTTAATATACAACTGCTAATATACAACTCATTCTACATATTTTGCTGTTTACATTTTACATAGGTGAAAAATAGGCTTAGTTGTAGAAATAATCAAATTTGGATGATCATTTAAATTCAAATATATTGTAATTGCGTTGCTTCAGTATGTAGATGTACAGAATTTAAGCAAAAATAAAGTGGTTTTAGGACGGATACAACACTCAATATGAATTAAAAAGAACTTTAAAAATCACGATTTTGAAACAAGATGGATGCCATATTTCATTTTGAAGTTGGTCATGTGATCTTTTCATATCATGGTCACGTGATCGCTTCATATAAGAGGTGTAATTGTTATTTTAATTTTTATTTAAAAAAGTACTGAATATATTTCGCTGAATTTTTTTTGTATATTGTATGGAACAATTTGAATATTACCTAAAATTTTCGAAGCAATTTGTGAATTTTAAATCCGTTTAAAAAATGTTTGAAAAATTAGGTCCCATAGGATTCAATGTATTTTATTTTTTCAACCCGGGTTCAATCCAAAACTAATTGGTGGTTGATATTATTCATTTATACTCCCATAGGTCCTACAGACCGTCTGAACAACATACTAAAATTTCATTTTGATTAAGTCATTTTTACGGCAGTTATCGCGCTAACGGATAGACAGACAGAATGAATGAACAAAGTCATAAGCACTTTTCAACTTTGTTGTAAAGTGTTAATAAAATATTATGAGAATATCTACAAATGTATTGTGCATGGATCATTTGCCTTTTTAGGTGAAAATCGACAAAATAGATAATAAATAAAATTATATTTATAAAGTAATTGAAAAATCAACTAAATATTTTTCATATCTTATACATGCATTATACTTGTATATACACTATTTGCTTAAAGTTATAATAAATTTGCTGTAGCATTGGAGAAATTCATTTTGAACGCCTACCATCCCTTAAAATTCGAATGAATCGATTTCTAATCACGAGAATTACTAAAAATTCTATCTAATTCTAGATTTTCCACATGATGTATCTACACATAAAATTAAATTCAATAGACGCAAGTGAATTTGTTAGTTGAGTTACCGTGTCCAGGCATCACAGACAAGATGGTCGACCTTCGTGACCGCATTGGAGTCACAGAGTGGGCAGGATGGGCTGTCCTTGATTCCAATTTTAGAATTTTTATTTCGATCAGATAATAAAGTAATTTGCAGCTTATTTTTTCAGATTTCGGTTCTAAAATGTTAATGTATATGGTAGCTTTTCAATGTAGATGAAAGCTTTTCTTTATAAAACTGCCGGTTAAATTCGTATTATGCTTCATCAATCTATTGTCCTTCTTTCATTAATTTAATCTTATCTCAGCCTCAGATTAGGCTAGAGCGTAGCTTCGTAGACTATAGGTTTTAACATTAGATAATGAAAGATGTGTACACAGATTGCATATGCGTTACATGCTTATTTAAGGCGTATTACGTTCACACAGAATTTTTTTATTTTTTGTTTTAAGCGTACGTTTCATCAAAGCGTTGTCTTCTAGAATGAATTATTTGTTCCTACGTAAATTTAATCATGGGTTTACATCCTTGGCAACGTCAGGTATACGTGCTCGTAATATATGAAAATACTTATGTATATATTTACTTCAATCATTAAAAAATACATTTTTTATATGGTTATAGGTACTCACCAGTACTTGTTTCAATGTTAAGGCTGCATTCGGGTGCTGAAACAATTAATGATATAATATTTTAGAATATAGTAAAATATTATAAATTTTTAAAACACCAGTGGAATTTGTGACCTGAAATTAAAAACCTTCTAAAACGAAAGATATAATATTTGAATAAAGTATGCAGTTATAAGCCAAAGGAGAGAAAAAAATTGCTTTTGAACACTGTAAAATATTTCCTCGAGATTTCTTTCAATGTTTCCGCCTGTCTTTTAATTATCCATATCACAGCATTTCTTAACTATAACTTTATTAAATACAACTCAGGAATGATACAATTAAACTCCATGAAAACACAGGAACCACAGCACGCATAATCTCCAAGTCACTCATGTACGAATTGTCATTGTTCGAATCAAGGTTTTCATAGGTAAGAATATCTGTCCCCATTTTCCTCGGGGTTATCAATCTCATAGTGTGTAGGCCTCTATTATCGTTAAATATAATTAACATCACTTCATTTTGTACACATACAGAACATTATAAAAAACAGTTAAAATATGAAACACATTAATATAATTACATGCATTATTAAATTCACATTAATTACAATGAAAAAGCTTATATTTTCTCTTGGGAAACGTTGTTCTCTTGAGATAAAAAGAATGGCAGAATTTCAAAATAATCCAATCTAGTCCAATCTGAAAGCTACAAGTCCCTGACCGAAGCGTACAGCATAGTTGATTTCACTTTTAGCCTTCAGCAATTGATTTTAGGCACATATTTCCAGTTTGAAAGATTGTTAAAATTCCATGCGAAATTCTTTCAAATAATTGTTCCTGTGGATGGCATTTTCATAAAAAGAGAGAGTGAAAACTTTTATATAGTCCCTTGAATAAAATACTAGAAAAAGTTGCGATGCACAGTACCTATATGTAAAGAAAAAACCTATTGCAATTATCGAAAATATTCGGATACATATTCTTTGTAAAAAATAAGGGGGGTGGGGGTGGCACCCCCCCCCCCCTACAAATACGGGGTCAGGTAAAATTTCGTACAAATCCGGGGATGGTCCAAATAAAATTGCGTGGACTCGTTTTATGTACAGAAAAGTTTCAATTTGCTGTCAGCCCCTCAGCAGCGAGAGTCACAATCGAGAGGAAACTCAATTCTGATTTTCCAATTTTAGCCTCTTTAAGTAGATTTACGTTAATTTTATTGTAAATATCTTCATCAAAACTGCAGATATTTGCACCGGGTTTGATTCTCTTGACTAGCTTTGTTCAGCACAACTTTTTCTAATTAAACTTTTTTTGTTCAAAGCATCATATAGAAATTTAGACCCCTATTTTATGAAAATATCATCCTCCAGAAAAAAATGAAAGAATTTAGTATTTAATAAAAAAATTTCAAAGAAATATGTGATTCAAACCAAATGGCAAGTTTTAAAGTTTTAGTAAATTAAGTACTTTGTTTTTACTTTCCCTGCAATACATAGTAATGTATAGGGAAAGTATTGGAATCATACCGAAAATCACAACTCGAGTTTTCGACGGATTTACACGTTTCAAGACCTCTAGAATACGAAAAAACCATTTTGAGCGTGACGTCTGTGTGTGTGTCTGTGTGTCTGTCTGTGTGTCTGTCTGTCTGTGCAGATTTTGTATCCACTGTAACTAAAAAACTAATGGACCGAATATCACAAAATTTGGTAGGTAAGTCACTTGTAGGCGAGTCTGGTGCTGATTAGTTTTGAGTGAGATTCGGGATAAAAGAACCCGCCTATTTTTGCGAAATGGCCCGCAAAAGCTTGTATCCTCTCTAACTGAATAACTAATGGACCGAATTTCACAAAATTCGGTAGATGAGTCATTTCTGGGTTACTCTGGTGCTGATTAGATTTTGGTACGATTCGGAAAAAAATAACCTGCCTTTTTTTGCAGAATGGCCCGCAAAAATCATCAAAATCTAAACTTAAGAACTACGTATGCTCAAATATAGCCATTAAATGCTTGTTTAATACGTAATTTTTAGCGAAGAAAAGAATAAGACCAACCCCATTACACTAGGACTAGCCGTTCTCGAGATATTTTAGTTTTTCGTATTTTTCCTACACCATTTTTGAAAATAAGTCCAGTTTTCAAATGATAACGAAAATTGAATTAACAATTAATTAAATTTAATTTTGAATAAATAGAACGTGAATATAAGTCTGCAGGGGAAGTCATGTGCTGCCCACATCGGATTTTTTAAACTATGGTACATTTTGCTGTGTAAAGCTCATAAACTGAATAATCAGTACTTTAAAACTAGATACTACCCATTCTTTGAATTTAGCAAAAATATTTAATACTAATATATTTAGTCGCAATATTTCTCCACTTCTTCCTTCTAATTTATTTATTTATTTTCCTATCAGTTAAAATAAATAAACAAGCAAAATCTTTATCGGTTTAATAATTCTTCAAAAAGTAGATCATAATATTACTATCAAACCGTATTCTTTGTATCGTTCGTAATTGAACTGTTTTTTGGATACGTGCTGCGTTTTGGATACGTGTCATAACGTAAGAGTACAACTTATTATCATGGGCTTTAGCAGTAATTACTTTTCAATATACAGGGTGAGTCGGAATTGTTTTTACAAAAGCAGAGGGGTGATAGTAGCACACAAGACGAGGAATAATTACCATGGAACACAGGGTCGCATTGCACTCTGAGAGGCAGAAAAGGGGCACGTCGAACCGCGTCGAGCATGACGTAGTCAGCGCCTCGGACATCATTGTGTACCTGCCTACGTAGTCTCTCCTACGCCAGACACGAACGCAGTTACCGTATGCAAATGTCCAGGGAGCAGAATCAGCATAACTGGCTCCTAGTAGGTTCCGGCAATAGCCAATCAGTCTCATCGCCCGCATAGTTGTTGCCGCAGACCACATTAACACAACACCCGGAATCTTCGAGAGGGTGCGTCAGTTATTCCTTCGCCGGTGTGAACGGTGCAACGACACGCGTGGTCGCCACTTTGAGCACTTGCTGTGAGTTTGTCGATGCACAATAAATCTGTTTGTGCAACGTTTGGTATCGTTCATTCGCTTTCCCAACACTGGTGTACGTGCAGGTTCGTATTCCAATTTTACTCTTTTCTGCCTCTCTGAGTGCAATGCGACCCTATGTTCCATGGTAATTATTGCTCGTCTGGCGGGGTACTATCACCCCTCTGCTATTGTAAAAACAATTCCGACACACCCTACTATAGCGACTTCTTCCTTTTCGTCGAGAACATAACAGATCTGTATTCAACAATTTTGATCATCACTTTACAACAGATGCAGAAGTATGTGCGCATTTAACCAACAGCAATTCGTTTGGACAACTCACTCGGGTCCTCACTCATTCAAGCCTATCGTAAGAACAGGGCTGATATGTTACCTGAGCTTTTCTTCCTTACGTGCGAAACAGTTGTTGATTTTTCGAGAAAACTGGCATTTCGATAATCAACTTAAGCCAAGAAAGAGGCTTCATTATGAAGCAGCTGTTACTTTAGGTAAACTATCTCTACAGCAGTAAAAATAGCAAAATACAAATGAGTAGTATGAGAACGAGACATCACGATTGTTTTCACACTTCTGGTGTAAGGGTCCTATATACCGGGTGGTCAGAATTAAAACACCCCTACTCTGAGCTCTCTATAGATCGAACTACTCAGTGTAAAGGTTCCAAAATTGTTGAACATACTATTCAAGACATGGGGAAAGGGATTACGCCAAAAAAAATAATTCCAGAAACACCGATAGGTGGCGCTGTACAACAGAATATATGCTGAAAAGACACAAAATACACATTTGTAACACATTTTATTCGAACGTACCAAACATTCGTATCACAAGGACCTTATCGATGCAGGGAATGCCGCGTATAACGTTATCCATTGATTGTTCAACAATAGCGGGGCAACATCGTCAACGACATCTGAACGAATCGATTTGCGTCCTCGACCCGGCTGAACTCCAGGATGTCCAGTTTTCTCGAATCGAGCGATCATTTTCCTGAGAGCTTGTGGAAGTAATGGTCCATTCGCAAATTCTTAAGTCGACGAAACTCTCGAAGTTCAGCTGCAGAATGTCCTTTGTTTTCACGAAACAGCTTCACAAGCAAAGCGCGATCTGGCAGTGTGACAACCATCGCTGATAAGAATGAAAATTTCCCAGTTTTATCCCCTTTTATGTCCAGAACATACGAGTAGTAGCTGCACACCAAGGGTTTATGCAAATTTTTGTGCTTACAGTACGAACTTGCAGTTACAATGACAGTTTAAATTTTTTCACTTTTTTATCTTCTTTTTTTTTCATCAGCAAAAGAAATTAAAAAGGAAAAATTCCATATCGCATGTGTTTGTTTTTTTGTGATTATTTTGTGTCTTTTCAGCATATTTTCTGTTGTACAGCGCCACCTATTGGTGTTTCTGGAACTAATTTTTTTCACGTAATCCCTTTCCCCATGTCTTGAATAGTATGTTCAACAATTTTGGAGTCTTTACACTGAGTAGTTCGATCTATAGAGAGCTTAGAGTAGGGGTGTTTCAATTCTGACCACCCAGTATATAGGCTGGCGCAGCAGACGCTACTGTCGGATATACAGTGAGGCTCGCACTCTGCGTCATGAAACGAGAATATATTTCAGTGCCATTTATTACTACAAGCTTTATGTCTTGGGATCTTTTGAGAATTTAATAATTCCAAATATATTTCGAGCATAAATGGCGGAACAGCTTATGATTGAAGAAATTATGTTTTCACAGACTCGGGCCTGGTTTAAAGGTTTGGATCCATCTTGGCACGACACTAATTCCTCAAAATCGGGTTTGGGTCGGGTAAGGGTTTTAATAATTCAGGTCGGGTGGATCTAAATATATTCAATGATTGAAACATTTATAAATGAAATTTAAGAGAATATATTAAATCATTTTCTTGATTTCAGTCATGTAAAGATAATGTTTTAAAAAAACCCAATTTTTACTAAATTATTACGATTGCATCATTGTGTTTCTCTCCCTCTCTCTATGTGTGTGGTTCTTGCGTTTAAACACGATAACTCAAGAGTGAATGAACCTGCCACTATCAAATTTTAGGTGCAGTTACATTATATGAAACACTATAGCTAAATATAATGTTTAATAATTTTCATGATTGGATCTCGAATTATTTAAATTTTAAGATTTTTATAGCATTACTTCCTATGGCGAACAATAAGGGTGGAATGTATTATAATGGAGGAAATTGATATTTTGAACTACGTTATGGATTTTAATAATATAAAATAGCTTATATTAACACAGACAAGCCCAATGCATCTAATAGCGTCACAAAAATAATGTCAACTTTAAAAAAGAATATTTTAAATAAAGAGCTTTTACGAAGTAATTTAAAGAATAACTTAGATCCAAAGTCTGAATTTCATTATTTAAAATTCCAAAATCTGAACATAACAATTTTTTCTATTCATTCTGATATAGATCAATATATTTTATATTCATCCTGATAATGACAGTGATATAGAAAGAACTAAACACTAAATGTGAATGGATAAGAAATTTGAATGGAAACTGACACTTCAGGTATTTTGTACAAAGCCTGTCTTCCTTATCTACTTAAAATTTCTTTTTCCTTACACATGTAAATAAACACCATTTCTTGTTGGACAGGAACTTGGGTTAATATTTGAAATTTTCTCAAACTCTAGTCGGGTTTGAGCACTGGTACTGCCGGTTCGGGCCTGCTAAAATTTTTTGTTTCTTTTAACCCAGATCGTCCAACCTACCGAAAGTTGTAAAATATTAGTTTGGACTGTCGGGAAACACCCAAGTGTCACATAATTTAGATCTGGAACTAATAGAGGTGACAATAGGTGGAACCATGCTATCTTTCCCTTACCCATCACTGCCCGGACGGCCATTCGGAACTACAAATGTATTGTGTCCATATTCCTCGTTGACACAAGGATAGTTTTGGAGCAAAACAGAGGATCGGATATTGGACTACAGAGGTGGCGTAGAGAAAATACGAAAAAACTAAAATATCTCGAGAACGGCTAGTCCTAGTGTAATAGAGTTGGTCTTATTCTTTTCTTCGTTAAAAATTACGCATTAAACAAGCATTTAATGGATATATTTCAGCATCCGTAGTTTTTTAGTTTACATTTTGACGATTTTTGCGGACCATTTCGCAAAAAAGGCAGGTTATTTTTTTCCGAATCATACCAAACTCTAACCAGCACCAGGGTGACTCACAAGAGACTTATCTACCAAATTTTGTGAAATTCGGTCCCTTACATTTTCAGCTAGAGTGGATACAAGCTTTTGCGGACCATATCGCAAAAAAAAAGGCGGGTTCTTTGATCCCGAATCGTACCCAAAACTAATCAGCACCAAACTCGCCCACAAGTGACTTACCTACCAAATTTTATGAAATTCGGTCCATTAGTTTTTTAGTTAGAGTGGATAAAAAAATCTGAACAGACAGACAGACAGACACACACAGACGTCACGCTAAAAATGGTTTTTTCGTATTCTAGAGGTCTCGAATCGTGTAGATCCGTCGAAAACTCGAGTTGCGATCTTCGGCATGATTCCAATACTTTCCCTATACATTACCATGTAATGTAGGGAAAGTAAAAATCTGATGTGGGCAGCACATGACTTTCCCTGCAGACTTATATACACATTCTCTTTATTTTAATTAAATTTAATTCACTATTAATTCAATTTTCGTTCTCATTTGGTAACTGGACTCATTTTCAAAGGTGGCGTAGCAAAAAAACTAAAATATCTCGAGAACGGCTAGTCCTAGTGTAATGGGGTTGGTCTTATTCTTTTCTTTGTTAAACATTACGTATAAAACAAGCATTCAAAGGTTATATTTCAGCATCCGTAGTTTTTTAGTTTACATTTTGACAATTTTTGCGGGCCATTTCGCAAAAAAAGGCGGGTTCTTTTATCCCGAATCGTACCCAAAATTAATCAGCACTAGACTCGCCCACAAGTGACCTACCTACCAAATTTTATGAAATTCGGTCCATTAGTTTTTTAGTTATAGTGGATACAAAATCTGCACAGACAGACACACAGACACACACACAGACGTCACGCTAAAAATAGTTTTTTCGTATTCTAGAGGTCTCCAAACGTGTAGATCCGTCGAAAACTCGAGTTGCGATTTTCGGCTTGATTCCAATACTTTCCCTATACACTACCATGTAATGCAGGGAAAGTAAAAATCTGATGTGGGCAGCTCATGACTTTCCCTGCAGACTTATATACACATTTTCTTTATTTTAATTAAATTTAATTCACTATTAATTCAATTTTCATTCTCATTTGGTAACTGGACTCATTTTCATAGGTGGCGTAGCGAAAAAACGAAAATATCTCGAGAACGGCTAGTCCTAGTGTAATGGGGTTGGTCTTATTCTTTTCTTTGTTAAAAATTACGTATAAAACAAGCATTCAATGGATATATTTCAGCATCCGTAGTTTTTTAGTTTACATTTTGACGATTTTTGCGGGCCATTTCGCAAAAAAAGGCAGGATATTTTTTTACAAATCATACCAAAATCTAATCAGCACCAGGGTAACTCACAAGAGACTTATCTACCAAATTTTGTGAAATTCGGACCATTAAATTTTCAGCTAGAGTGGATACAAGCTTTTGCGGACCATATCGCAAAAAAAGGCGGGTACTTTTATCCCGAATCGAACCCAAAACTAATCAGCACCAGATTCGCCCACAAGTGATTTACCTACCAAATTTTATGAAATTCGGGCAATTAGTTTTTTAGTTAGTGTGGATACAAAATCTGAACAGACAGACAGACTGACACACAGTCTCACACACATACGTCATGCAAAAGATGGTTTTTTCGTATTCTAGAGGTCTCGAAACGTGTAGATCCGTCGAAAACACGAGTTGCGATTTTCGACATGATTCCAATACTTTCCCTATACATTACCATGTATTGCAGGGAAAGTAAAAATCTGATGTGGGCAGCACATGACTTTCCCTGCAGACTTATATTAACGTTCTCTTTATTTTAACTAAATTTATTTCACTTTTAATTCAATTTTCGTTCTCATTCGGTAACTGGGCTTATTTTCAAAGGTGGCGTAGGGAAAGTACGAAAAACTGAAATATCTCGAGAACGGCTAGTCCTAGTGTAATGGGGCTGGTCTTATTCTTTTCGTCGTTAAAAATTACGTATTAAATCAGCATTTAGTGGATATATTTGAGTATACCCAGTTCTTTAGTTTAGATTTGGACGATTTTTGCGGGCCATTTTGCAAAAAAAGGCAGGTCATTTTTTTCCGAATCGTACCAAAATCTAATCAGCACCAAAGTAACCCACAAGTGACTCATCTACCGAATTTTGTGAAATTCGGCCCATCAGTTTTTCAGTTAGAGTGGATACAAGCTTTTGCGGGCCATTTCGCAAAAAAAAAGGCGGGTTCTTTTATTCCGAATCGTACCCAAAACTAATCAGCACCAGACTCGCTCACAAGTAACTTACCTACCAAATTTTTTGAAATTCGGTCCATTAGTTTTTTAGTTAGAGTGGATACAAAATCTGCACAGACAGACAAACAGACACACAGATACACACACAGACGTCACGCTAAAAATAGTTTTTTCGCATTCTAGAGGTCTCGAAACGTGTAGATCCGTCGAAAACTCGAGTTGTGATTTTCGGCATGATTCCAATACTTTCCCTATACATTACCATGTATTGCAGGGAAAGTAAAAATCTGATGTGGGCAGCACATGACTTTCCCTGCAGACTTATATTCACGTTCTATTTATTTAAATTAAATTTATTTCACTTTTAATTAAATTTTCGTTGGAACCGGGCTTATTTTCAAAGGTGGCGTGGAGAAAATACGAAAAAACTAAAGTATCTCGAGAACGGCTTGTCCTAGTGTAATGGGGTTGGTCTTATTCTTTTCTTCGTTAAACATTACGCATTAAACAAGCATTTAATGGATATATTTGAGCATACGTAGCTTTTTAGTTTAGATTTTGGTAATTTTTGCGGGCCATTCTGCAAAAAAAGGCGGATTATTCTTTTCTGAATCGTACCAAAATCTAATCAGCTCCAGGGTGACCTATACGTGACTCATCTACCGAATTTTGTGAAATTCGGTCCATTAGTTTTTCAGATACAGTGGATACAAACATTTGCGGGCCATTTCACAAAAAAGGCGGATTCTTTTATTCCGAATCGTACCCAAAACTAATCAGCTCCAGCCCCGGCCACAAGTGACTCACCTACAAAATTTCGTGAAATTCGGTCCATTAGTTTTTTAGTTAGAGTGGATACAATATCTGCACAGACAGACACACAGACAGACACACAGACAGACACACAGACAGACGTCATGCTAAAAATGGTTTTTTCGTATTCTAGAGGTCTCGAAACGTGTAGATCCGTCGAAAACTCGAGTTGCGATTTTCGGCATGATTCCAATACTTTCCCTATACATTACCATGTATTGCAGGGAAAGTAAAGTAAAACTGTGAATTCAGTATAATTTCAAATAAGTTTCTATCTTATTTTGTGCAATTAAACCCAATTTAATGATTTCGAAAGAAAAAAAATAATTTGTGTCCATAGCGAAAGGCATGTGCTTCCCTCATCAGATTTTTATAATCAAATTACTCCGCACAAATAAATTATAAAACAAACACTCGTCACTGAAATAACATTTAACTAATAAACATGTCTGACGCAGTGGCCTGTCTATATGGGAGTCTTACGTTGATCCAATCATAACTCATCTCGCAAAGAAAAGGTGGGACTCTGGGAATGATTCATAGTTGAGATATCAAAGATGGGTGCGACAAAAACAATCCCAAATTCATTGATAGATACTTACAATCCATGTCTTTGAAGACGTTGTTGGATATTTCACTGATTGCTTTCCTTATTCTTTCTTCTGTTTTCTGTGGCATCGGTGATTCATCAGACATCACATTAAACAGCTTGTTATAGTTGACCATATTGCTTTCTAGATCGGTCAATGCTTTGAACGCCCTCTCTCTGTTGCACCAGCGAGACCTTTCGTTATCAAGAAGTCCGTAATAACCGTAGTACATTCGCAATATCTGACTCAGACGCAAATTTACGTACAATTCCGGGTTATCCTGCATTCCTTTTCCTATTATGAGACCTGCAAAGAAAACACGAGATTAATGCCACGGATGCAAAGCTTTCTGTACTGTCATCAATTCCGAGAATGTTAGACAAGAATGAAATAGGAATAAATGCATTTCTAACTTTATTATTCAGAATTTTTTTAAAATTGTTTTATTTTTAATATTTTATTTCAAGCTATGCATGACTCTCGTGCAATTAGCATGTTCAAATCTAACAAATTTTGTATATTTTTTTTAACGTTATAGTGATTGCCTTCAGTAATAGCTTGTCTAGAAACTTGAGCCACCGCACACCTTTGCTTAAGAGTAGCAATCGTTCGTGCCCCACGTAAGGTATGGATGTTTGTGTTGTGGGCGCAATGTGATCCGCCCCCTCTGGTGAGCCTGGGGCAACGTCAATGGACGGCTAAATGGTTCACACTCTGGCCTCTGTAATAAAGGCGAATGACGAAGGTCAAAGTGCCTGGCCATTTGGGGAAAAAAAAAAAAACCTTTGCTTAAGACACAATTCTGCCTCATACTTAAGTGTTGCAGTTTCGAACTTTATCATAATTGCCCTATTAAATATATCTGCTTTGAATTATAGATTTTTTCCTAACACATGCAATAACAACGTCTGATCATTCGTTTCACAAATGCCAAGAGACCAAATTTTGCATTGCACTGCAATTTTGAAAATTTTCTTCTGAACATTTCCCATAGGAATTTGATGGGGCCCCCAAAAGCTACAAAATGATGCAGTTTCGAATAATCTGTATTTCAATAAATACTGAACGAAATGAACTAAAATTTTGCACACCAAGGTTTCCAACAGTGCTGAATCAACTGTCGTCAGCATTTACTTCCGTTTTAACTTATAGATGTTTTTTCAAGTATTATTTTCGTAATTAATAATTAATATTAGAAATTTGTTGAAAAATGAAAATTGGTATACATTTTGTTTGGGTTATTTAGTATCATAATGTAAAATAGGAATTAGTTTGATAGACTAATTATTTCAAAGAATATAAAAGAAAAACTGCAGCACTAATTTAACATTAGAAGCTCGAAATTTTAAGCAATCATAACTTCCCAACGGCTTGAGTAAAATATATAATTTTATACGAAATCGGTGTGTTTTAAACTGGAGAATTAGAATATTTTATCAAGAGGTAGCGTTGCTCTTTGAAAACATCGAGTTGATGCACATTTTTATATGAAGGCGACTCCTTATTCAAATTAGCATATCATTTATTATAGGAGACATTATTACGAGTCTAATGATACAGTTGGTTTAACTGTATCACCCGAGGAGCCGAAATATCGCGCCGTGTTCGTTTTTTTAACCGACTCTACATTTACGACTATTTTAGAAATGAAACCTTTTGTCTCAAATGAAAATCCATCGACTCAAAGAACAGCTGCAGTGTCTTTAAATACCACTGTAGCGACTGTAAGCAAGATAATAAACAAAGATTTATATTTTTAAAAAGCTTAAAAGCATAATGTTCACATCCTTTTGCCTAGACTTGTGGCTGAACGCAGAGCACGCTGTAGAATCTTTATGAAAAACATTTTGCCAGTGAAAACCATTTTGCCGGTGAAACCATTTTGTCAGATGGGAAATATATTGTGACAATGAATGAAGCATGGATCTATTTAAATGACTGTAACAAAAAAGATCGATTTACTATTTCAAAAGAGGAGAAAAAGACCTAAAAATTTGGTCCCAAGAATTAAACGAAAGTTTTAGTAAAGAATTTGTAATTATTGCTGGCTTTTCGTACAACGATAAATTTTACAGTTAAGAAAAGTGAAAGAAAATTTCAAAATCATTTCAATATATTACAAATATAATTTTTTCACTCCTTTATTTAAAGAAGAAATGCCATCTCTTTATCCACAGAGTCTTAATAGAGTAGAACTTCATCCAGATAAAGCTACCAGTCAGACATCAAAATTTAACTCTAAAAAAGTCTCGATAAAATGACAAAAGCTATAGATTATTAAAGCCATAGCTTTAAGTATTAAAGCTATAGATTTAAGTATTAAAGCTATAAATTTTGCTCATATTCCTTCAAAGTCCTTTAAGGTGTCACCAATGGATTGTTTTGCTTTTGAAATGTTAAAAAGAGAACTTTCTAAACGTAGATCTGAAACAATGGATGGACTATGGAAAACTGTTGAATAAAATACCACTCATAACTTTTAGAGAACTTCTCTTATATTAGAAATTGAGATGTAAAATTATAGTTCAGAGAACGTGTCATCAGTTATAACAATTAAGAAATAAATATTTCTACTTCAAATCTTAATTATATGGCTTTAAATTCGTTATAAAAATAAACGTAAACAGCCTGTGTAATATTGGTAGACATAACGTAAACAGTCATGGACATTTATTTACAAAGTTATTAGGGTTTCTTAAGGATTTTCTAAGAACCATATACTATAAACAAGATTTCGCCAATTTTATTAGAAGAATAAAATTTCCAATGGCTAAATTTAATGCCCGATTTTGATAATGCCTTAATGCTACTGATTTTACCTCGGTAAAGCAAATTTTATAAAGCTTTCCTATTTAAAAAATTAGAATTTAAATTCCATTGTTTGAAATTTAATTTACTGTAGCTATCCTGTTATTGAAATGAATGAATTAATATTCATTTTATAGGGAACTATTCCGTCTGTCATTTGTGATAGTATATCTCTTTAAAAAATAATTCAAATGCACATAAAGGATAAATATGAAAGTTCTTAGAACTCTTCTAACAGATTCATCATTTTTCACAACTCACCATTTTGTCATCCGTTCGTCATGAATTCATATCTTGTAACAACTTAACGTTCGAGATGAAAGTATTTCAAAATAATTTGATACAACTCACCATCAATAGCTCCTCGAAGTTCCGAATAGGAAATATAAGCTCCGTTATTATTGTTATCTAACTTGTATTCGGTACGGCAGGATATGTCGTCCCACATCCCGTTTCCGTGCATCTTGACATTGTCGTCTTCTTTGATCAGAATGGAGATCAAATCTAGATGAAAGATTGATGACACTGTAATGACCATCTTTATTAAGATACTTACACAATTCTATAGATTCATTTGACATTCGGTAAACAGTTTTAATACCGAATTATGTTGTTTCTTTCCAAAAGAAAGATCAACTGAATACAGGTTGGAAGTATGATCGACAGTTTTCTCAGTTTTGTCTTCATGCACTCATTGTGCGTAGGGAGAAAATATGCGTTCTGTTACGTGACATTATGGATTCACATTGGACATTTTTTATTAAAATATGAAAAAGTATGAAAATAATTTTGAATCCTAATTATAGGAATCGGTTGATTTGAATTTAAATCATTGAGTTAATAAAACAAAAATGTAGTTTCTTATTGTTAATGGCGTTTAATAAATGAATTATACAAGAGCGGAATTCAGTTACATTTTATCAAACAAATCGCAGCAATCCATCGCCAGTATTGCTGCATTTCAATTCAACACATAGTTTAGTTACGTAACACCTTTATATTGTTTCAACTAGAAAATAGGCCCGACTTTACCTGGTATTTAAGAGGAAAACCCTTAATTAAAATTGTCCCGAAATTCACAATTACGTAATTATTTAATTATACGCTGACTTGTAACACACACGTGGTTGGGCCTTCAACACACAATGGGCATCCGGCCACTCAAATTGCTGCTCGTACCCTTGGGCGAGTCGGGTGGTCTGGGTTTTGAACACACAATGGGCACTATAACAGGAATAACAGTAATGTGCTTCACTGTTATTCCTGAAAGCATAGAATTTTAACAATTGGTTGGCCCCATTTATTACAAGATTTGAAGTTACAATAGCTGTATCAGAAATATTCTAAAATGCTTGTTTTAAGGAGTTTATTATGCTCTCTGAATTCCTGCTTTGCATTGACGAGCAGAAAAATAACAAAACCATGATACACCAATTGTGGTGGATGATCGGTTCAGCATATTTTTACTTTTATTCAACGTCCTGTTATAATCGCTTCATTGTTATGCTGGTGTTTCCTCTTTACGAATCAAGGTAGCCAATTAAGCCATTTTTCGGAATGTGAGGTAAATAAAATGGTTTAATTTTCAACTACTTATAATGTAGCCATTTCTAGCTATGATTCCAGCAATAAGGGTCATCTAAGTGTTGGCAACCCTGTTACGGATCAAGCATGAAGGAATGTTCTTTGAACTTCTTACCTCCAACGGTGACTGCGTAAACTGGATTGAATTTGACATTTCTTAGTGTTTCCTCTGGAGATTTTATTCTCTGGTAAACAGAATATGCATCCATTTCTTTGTCTAGGTAAGCTGCATACATTCCTAATAGAACCCTTCCGAGAGCGAATCCATGCTTCCAATTGGAATGAACACCCACAACGCCCAACTCTATTGGATATTTCGCCTTTCTGAAAAATAAATATATACCTATATTGCAAGTAGTTTATCCTCACATTATATATAAGTGTTTTTGACTTTTTTTACAATTTTTAGTATAACTTTTTGGGAAAGTGTGAAAGTTTTGTGACGCGGTCAAAAATTCGAATATGAATTTACCATCGAGTTATATGTTTTCAGATTCTCTAAACTCGAATCGAACGTTTTTTTAGGTGATGTATGTGCAAAGAAGAAAGAGCGTGTGTTTCACCACTACAAAACATTCGATTCAATCATATCTGAAATTAAAATACAATTTTCATTTATAATTTCTATCTTTTTGGGAATTGTTAATTTAATATTTTTGATTCAAACTGTACTTTACTGTTTGCAAGACAGGTGAATTGGGGTAGTTATTGAACGCAGGTAATTGGGGTAGTTATTGAACGCAGGTAATTCGGGTAGTTATTAAACGCAGGTAATTGGGGTAGTTATTGGAAGGTGAACTTATACTATCTCGAACAAGATTTTTCCTGTAAAATATTATGTATTAGCGCATATTTTCAAGGTCCTCAACTGTGTTCAGTCAAATTTCTGACATGCATCATTTAGGCAAAAGGTTAGGAGGCAAATACTGTGTAAAGGCAAAGCTTGAACAAAACCTCCCTCTAAGTGTTCACGAATATTCTCAAGTCCTGAGTAAATATTTTCATGTAAAATCTTGTCAAGAGTATATTTGCAAGGTCTTGAAATGTGTTCAGTCAAATTTGTGACTATCTACATTCAGAAGCTAGAAGTCAAATCCTGTGAGAAGACATAGCCTCATCAAGAACTTCATTGAAGTGTTTAAGAATATCCCTAAGTCCTGGGTAAATTTTTTTAAGTAAAATCTTGTCAGAGAATATTTGAAAGGTCTTCAAATGTGTTCGATCAAATTTCCGGCATACTACAGACAAGAAGTGAGGAAACGAATTCTATGAAAAGGCAAAGCCTGATTAAAATCTTCCTCAAAGTGTTCAAGAATATCCCCAAGTAATGGGTAAATGTTATTCGAGTAAAATCTTATCAGAGTATATTTACAAGATCTGTTTAAAGGCAAGACCTGAACAAAACCTTCCTCTCAGTTTTCACGAATATACCCAAGTCCTGAACAATTGAAGAATTTCACAATAATATATACAAATTAATTTTAGGTGATTTTTTTATATATTTCTTTGAATAATGTGCAATATCTTTAGAACGATTCCTGCTAGCTTTCTAGAGTTTATCATTCGTTTTCTAATGAAAAATTACATAAAAAATGATACTTTGGGTAACAGTATTTATGATTATAATATATAATAATAATTGTAGTAAAATTTCTAAAAATAAAAAAATGTAAAATGTAAAATTGCTGAAAATAATTGCAGTTAAATTAATTTTTCCAAGATATTAAAGTAGATAATTGCTGTATATTCAATCAAAACTCTTGGACAACGGCAATAATAAAACAAGAAAGATCAATCATGCTCAAAGCATTGATTATGAAACACTTTCCAACTTCAATGTAATTTTATTTAAACATGTCTAAAATGCAATACATTCCTCGGTAATATTTTAAAACTTACCACAATACGATATTAATTTATTATATTTGGAAACTTAAACCTTCATCGAAAAAATGAACTTCATTCAAATGACGGCATTGAAATATAGAATTACCTGGTTTAAACATCTCTAAAATGTGATACATTCCTCTGTAATAATTTTAGAATTATCATAATACTACGATAATTTATTATATTTGAAAACTTCATCGAAAACAACTGAAATTCATTCAAATGACGTCATAGAAAAATAACACGCCTGGCTCTCTCTATAAAAGCAGCATTTCATTCATAAATAATTTCCCATTCATGTCATTCATCACAATACCATAATAATTTATTTTATTTAAAAATTAAGACCATGGAGCTACAAGTAATTAAACTCTATGCGTAAAACTTCATCGAAAAAAATCGTCCTTCTCTTTGTAAAATCAATTAATATTTCATTCATATCAGCTATGCAGACTACATGAACTAAATGATTTTGTGTTAAAGAAATACAGCAATTCTAATACAACTCATTCTACATATTTTGCTGTTTACATTTTACATAGGTGAAAAATAGGCTTCGTTGTAGAAATAATCAAATTTGAATGAGCATTTAAACTCAAATATATTGTCATTGCGTTGTTTCAGTATGTAGATGCACATAATTTAAGAAAAAATAAAGTGGTTTTAGAACGGATACGACACTCAATATGAATTAAAAAGAGCTTTAAAAATCACGATTTTGAGACAAGATGGATGCCATATATCATTTTGAAGTGGATCACGTGATCTTTTCATATCATGGTCACGCGATCGCTTCATATAAGAGATGTTATTATTATTTTAATTTTTATTTAAAAAACTACTGAATATATTTCGCTGAATTTTTTTATATATTTTATGGAACAATTTGAATATTATCTAAAATTTTCGAAGCAATTTGTGAATTTTAAATCCGCTTAAAAAATGTTTGAAAAATTAGGTCCCATAGGGCTCAATGTATTTCATTTTTTCAACCCGGGTTCAATCCAAAACTAATTGGGTAATATTATTCATTTATATTCCCATAGGTCCTACAGACCGTCTGAACAACATACTAAAATTTCATTTTGATTAATTCATTTTTACGGCAGTTATCGTGCTAACGGACAGACAGACAGAATGAATAAACAAAGTCATAAACACTTTTCAACTTTGTTGTAAAGTGTTAAAAAAAGAACAGAATTATTTGACCAAATAAAGCCTACAATTTCCATAGAATCATCATATCTTTCTCTCTTTGCCTTATCGCCTTTGAAAATACGCCCAGTCGCCAAATAAAAACAAAAATTGAATTAAAACTGCAAATCTAATGCCATTTAAAATAATTATCCAAGTTAATTTTTGCAATTAAACTCAATGTAATTAATTATGGAAAAAAGAAAAAGGAAACTAATTTGAGCCTGAAGGGAAAATCGTGTGCTATACCCACATCAGATTTTTTATATTTCAAATTCAAAACTCAACTACATTTCAGCCATTTACATTTTTGCAGCATGAAAATAGTTCCATAATAAAAGTTGATGCACAAAATAAAGTGAATTGAAAGATCATGTTAAAATGAAAAGAAATATGGGAGACTATGAAGTTAAGTGGTAAAATATTATAGACAGTTCTGAGTACTACTATCTCTTTCTCTGTCTGAAATGCTTGCCCAAAAATGTGGTGAAAAATTGACGACATTGGCGACGAATTTGGCGTCCTTTTTTTAATGCTGCTAATAGGTGAAAATGTTGCCGAATTAATTAAAACGACGCCAAATTAACAGAAATGACGACGAAATTAATTAAATTTAAAATTAACATGAGTAGAATTTTGATTTTGAATTTTAGAAATGAATTGGAATTCAAACTAAATAAACGGATGGTGTATTACTTATCTTTCATTACGGTCTGTCTGTTAGTCTGCTCAACTTGGCGACGAATGTAGCAACTTTTGAAAAATATCGCTAGGTTGCCAAAATATTGCCAAATCGACGAAAATGTTTCCAAATTGTTGAATTTTCAATAATTCAGAAAATCCACATTATTAATAATTACCTACATTATTAGTTTAATTAGCAATAATTATCTACATTATTATATTAAATTTTTGGATAATCTCTGTTGCTTTGAGGAATTTATTAATTGGTTTTTTTATTCAAAAGAGTTTCCCTGTTCGTGGGACAGCTACGTTTTGTTCGGGGTCTAGGACAGCGTGAATTTATTACGGCCTGTTTGGGGATGGATAGTATATATATTTCGGTAGGGAATCGTATAAGAAATAATATAACACTGAATAGGAAATATATATGGTTCGCATGTGCGTATAGATATTAGGAGCGCAACTTCAGGCAAATGGATAGGAGGACATTTTTTGCAACGTCCCCGGGTTTATGATGGTCTTATTTTTCTAGTATATCATATTTGGCAAGTTTTCCATTGCAGACATATAAGTTCGAGATAGTTCCAGATAGTTAGATCCGGGTTCGATCATCGCAGCCCCAAACTATCTCCGTATTTAATTAAAGTATAGACACGTTAAATCCTTAAATCTGTAGATCTTAAAATCTATCCGAGAAGTGACGGGTTAGGGGACGGTTAGTACGGTTCCTATGGTTGCCACCGGAATGAGTTGGTTTAAATTGATGTGGCACTGTGTTAGTTGTCCAAACAGTTACCTTATACTTTTGGGTAGGTCGGAAAGTTTGGGTAGGGGGGAAAATACCAGACATACTTACGTTTCATCAAAATCAGCAGCATCGTCGATTCTAGTATCATTTAGAGTGTGGGAGAGCATGAAGTGCAGGGCGCATTGCTCATCATCTGTAAAATCGTTTCCAACTGGTTCGAACTCGAAATTATTTGGGACGCTAAAAATAGCGCGAATTCCATCATTCTGCTGTTTGAAAGTTCCTTTTCTAGAGGTCCCCGGCTCTGGTCCCAAGTTGTCCACTCTGAAGCTTTGGAGAAGTTTTTGCAAAGTTTCACGAGGCTGTGCATTCACCTTCAGTGATTCGTACCTCTCTACCAAGGAGATAAATGTCTCAATGGAGTTCGGCAATGGCAACGCCTGCCCGTTGACGCTGTACCTGGATACTTGCCGAAGATTTTGAACATTCTGGTCATAACATCGCATTAAGCCGGTGCCTTGGAAATTCTTGATGCTGATGTAAGCAGAACTTAGCCTTACACATGCTGAAAAATTAGTAAAATTTATCAATGTAATGCAGGATAAAAGGTAGGGAAAGGGCAGATAAAACGGTCCTTCTGGGAAAGAATTAATTTTCTTTAAAGACACATAATATATTTGAATAACATATTTTATTGTTGGTGATGTGACATTCTTTAGGCGTTTTTGCAACAATTAAATATATTAAAAAATTAAATTAGAACCACCTATTTGAAATAGTTTAAAATATTAAAATATCAAAATTAGAAGAAATCAGTAAAATTTATTAATGTAATTTAAAATAATAGGCGGTGGCTCCTGCCCGTTGCAGTCGAAACGGTTTTGTTTGAATAATATATTTTCTTCTTGATGATATGTCATTCTTTGGGCACACTCAAAATAGTTAAATATATTAAAAAATTAAATTCGAACCACCTGTTTGGAATAGTTTAAAATATTAAAATATGAAAATTAGAAAAAGTTAGTAAAATTTATTAATGTAATTTCAAATAATCAGTTTAAAATAATCGGCAGTGGCTCCTGCCCGTTGCAGTCGAAACGGTTTTGCTTGAATAACATATTTTCTTGTTGGTGATATGTCATTCTTTAGGCACATTCAAAATGGTTAAATATATTAAAAAATTAAATTCGAGCCATCTGTTTGAAATAGTTTAAAATATTAAAATATCAAAATTAGAAAAAGTTAGTAAAATTTATTAATGTAATTTAAAATAATCAGTTTAAAATAATCGGCAGTGGCTCCTACCCGTTGCAGACGAAGCGGTTTTGCTTGAATAACATATTTTCTTGTTGGTGATATGTTATTCTTTAGTCACATTCAATATAGTTAAATATATTAAAAAATGAAATTCGAACCACCTGTTTGGAATAGTTTAAAATATTAAAATATGAAAATTAGAAAAAGTTAGTAAAATTTATTAATGTAATTTCAAATAATCAGTTTAAAATAATCGGCAGTGGCTCCTGCCCGTTGCAGTCGAAACGGTTTTGCTTGAATAACATATTTTCTTGTTGGTGATATGTCATTCTTTAGGCACATTCAAAATGGTTAAATATATTAAAAAATTAAATTCGAGCCATCTGTTTGAAATAGTTTAAAATATTAAAATATCAAACTTAGAAAAAGTTAGTAAAATTTATTAATGTAATTTAAAATAATCAGTTTAAAATAATCGGCAGTGGCTCCTACCCGTTGCAGTCGAAACGGTTTTGCTTGAATAACATATTTTCTTGTTGGTGATATGTCATTCTTTAGGCACATTCAAAATGGTTAAATATATTAAAAAATTAAATTCGAGCCATCTGTTTGAAATAGTTTAAAATATTAAAATATCAAAATTAGAAAAAGTTAGTAAAAGGAAGTGTCTTGTTGGGTCACTGGATCTGAATTTCTCCTCTTTTTGTGCTTCGGCATTTTGAACTTGTCTAAAAAAAATTAGGCTCACTCCCTGAAAATTTTGCTGAGAGTATGAAAATTTTGCTGGTGGTATGAGTGGGAGCCCCGTCCCTTATCCTTGTCCTCGCCATTCTTTTATGGTTTTTACTTTCCTTATATACATAATGTATAAGGAAAGTATTGTGACGGGTCGAAAATTCGAATTCGAGTTTTCGACGGGAGATCACGTTTCAAGCATCCCTGATCACGAATCAAACACTTTTGAAGTGATGTGTGTGTGTGTGTGTGTGTGTGTGTGTGTGTGTGTGTGTGAATGTGTGTGTGTGTGTGTGTGTCAGTGAGTCTGTGCAGACGATAACTGACGAACGAATGGACCGATTCGAACGAAGTTTGGTACAAAAATCACAATCCGTAAACACTGGAAGCCTATTGTTTTTATACGTAATCGAATGTTCAGAACCCCCACTAAATTTTCGAGTGAAATTTTGAAAAAATCGAAACCTCTAATAACTAATAAAGTTACGCAAATATACATTTCTTATGTACATTTTTATTAGAAAACGATTGACATAAATTTTAGAACGCTAACATGAACCGTTCTCGAGATATTACACATTTTTCAAAAAAAATTATCAAAAAGTCATATAAAATAATAAAAAATATTTCCTATTAAGAAACATGTTCACTTTTCATATGTAATACTATGCGATAAATTGGGTGACATCATTCTTGTGGATCTAGCTCGTTCCATTCATGAAAAAAGATACTTTGAGTAATACTTTTTTATTTGAACGCCAATAGTCATTCATCTGCTGTAAGAATAACTTATTTCTCCGTCCATAACGCTTGGACAGATTTTGGAGACGAATTTAGCCGAATATCGCCAACTTGTCGACATTTTTAATTGTTGCCAAATTAACAAAAATCTCGTCAAATGGATAAAAATGACGCTAAATCAATTAAAATGACAACTAATTGAAGAAAATTCAATATCTTGGAAAGAATATAAGTATCTACTATAATAATAATATTTTTTTTAAATGTAAAAGTAGTAAATTCATTGCATTATATAAGGAAAGTCATGTGTTGACCACATCAGGTTTTTTTAACGTGTATTGAGTTGACGCTACATATTCTTGAAAGAAGGTGGTGCTCTTTTCATGCGCTCCCAGCCTGTTTGTTTGGAGTGAGTTGATGGTAATGTTTAATTGTTTTATTAAGAGATAATAAAAGGTGAACGATTTAGGTGAAAAATTGATTATGATGTAAAATTAGTGAAAGAACCTGACTACGAATCTGTGAGTTATCTTCAATAATTGTTCAAGAAGTTATCTCTACTATTCAAATTATTAAATATTGAAGGATTTAAAGAAAAACAATAAGTGCACCTTCTAAAAAAAAATCCTTCATGTATGGAGCAATGTAATTTATGTAATTAACAATAGATGTTCTATATTTATTCATCTATATATATATATAATGAGAATATTGAATTTCCATTGATTATACTTATGCAGAGATTTTGCGATAATATTAAGTTCTTGCTTTACATCTTAACATTGCTATAAAGTAAACGAGTTCAAAAATTGAATGTGAATATTTTTACTAAAGTATGGACACATATGTATTCATGAGAATATTTATATTTCATTGTATTACAATTATTGGCTCTTTATATGAATATTAAAAATCTCAAATGGAGAGGATTAACATTTTTTTTTTGGACTCTTTATTTTTTACAAAGTGAAAAACATTGTCTTCATACTGAATTTTATATCTTAGAACAAAAATCTTTATGTGTATCTAATAATTCTTGATTATATAAAGACAGCTAACTTCATAATTTATTATCATTATTTATGAAAGTGATTTACAGATACAGAGTACAGGTATGTACAGAATCAGAATTCACATATGCATTTAAATATTTTATATTTTGTATTTGTGTTTCTAGGTCTCTCATGTAGTCTATAAATATATACCTATATTTTATATTTTAACACAGCGCATTGAATTCTCTTCAAAATTTCTTTTCCCCACTATATGACACCCCTACATTAATCATAACAATATAATTTCAAGTTAATTGTCCTAAAGATTACACGAGGCTGTCCGAGCTCCTACTAGATGCCTGTAACGAGAGATTGCAGAAAATTTTAATAATTGATTTTATAATTTAATTTCCTTTCCTGTGATATCTTATCACAACACACTGATTATATTTTTTGTGCCAAATTTGGCTCAAAACGCTCCATTCAATCGTGAGATATCGTCTCCACAGTCTCTCCCCCCCCCCCCCCCTCTCTCTCACACACGCACACACATCACCTTAAAAAACGATCTATTCGAGTTCAGCAATGCTTGAAACGTGCCAAAAATTCGAATTTTCGACCCCGTCATAATACTTTCCCTATACATTATACTATGTATATAGGGAAAGTAAAATGTATGAGTATTTTAAGATTTTTAGCTTAATAAAGCTTTAACTTAAAAATTGATATCTTTTGGAGGACCTGATTCACCTTATTTGTGAACTATTGGTTAAAATTCTGGTCGAAACGTCACTGCCGCGGCATTTAATAAAGAAAACATAAACTCATGCATAAAAAATAAAATATTAATAAAAAAATCTGGTAGCTGTTTCATTGATAGGTGGCAACACAACATTGTAGCAGAAAAATAAGCACATGTCCGCTTTAACCACGAAGCAGGTTTACTTTTCTTTCTTCTATAGCCCATCCAAATGAATATATCGGGTTTCTCCAGTGAGATCGGTTAGAAAGGCATATTTAAAAATGCAAAATTGGAACATACCTACAAAAAAGACGAACACCGTTGTCTTCATGGTATAATATGTTTGATTCTTCAAAACCTAAAAAGACGTAAAAGTTAATTTATTATATTTTACATCTTTAGTTTCTTTCTATATTAAACAAGAAAGGCCAATCATGCATAAAGCATTGATTATGAAACACTTTCCAACTGCAATGCAATTTCATTTAAACATCTTTAAAATGCAATACATTCGGCGCTGATATTTTTAAAATTATCACAATACTACAATAATTTATTATATTTGAAAACTTCATCGAAAAAAAAAATGAACTGTATTCAAATGATATCATCGAAATACAAAATGGCTCTCTGTATAAAATCAGCTGATATTTCATTCATAAACTTTTATTCCATTCCTTTTATTCAAATGTGACATTTTAAAAATTATCACAGCACTACAACAATTTATTTTACTGAAAACATGGAGGTAAAAGTACTTTCTAACTCCATGCTGAAAACTTCATCGAAAAAGTCAATATTATAGAATCGTCTGCTTCTCTAAGTAAAATCAGTGCATGTTTTGTTTTATTCATATCAGCTATATTCCAGACTCCAGAACTAAATTATTTTGCGTTAAAAAATTCAGCAATTCTTATTTATACAACTCATCTTACAGCTTGATGTGTTTACATTCTGCATACGTTAAAATTAGGCTTCGTTGTAGAAATATTCAAAGTCTGATGATCATTTAAACTAAAAAATATTGCAATTGCTTTGGCATAGTATATAGATACACAGAAATTATGCAGAAATAAAGCGGTTTTAAAACGGATAAACACTAAATATAAATTAAAAAGAACTTTAAAAATCACGATTTTGACACTTGTAAAAAAGATGGGTGCCTTTGCCGAACATATTTTGCTGAAATTCTTTTTATATATTTTATGGGATAATTTGAATATTTCCTAAAATTTTCGAAGCAATTTGTGAATTTTAACTTTGCTTAAAAAATGTTTGAAAAATTGGGTCCCATGGGGTTCAGTGTAGTATTTCACTTTTTCAGTCCGGGTTCAATGCAAAACTAATTGGGTGATATTATTCATTTACATTCCCATATGTCCTACAGACCGTCTCAACAACGTACTAAAATTTCTTTTTGATAAAGTCATTTTTACGGCAGTTATCGTGCGAACGAACGGACAGACAGGCAGAATGAACAAAGTCATAAACACTGTTCTGTGTTGTAGAGTGTTAAAAAAAAACTGGCTACAGACACCGTTGATCTAATCTGTATATATCTATCGTTGAAGCAAAAATAATGGTTGAAGGCCCAGACCACACGACCAACCCAGGGGTTTATGGTAACAAGTTGTGTGGCCGGCCAGCAAAAATAATGGTGTAGTATTTTGCTTGTTTAATTTCAGCAATGATGGATTTACTTTCGATGGTTTCGATTTCAAGTGTGCTAATAAAATCGTTTTACATTTGAGGACTTAAATATGTTTCTTCTTTACGATTACACATGTGCAATAGAAATACATCTGAAAATTAACCCAGACAAAACTAAATACATGGTATACCAGAAGTAGGTCTTTGCGTTGTTTGAGGCAGGTATGTACAAATTTTGATATGATATCATCAGATCTTAAATAAGACATAGCCTTTTGATAAGAAGATATGCGAGCATTGGCAATTTTGAAATGTATCGTTTTCGATTGTAACAATTTAGATAATGCTTTGGTAGTGGTTAGAAGTGAAATCCATATATAGTTAATAATAACTGAAATGTATCCATATATGATGAAATTCCACGTCCGAAAACCATCGAATTAACCGACAAATTTATTTATCTCTTCTGTTTGATGTTTATGATTTTACTTATGCAATGAAAATCAATCTGAAAATTTAAAAAAGCAAAGCTCATTACAGTGGCCACGCTTGGGATTACAAAAACTGGTCACTTTATGAAAAAGGATGATAGCCATTGTTTAAAGAGGAGAGTACTACTTGGGACTAAAATAATGGTCACTTCATGAAAATGGTGATAGTTAATGTATGAAAATGCTATGGGCACTTTGCGAAAAGTGGTCATATTAGCCATGTGGTCAGTATACTAAGGCGGTCACTCTTCTAGGTTTTGACTTTTACCAGAAGTAGGTATTTGAGGCTGGTTTATACAAATTTGAATCTGTTGAGTATTTTAACTACCTGGGATCTCACATAAACTGCAAACATAATATTAGTTTAGAAATCCAAAACTGATTTATAGCTGCAAATAGCCGTTTTCATGGATTAAGAATTTTTTTTGAGATCACACCTGATTGGGAGTAGAACAAAATTAAAGCTATATAAAGAACACCTATGAGACCTATCTTAATTTATGCTTTAGACACCTTGAAAGATTCTGGCATACTTAAATACATTAAAATTAACAGAATACAATGGGTAATATACAGGGTGTCCCAAAAAGATTGAAACGCGCTTTAATTCTTTACCTGTTGGAGATAAGTAGGCAATGTAAATTGCAAAAATCTTGAAAGTAAGGTAGAAAATAAGACTACGTTAATGAAATAGTCCTCCCATTCATTTTCAGAAAGTTACACTTTTTAAATTTTTATACGACCCCCCCCCCCTTTAGACAAATTTAGTCAATCAGAAAATATTTATTTTTAATGCAACAAGATCATTAAAAAACCCCGCATATCTGTATCTTTAAAATTGAGCGAGTTGTATTTAATTAAAAATTGAACATTGTGAATGGGGACCCTATATCAAATTAGAAATGCAAATTTGTGACATATCACAAAAAAGATAAAACTGGATGATAATACATGGGATACTCAACCGCGTAGTGAGTACCACTGCTTTATATGATCTCTGTCTGTGTAATGCATTTGTGATAAAAAATTTTGACATATATTAACGTATTTTTGATCTAAACAAATTCCATCGTCAATTTGTTTATGATCCCTATTTTCACTGATGAAACAGCCTTTCCCATGGTACGGAAAAGTGACATAAGTCAAATTTTTTCCCTCATCATAATTCAGTTGATTTTAAAGATACAGATATTCGGTTTTTTTTAATGATCTTTTTGTATTAAAATTAAAAATTTTCTAACTGACCAAATTTGTCTAAGGTGATCGTATAAAATTTTAAAAAGCGCAACTTTTTGAAAATGAATGGGAGGACTATTTCATTAACATAGTCTTATTTCCTTCCTTAATTTCAACATTTTTGCAATTTACATTGCCCACTTATCTCCAACTGGTAAAGAATTAAAGCGCCTTTCACTCTTTTTGGGACACATTGTATTTGCTAAGAGTGGATGACAACAGAATTTCAAAGACAATCTTTATGTTCACACCGATCTGTAAAAGACCTACAGGACGGCCGAAGTTGAGATAGATGAATTGTGTAGACAAGGACTTTGGTGCTAAGATTAAAAATTGGAGAAGCATTGCTCCAAGAGAGCTTGAAGAATCTTCTGAAGCAGGCTAAAGCCCAAAGTGGGCAGTAGAGGCGTTAATGATGATGATGAAGTGATTTGCGAGATCTGTTTCATAATTTTGAGCAAGAAATTTTACTAATTCTAAAAAATGCCCCTCGTTTTCTCCTTTAGAATATTTTCCACCATGCTCATAATGTTCCCTCAACGATAAAGATTGGCGTTGAATCAGAAAAGAATCAGGATTAAAACTTTCAAAACATTTGGATTAATTAGAATGCTCACATTATAAATAATGGTACTCAAATCCAACCTCCGAACAAGGGATATCTAACTAATGCTTTGAATTTCGATCATTGCTGTTAAGTAATGAAGAAACAAAATATTTCTAAAGCTGTTTGCACAATCTGTATATCCATATCATCGCTATATTTGATGATATAGCCTTTTTTGCTAATTCGAGTCGAAGCCTATGCATAAAACCTTACGTATTTTTAATGTTTCCAAAAAATGTATATTTTCTGTGACCACAGGCACTTTTTTGTATAAATGCATGGTTACTGACTACTGTTTTGTACACATACTCTGCTTCTTATTTTTCATGCTGCAAGTCTTATAACCATCAAAATTAATAATCGCCAATGATATAGTTCGCTGGCAACACACACTCTCTTTCATTAATTTATATTTAAAAGCAATGTCATTGAATACCAACACCATCTATCGGTTACGATAATCGAGGTCAAGGATCTTCTATTTATACATCCCCTTATGCGACACCGATTTTAATACTTTTCAGACTAAAATAAAGAGTTGAAAAAATATGAACTTCAATTTTAATACAACAAAAACTGCAGTTATTTTGCATTGAAATTAAATAATACATAAAGACTGTAGAAAAATTCCGAAATTATCGTCAAATTTCTTAACAAAAATTATTCTTCAATTTATTATCTTCAATTTGATACAAAGTTTATAAAATTCGGAGCAAAAAATGAAAAGTTATCAAGGCATTTTTAAAATACCTTTTTATTTTTTGTTTTCGCCGTAAAAATATATAGCAGGGGATTAGAGCTGTGGATTTTTAATATATTTATCTAGAATTTACAAGCTTCTGTAAAATCTTGATTACATTTTTGTTTGAATGAATTCCTGCAAAGCAAATCATTTTGTCTACTGAGGGGGCTCCACCCCTTAGGTCTACGCTTCTCCAACCCCTACAACTCGTTTCGCAAGTATTGAGTCTTCGCCTCCTACTCGCTGTCGCTCGCAAAGTTCGTTTCGCGAACTATTTCAAGTCAAGCTAAAGTTAAAATCAGAAAACTATTTTTTTCTCTGGTGTAGATATATCTATAAAGTATATTTATACTAAAGTGACCATGCTTGATCGAATGATGATTGCAGCGACCCCAGTGGAGAATTAGAGCAATTAGAGACATGAACTCGACAACAAAGAGTTATAGAAGAGAAATGTCAATCAAAACGTTGTACAGCATTATCTTACAGAATTAGCATACAGCATTGAAATCGTCGCAAAATGGATTACAAAAGGCATCTTTTTGACAAATATGGTTATAGGTTAGTTGCTTTATATTCAGGAATGATGCAATAAGCAACACTTACATCCACAGGAATCGAATATACACCGTGTTCAAAATACCTTCCGCCACCATAATACATATTTGAATTCTAGAAAATGCATTGCATTATAATTACTTGTAATTAGAGCTGCTCATCCAGCAACTAATGAAGTTTGACAGGTATTTATTGCTTTCTATATTACGCGCTTCGTGCCTTACTAATGCCAATTCCTACTAATATAGCAATACTCTATTACTCTATAACTTTACTATTAACAATTTTTTTTTCGATCTCGCTTAGTCAGCAAGTTAATTTCTTCAATTCTCCGCTATGTGCTCTGCAAACACTTTTATTCGATCAGGCATGGTTACTTCAATATAGAAATTTCCAACCATGAAGGTAAATATAGTTAAAACTTCATATTAAAAAAACGCCAATATCGTTTGAGACAGTAAATCAGGTGGCGCTGGGATAAGTTAAGTAGCCCTGCACTGTATGCATTTCTGTGGAGAAAGTCCTAAAATAGTTATTTAAACTGGCAATTTTGTAAAAATAAATTATTAACGCAATGCAAAGTAGAACTTAAACTATAAAGAATACTCCTACGTATTCAAAATTGTTCTACCTTTCAATTTATTTTTATCTCCCTATATTCTGTACTCTATCCTACAACTATGAAAAAATACTGGTTAATTATGCTCATTATTAGGGAACCCTTAATTTCGAAATAATAAAAAAACATATGCCAAGTACTATTCCTTTCTGTTGTGTCCACTAACAATAGCAGCTACTTTACTAACACTAGCGACACCTGGATATAATTCTTAAAGCATTATGGCATTTTCAAGCATTTTATCCGTAGGAGTTTTATCTCCTTCTCAACTTCGTGGACCCAACATTTTCAGTTCGATGTTTTTCTATTCCGAAATTGTACATTCTTAAGAATCCCATATTTAAATTCGATAATTGATAATTCAGTAGCTTCTGAAATGTTTTTTTATCAGTTGTCGAGACAATATCGATATTTACTTATTACTCGTCTTTGAAATACACCTCGATAAGAGTATCCTAGCAACGCTGATTCGATTTGAAGCTGTTTACAGAATCTGACTCATCGTTTCTGAATTTTACAAAGATACTGTTGTAAATCGAATGTAATGCTGTAAAAAGACCCTAAAAATGACAACATGCAGTCTTTTTCAAACCAATTTATATTACATATTGAACAAAATATTCTCAAGCAGCAGTATGTATATCTAGTATTTTAATGCCATATTAAGTATTTCTGCTGAAAGTTTTTTGATTCAACATTTTCGTATGTGTTTTATACTATAAAAGAAGATATCATGGCGTCGGTAGCAGAGATAGGAGATAAATTTGGTACAAGGGTAAATGAACTCCCGGGACATACGCCTCGTGGAGATTTTTTTTATTCGTATTAATTTAAAAATCATAACTCTAAAAGTCGAAATTCGGCTGAAATTTCGTCATTTTAAGAACAATTTATTCCAACAGACGATTTTTCTAGCACAAGAGATGCGGACGGAAATCTACAGGCATGTGTCTGCAGCTGGATGCGTTTGTTCTCCGACGGGTAGTTGGCTTTTAAATTCAAAAATCTAACTTCCTACATTTTAAAGATAACATTTTCATTTTCTAAACGTGCCATTATATTATGATCATAAATATCGAGCTCTAAAATGGCAAAGATGAGATGAAAACTCGCTGAAACAGCATTTCATTGTTTATTTTAATTCTCTCATTAAAAAAAAAATATTTTTTTTTTTTTGCGATTTCAAGTTTTTTCCTTCTTCGCGCTTATTTAAGGCGTATAAAAACATTAAGGGCGCTTTATACAATTGGCATAGTTGCGCATGGAAATAAATCGAGCACAAGAATGATTTTTGCTCAAAACAAGCCATTTGAATATTCAATCGCGTTATCTGTATCTTTATTATTTACGTAGCAGGCGCTTATTTAGAATCGGGTAATTCATCCCAGTTTGATAAAAAATATCTATTTTATTAATATTCGTAAAAAAAGTTAAAAAAAACTTGTTTGATTTACTTTTCAAATTATTTGATTTTAACTTCAGCAAAGGATATTCTTCTACAATGTTAAAACAATATGTCTTCACCAATCTATTTGGATATTGATTTTCTGTACTTGCATCTATATTATTCCTGGCGCTTTAGGAACTGTAAAAGCAAGGAAAACATTTACATCAGAATATATTCTGCTATGAATTATTAATATAAAAGTTGCTGGAATACCGCCAGGATGTAAAATTACTGTTGGTTTTCTAAAAGAGATGAAACATATAATACAAGAATGTAAGGAAAAGTATCCACGCAAGTGTTTCTAAAGATATACGTAAGACTCTGTAAGATAAGTCAAATTAGCAAAATTGTATTTTTAACTTTAAAAAGTTCTTGATGAAGAATATGAATTATGTGCATAATCATGTACTGAAATTTTATAGTTTTTTAATTTCTTTATAATTTAAATACATATTTTAATGTACCGGTGATAGACAAACAATAACGATAATTTGCAGGCCAGCACATAATTTCCAATGAAAATCATCAATTTTTTTAGGTATGAAATTTTTTCGTTATTCATTTGAATTATTTATCTGTACGTGAACACAAGACGGTAATTAATCGAGATCACTTGTAATTAATGACTGTTTAAAGATATATAAAAATGTTGTTAATCTTCAATCGATCTTCTTGATGTTAGCAGAATAAGTTTAATAAAAAGAACAAAAGAAAAACTTAACTGTTTTTATTAATTTATGTTTGTTAACTTTTAAAATAGGCATAGGAAGCACCCGATAAAAATACAATTATTGCTTTATTCATTTAATAATATTTTTAGTTTTCATTAATATCAACTTTTATGAACCTCCAGAAGACAGTAACAGCAAAGAAAGTGGCTTGAATACCAATTTTAATTCGCTTATAACGACATCACGACAATGGCTCAAGCTACACGTATCGAAACATTGTCAAATATAAAAAAAAATTTTGCTATTTTTATTTACCGTTTGTTTTGGTTTATTTTCAGTTTAAAAATCAAAATTTTATATTTTAATTTCATAATTTGTTTGGAACAAGTGAGAGAGGAAATTCATCATTCTAAAAATCGTTTTCAATATCGGGACAAAGACAAAAAATGTGTGTTTCTGTATTATCCATTTTTAAAACCGGGAGACTAACATTGGTACCGGTATTTCTGTATTTTAAAATATTAATGTTTTGTGTATAGAAAAAAAAGTAGAGAATATACAACGAAAAAACAGCAATGCTTATATTGAAACTAAAATCTTTAAGTAAAATCGCACCCGCGCTCCATTTTAAAGAAAAGGCCCTATAACCTGTCTAGTTAAATTTTTATATATAGCGCAACATTGTAATGAAAAATCTTTAAGTAATAAAGTAACAATTATAACGTTAGTATCCGTCTCAACCTGTAAAATAATAAAATAACATCTAGAAAAATATGGTATACAGATAAAAGCAATTGCATAAAGTGGTTCATTATATAAAGTACTAGAACAAATTTCTCGGCATTGCCTGAGTCCTGAATAATACGCATACAGATAGCACCACTCACTTTCCAGATCGTCTGTTTTTAACTAAAATCGCACCCGCGCTGCATTGGTCATGCGCAACAATGCTAAATGTACAACGCGGGCGTAATACGCCCAAAATAATCTAATTTGATACGCCCTAAATAACATTTTTCAATACTCACAAGCTCCTTTGATAAAATAAGCGATAATATACAAGGTGTCCCAAAAACATTGACCTCGGCTTTTATTCCTTAAATATTGATCTTAGATATATATAATAAATTACAAAGTAGCGTAAAAAAAGGTACCGAATTTTTTTAAATCGTTAAAATTTTCTAGGGAATTAAATTTTAAGAAATACAAAATGTAAATTTTTTTACGGCCCCCGTACAAAAACATTTCCAAT
The DNA here is from genome assembly GCA_951213105.1 of Amaurobius ferox. Lineage (NCBI taxonomy): Eukaryota > Metazoa > Arthropoda > Arachnida > Araneae > Amaurobiidae > Amaurobius > Amaurobius ferox. Next base: position 107,948,497 of record OX578148.1, on the reverse strand, counting down.
GAGTAAAATGTGCCTCATACACTAATAAGGTGATGTACAAAATTTCAACATTTTATCATAAAAAGTCCCAGAGATATGTTTAAACAAAGTTAGGGAGGGATTAATCACAATGTAAAAATGTAAAAATGTTTACAGCAAGAGTGCAAATGACGAAACGCTGAAATTCATCATAGGCAAATAATATCTGTCACTTATCTTTAATGGATCTTTGCCATGGATGGAAAACATTTTGAACAAGCTTTGGAATCTATGTGCAACGTTATTATTTCTACACAGTGCAGATACTTTTGTACCAATAAATAGCAAAATTATTATTTATTTATGTAATCATTGTTTTCTTTCGTAATTTGTGTATGACCCCTGAAACGCGATCTGCCGACATGATTTTTCCCCTCCGAGAACCCATCTCGATGCATCGAAAAGTGGTTTAAGTCAGCATTTTTGTCTTTTCATATCTCTGGGATTTTTTTATGATAAAATACTGAAATTTTGTACATCACCTTATTAGTGTATGGGGCACATTTTACTCATTGGAAATGTTTTTGTACGGGGGCCGTATAAAAATTTAAATGTTGTATTTCTTAAAATTTAATTCCCTAGAAAATTTTAACGATTTCATAAAATTCTGTACCTTTTATAACGCGACTTTGTAATTTATTATATATGTCTAAGATCAATATTTAAGGAATAAAAGCCGAGATCAATGTTTTTGGACACCCTATATATATATATATATATATATCAAAATGATTTTGTCATTACATATGTCGATAAGGCAAGTGGAAACTACTCAATTATATGTAAATATTATTATAAAAATACCCTTCAGTCACACTTACTTAATAATCATATCTATAATTTACATAAAACTAACCTTAAAATCCTTTACAATAGAATATCAGCCAAATATAAGCAAATCCATCTAAAAAATAGTTGTAATAACATTCCATATATTGTTTTAGTACCCAAGTTTCATAAATCCCCTGTTGCTTTTCGAACCATTACCAGTGGGCATAATTCTTACATTACAAATGCTGGAAAATTATTATTAAAGATATTACATGTAGTATCCTCGTCAGATGAAATCTCAAATAATTGTCATATTGTAAAAAACAGTTTTGAAGTAGTTAAGAAATTGAAAACTCTTACTAATATTCGTAGTATTTATACCTTTGATTTCAAAGATTTGTTTAATAATATTAATATAGATGATCTGTATAGAATTATTTTAGGAATTTTTGAAAAATATAATATCAACCTAAAATATTCAAATTTTCTTTTTAAAAAATTACTTAACTTCACTCTTTATGAGAATTATATTCAACATGGTGGTACTATTTTTAAACAACAGGTTGGTATCCCACAAGGGGGGTGTGCCTCATCATTGTTAGCTAATCTGTATTTATTCTTCTATGAAAAAAACATTAATCCAAGCTTGCATAATATGCACATGTTTAGATATTTAGATGACATTTTATGTGTATCCCCAAATAATAATATCCCTATAGTATTAAACTTTTATCCAAAAAATTTACAATTAAATGCAAGTAATAATGACACAAATGTTGCAAACTTTTTAGATTTAAATTTAAATTTACAAAATTGTAATATGGTTATAAACTTGTATGATAAAAGACAGGATTTTAAATTTAATACATCAAAAATTCAACATTTTGACTCTTTTCTGCATATATCTGTTTTTAGAAATATTATAATAAACCAGGTTCTTAGAATCAATAAAATTTGTGATGAATATTATAAATTAGCGCACTTTATGGAATTATTGAGTACAGCGACTAATAATGCATATCC